>CATIWC010002071.1:0-214300 GCA_948472305.1 Vicia faba | reverse complement strand
AGGGTGCTAATACCTTCCCTTTCTATAATCTACTCCCCGAACCCCACGAAATATCTCAAAGTTTTTTGCTGTGCTTTTTAAACTTTCCTTAGGATAAAAAAAAAAGTCGATGGCGACTCTTGCTCAACCGAAACATTTGCGAATTCAAACGCAAAACCATAGTCAGTTCTCCCACCGTATCACACTACGGATGTGCCCCAATATCATTTTTAATGATCTCATCTCCTTTGCTTCTGAGTTGAATGATCCAGACCTGTCTCCCTCTCATGGTTCGCAGTCGTGGTTCATAAATCGCAGTCTTTTTGTTCTTTATTATTTTTTATTTGCATGGAATCCCTAACTTTTGCCTGGATTTCCCTTTCGGGTTTTCAATCCACCGGGATAATGTTTTTTGTTATATGCCCCTAATTTTTTCCTGATCGCCCTTTAGGGTTTTTGGTCCACCGAGGGTGCTCCTTTTTGCCTGAGTCGCCTGTTTAAGGTTCGAACTTAGCGAGCTTCTTGTACATAGTGTTCTTTGACTGCGTATGAACTGAACGGGTGCAGCAATCTTCCTCATCATTATTGTGGAGATAAGACCACCACCGGGAGAATATTGTTTTGGACTATGTATGGACCTTCGTAATTAGGTGTCCATTTACCACGTGAGTGGGGCGAGGTAGCAGAATCTTCTTGAGTACTAAACCATGTCTTGGTTCATCTTGTAAAGTATACCGTACTCAGGAAAGAAATTCGAGGCTAATTTTTGTAGAGTTGCTTGTCGATGCTGGAAAGCATGTTCTGGACGTCGTGAAACCAAGGCTTGTTATATAGCAAGGCAAAGTGTGGGCTCTTCGAAGCGTCTGTTTGTGATGCGCGATTCGTGGTTTGACCAAGTACTTTTGAATATAGACGATATAGTTGCCAAAGCGTTTGTCATTGATTAGCTTTTTGTAGGGATGCGACTGAAAATGATCTTCGTGAATTCCGTAGTCGGTTTTAAAACATAGTCCCAATATGGGACCAGTTTTGGATATTTAGTATCCCATTCTTCATTGACTTGGTATATGGCTTGTGAGCATTCTTTCGGGGGTCGGTCAATGTCACCCCTTTATCGTTGCCCCAGTGTATTTGAAGTTTCTTCGATACATGGATACCCAACGTGCCCCTGGCTCGGGTTCTTCGTCAGATCTTGGTATTTTGCAGTTGTTTATTTTTACGGCACTGTCTGTATTCGACTTTGGCCTATTTCCGTAGATATGCAAAATAACTCAATCAGCTTCTTTGTGGATCCGCTTTTAACATTGCCCCTTAGCTTTGTTTCTTCCAGGTCTTTCCCTGTACTCAGATTAATGGTCTTAATAGCCTCTAGGTACGATTGCGTATTGTTAGATCTTTTTTTATTTCCCTCGCCAATTTTCTCAGAGAGTTCAAGATCTTTATCATCTTCCTTTTTAGCTTGGTTGATAGGAGCATCAAAATTATATCGGGTTACAGCAATAGCATTATCGATGGTTTTGGCATGAATTTACACCTTTAGCATGTTTAGTGCAACTTTTGAATTTGAATATTCCAAAATGCATATGCAGCGAAAGGTATTGCCATTTTAAAATTAAGATATAAATGCAAGAGAAAGACATGGATCTTGATTGAAAACAAAATATAAATTTTATCGATCACGGATATTGTCTTAAACAAAACGGGGGAACCCTTACAAGCAACCCCTATGTCTCGGGCTTGACACAGGTTCTTTCGAAAACAGAAAAATTAATTAGGAAAGAAAAGGATCTCAAGAATCTCCATGGCCGTCCATCTTTTGAGTTCTTCTCCTGGGGTGCATTCTCAGGTGAATTTAGTTGCCCTTTGGGTGTTGGCCTTGTTGGATATCTTTGCTATATGTGCACCATGTACTACTTTTATTATTTGATATAGGTCTCTTGGATCAGAGGAAAGTGTGAGTCATCTTTCAAAGTAGCTTTATATTTTTCTTCAAGGTATTTTCCGAACTGGACTATCCCCTGGTCTCCTAGGCTTTTGTAGAGCTTTTCGAAAGCTTCCTTGTGTCCTAGCATGAGTTCATTCCCCAACCGATATTCTTTCAGCGAGTTTATCGGGCCTTTTGCTTGCCTGCTTACCCCAGAGTCAGTGGCTACTTCAACTTCATTTATGGTTAGCCCTGAACCTTTCTTCCATGTTTGGTACTGATTCATCACCAATGGATTATCAATAGCACGAGTACCAGTCGTCTTTGAGGGCACTTGGTTGGCATCCTCTGGGTCGTGATATCCGTATTACCGGTCTAAGTAATTGTTTGCATCATTGGTTGGAATCTGTAGGGTATGAGATGCCCCTGCCTTTGGTGGCGGTAGGACAAACCCTTCAGTTTTAGCCTTTTGCTGGGCCATGATGGACTTTGGGATTTCTGCTTCTGGCTCTTTCCTTGGTTGGTGACCGCTTGATGCACCAATAGTCTGGGCTACTTCTTTGAAAGCTACCCTGGGAATTTGGTCTTGCCTGTCAATAATGTTCTTCAAATCCAGAAGAACTTAACTCAAATCTCCTTTCATTGAACTTACGTCGCCCTTTACTTGGTCGAGATCCTCTTTGAACGCAACTTGAGTTTCCTCGATTTTTCTCTATTGCTTTTTATTGATAGGCCCTTGTTTGATATGAAGGCCAAGGAGGTGGCGTTCTTCTTCTACCAATGGTTCAGCTGGAGAGATGTTTGTGGAAAAATGAGTTTTGACATGATATGCGGGTGTTCGTGAATGCGTACGTGCGAATGAATGTGTATGAATATGAAATGGTTACTGTTTTAAATGTCTTATTCTGCTGGGTACATGCTTATCCTTTATTATTTTACTTGGCGACGATCTTTAAAATATATATACGCAAACGGTGTGTGGAAACAAAACGCCTTTATTGAAAGTAACGTAATTCAGATATTGAAAAACATTACAATCTTAAGCCAAAACTTTATTTGCGTGAAATCAGGCAAAAAGGAAATAAGTCTTCTAAGCACGCCTGCAAATATCTTCTCTTGAAACCATCCACTGATGCTGGAAAAAACTTGAGAAAGTCTTCAGCATGTTATTTCCCTTTTGTGGCCTTGATTTCAGGCATGTTTGGCGTGCTGACGCGGGAAAGTTGTTTCCTTTGGTATCCATTTTTAAAGACAATCACCGAGATCTCGATTTTATTTTCTTATACCCCGTGAATAAGACAAATGTAGGGTGATGAATATATGGAATTCATGATGAATACATGACATGTATGAATGCATAGGTGTAG
The DNA here is from genome assembly GCA_948472305.1 of Vicia faba. Classification (NCBI taxonomy): domain Eukaryota; kingdom Viridiplantae; phylum Streptophyta; class Magnoliopsida; order Fabales; family Fabaceae; genus Vicia; species Vicia faba. The sequence goes on along the minus strand of CATIWC010002071.1, from coordinate 211,030 downwards.
GGTCGAGTGACAGGATTTATGTAATGAATACCCCTATAAAGTAGGGACGTATGGTTCAGTGACGGGATTTTGTTATAAGTACCCTTATAAGGTAGGTTCCTTAGTCTTTACCTACAGTTGATCTACCCTCCCCAAAAGGTGGATTCCTTAAGGGTGTCATGAATAACACCAGAGGGGAAAGGCACAAGGGCCTCCCTTAGGTGGAGCCTCTTTACAGACTGAGACTTTCGTCTCAAAGTCGGGTAAGATCTCGTCATGAGATATTTGGTTAAGTCCGTTAGAAAGAGTCATGGGTGACCTTCCAAAGTCCTACTCGTCAAGAGGATATCTCTTTATAATTATTCCTTTTTTGGAAGTCCACCGACTCTAGGCGAAGTCGTCACATAAACTCGCAGGGATGATGTACCCCCTAAGCTAATAGACAAAACTTCTTGCTAAGGTTATTTGAGAATATTTTTTGAAATAAAAACCCGCCACATAGTATATATGATCATAAGAAAAATTGACAATAAATAAATAAACGCAATAAAATAGATAAATTCGAATAAATAAATAAAGCAAATAAAGATAAGAAACCCCAAGAATACCTAAACATAAGGTTAAGGAGAAGTCCCCAGCAGAGTCACCAACAGTTGCGATCAGTTTTTAAATCAAGAGTCGCCACTATTAGTTTTTATCCTAGGGAAAGGAATCTAACAGAAAAACCTAATTCGCAGACAAAGATTCTAGGTTTCAGACTCAATTATACGAAAGGAAGGTGTTAGGCACCTTTCATCCACCTTGTTCACAAGTATATAGCCCTAGGTTTAGGTTTGGGGAAAAACAATGTTTTATGTTTTAATTAGCAAGACTCGTCACAATTTTAGATTACGTGCCTACGTATCCTCTTATGAGGAATCAGAGTCCCAATTCGTAGTTCGTATGGGTTGGTGTCTTTTAGAGGGTTTGTAAACATATTTTGAATCACTTCGCACTCGGTCGGGGGTAGTGATTGTAGAGATTTTGACTGAGTACGCAGTAAGCCAAAATCGGTTTAAAACCTTATTTGCAAAAAATTGTTGATTAGCTTAGTTTGTTCGCGAAAACAGTTTGAGATTTGTTGGTGTTTTTTATTGTGTTAATTGTGAAGAAGTCTTGATTAATGCATGATTAAAAAAACATAATGCAAATAGTATAGAAATTAATATATGCAATTTTTACATGAAAATGATTTATTTGATCATATAGTACACTTATATATAATAAATAATAATTAATATTAAAATATGATAATAAAAATCAATAGTAATAATTATAATAATTAATAAATAATTAATAAAATATAATATAAATCAAATATAATAAATATAATATATATATATATATATATATATATATATATATATATATATATATATATATATATATATATATATATATATATATATATATATATATATATATATATATATATATATATATATATATATATATATATATATATATATATATATATATATATATATATATATATATATATATATATATATATATATATATATATATATATATATATATAAATAATAATTGTTTTGAATAAACCTCGGGGTGTATTTCTTAGTTGTGGAGTAAAAGCCTGGGGTGTGACTTAGTAATTTAACTGGGCCCAAAATAATTCTGAACAGGGGGGGTGCAAACTGATTCACGGTTCAACAATCCTTAAAAAGGGGGTGTGCATAGCGCTGGGCTTAGGCCCACTACGGATGTCAAAGGGGGGGTCCGTTTGATCGTATGGGGAGAGACGCGTGCGAGTTAACGTGTGACTTGGCCTTAGGGCCGTCAGATCAAAATCCAGCGGATGTGAATGAGGGAGTACGTGAGTTACGGTGTACGCGTGCGCAGAGGGTCTAAACAGAACTTATCATTTTTTTTACATTTTTACAATTTCCCTTTTACAGCCAACAAGCCCCTTCATCTTTCTTTCTTCTTCGCGGTTCCCCTCACGATAGAACACCCAGACGCCCTTCAACCCAACCTTTTACTCACCGCAACAGCATTCTTCCATACCCCTACCCACCATAAAGGAAACCCCACAACACCCAAAACGACAACAACAACAAAACTAAGCTAAGGAGAATTTACACTTTTACGATCTTGTTCTCCAATTTTGAATGTTCTTCTGGATTTGACTCAACCTACATTTGTTGTTCGATTCTGCAAGTTGGTGAGTGGTGGCCGATAGTGGAGAGGGGAAGAAGACGATGGCTTTATGGGACGATTAGGGTTTCTGGTCTAGAAACTCTAATCATCTTCCCTTCTCGTTCTCAACGGTGCAAGTGGATCTCCGTTTCAACTCCTCCGTCTCAATTTTTCTTCTTCGTCCTCAACCTCCGTCTCCGCATCCGCTTTCGGTAAAGGTTTCTCTCACTTTGTTCTCGTTATACCCCAAAAGATCCCCCCGCCTCTGTAACAAATCCCCCCTCCTCTAACAAATCCCCCCTCCCCCCGTTTTCTTAATTTTTTGTTTATTTATATCCTTTGGAATTTTAGGGTTTTGAGTTGTTAGCATTAGGTTAGGAAGATTAGATCCATTAGAGATTTTTCCATTCTGTAATTGATTTGAAATTTTTTTCTTCTTATAATCGATTTGGTTTCATTCTGTAATATATGATTGGATTTGTAATGTTGAGATTCTTTCCAGATTTTTCCATTTAAGAAATGATTCTGAGATTTGTGCTGAGATTTATTTTGTAAAGATTTGTTTGTTCTTGATTCAATAATTTCATATTTGCAGATTTCCTGCTTTTGATTGGGTTTAGAAGATTTAGTTAATCTCCACAGTACTGGTTACTGATACCATATGTGTTTTCTTTTTTGGGATATTTGGGCTTGTGCTTCTTTTTTATTTATTTAGCCCAACGCATTTTTACAGCAAGCCAGAATTTAGTTCCATTAGGCTGTTTATAGCCTGGCCCAACATTACCTGCCCCTCTCTCTCTCTCTCTCTCTCTCTCTCTCTCTCTCTCTCTCTCTCTCTCTCTCTCTCTCTCTCTCTCTCTCTCTCTCTCTCTCTCTTTATTTTTACTCATCAAACTTAAAACGTAATCACTTTTGTCAGTAATAAACAAATAGAAATGCATTAAGTTTTCTTTTTAATATATTATTTATCTATCAATAACAATTTTCTTTCCCTTTTTATTTATCCCAAATTGCAACAACAAATGTTCGGTAAAATACTTTATAACATATTTTTAATAACACAATTAGTACTCCTAATAATTTTTTACAAATATTTTCCAATCTCCTAATGATAGTAACACATTTTTTTATAGAAATAACACAGTAATGACGAAAACGTCAAATGGGCTGGCTAGCCAAAACTGAATGGGCTTACGAATCTATAACCATACCTTTCTATTGCTACTCAAAAACAAGACTGGGCCAATACAGATTCTAATGGATCTGAGTTTCACCTCTTCTTTTTACTAACAATAATAACACTTAATGAACCCTTATGTAGTAATTATTAATTAACAGTAAGTTAAACTTAAGTAGACTTTATAATTTAATAACTTAGTAATAATTTTATCATTTTTCTTTTCAACTGCATGGGCCACTGGCCAACATCCTACGCGAATAAGTTTATGAGTCTTTCTGACTTTAGAAAGCCTCACCCTCCTGGATTAAAGCATACCCCCTAGCCAGATAAAGATGGACCATCAAATACTGCTGTACCATCTTTAATTAAATGTTTTCTCGAAAAATAAAATCAACGAGGTAGGACAAATTTGGGGTACGACACATACCTATTATCAGAATTTCTAGCTTTTCAGTGACACTAGAACTTCTAGGTTTCAAACTACACCTGAACATCCAAACTCTCAATAACCAGAACTTCTGTCATCAGAACTTCTAGGTGTCCAGTTACATTAGAACCTCTAAACGCTCTCAGCAACCAGAACTTCTGACCTTCCAGTAACATTAGAACTTCTAGGCTGCCAGTTGCATTAGAACTTCTAAGATTTCCCTTTCTCCTAGCAATCCCAGAATTTTAGTGTACCCGGACCCAGAACTTCCGACCTTCCCCTTTTCTGCTAACATTTTCTTTCTTGCAGCGTATCAGAGTCAGAGTTCCTGCTCCTTACTTATGTTCCCTCTTACTTCAGCAATGCGTTGATTCTGATCCTTTTCCCTTATTATTTTTTATCATCATTTATTTTTAATAATCAAAACACCAAAAATATTTTTATATTCACATACTTTATTTTATTCCTTTTAAAACCAAAAGATTAAAAAAATATTTTCTTAAGAAAACTTATTTCTTCCCTTAACAAAAACAAAACAAGTCTATTTCATTTCTTGTACATTATTTCAATATGGTTGTAATAGATAATTAGGACTTTAATTTTTTGCAATCCCCATTTGTAAATTTGTACACCCCATCCCCCTAATGATTGTAATAGCGTAGAATATTTACTTTCCGAAATTTATCGTTTTCATATAAATGCTAGTAATTAAGGTTTGTATGGGAAGATAAAAAATCAACAAGTAGACAACCCCTAATCAAAGACTAGATGCATGCAAATCAAACACACTATTCACACATGCATCCCTAGGATGATTCCACTTGTTGCCTTATAAAAATGGTCATGTTATGCATGTGGGATGTCTTATCAAAAACAATCAAAATACAAGATCATAGTCCCTCGATGACGCTACAAATGTTGCCTTACAAATGATCTTAGTCCCTCAAAGAGAAATGCTAAGATATCTCACAACATTGCTATCATGACTATACAATAACCCACACCCGTTCCTTTTTACATCCAAAGGTAAGGCTTCTTACCAATTAATGGTGAGATAGCAATATCAAAGGAAAGGAGGAAATGAACAAAATACTTTGGAGTAGGTAGAAACGTTCCTAGTTACTTGCTCACTTTCAAAACAAACATCCTTGCAAACACACACCAAACACTTTCAAAACATGAAATATTTTAAAAAGTCCAACACTTTGTATACGTTCTTATAAGACGAGAACCATTACAAAGTTTTCCTAAACGAAGGCGTCTTTTCAAAAATACTTTCAAAAACCACTACAAAGCACATTTTTCAAACAAAGCAAGTGATCTAGCAAGAAACTAAGAGCCCATAGATAACTATAGATGAAAAGGGTGCTAATACCTTCCCTTTTCACAATCTACTCCCCGAACTCAAGAAATAATCTCAAAGGTCTTTCCTGTTCTTTTCACACTTTCCTTCATTTGGATAAAAGAAAAGTCGGTGGCGACTCTTGCTAACCGTAACAATTGCGATCAAACGCAAACACACTCCAAGTCAGTTCTCCCACCGTGTTACAACGGGGTTGCTTAGTCAAGGCATGTGAAGGTGTGGGTCAGGTTTGAACATATTCAGCTTCAGTTTATTGCGAATGAAACTTTTTGAAAGGAAGTGAATATGAAGTTTCAAGAACCAATTTGGCATCAACTTAGAATTTTAGGTTTTCTCATGTAATTCATCTTTATAATCGTGATGTAATGCCAATTGTAACATGGTATAGCATTGATGGGGATTTTGTAATTTCGTAATGACTTTATAATCAAATGAGAAACTTCGCATATTTAGCACAATTTACTTCTTTCAAAATACATTTCTTTCCCACTTGGAAAATGACTATGTGATGTAACTTGTAAAATGGAACCATCTTGATATCTCTTAAACCTTTGAATTATTTTGAATAACACTCAAATGGATGAATATGCCTTGTATGCTTAGTGGATAAAATGTAGCTTTGATGTCGTCTTAACACACTTGAATATCTTGAACTTTTTGCATCAAATGAACAATTACAACCAATAAATCCAAATTCAATTCAATTGTCAAATCCGAACTTCTATCTCAAATCCGAATAAAAAAGCATCAAACACATGAGGGAAATAACAAATTTATTCTCATCCTTTGTACCACGACTCATTCTTGTAATCCCAAACAATAAGAATTCTTGAACTGATGATCAATGGATCCTTAAGAGAAATTGTAGGTGTTTAGTTATTGGCATGCATTTTTGGTAAAACCAGGTGTGTGAATGTCATGACTGATGTCATAACATTCTAGTTTATTAGGTACTGATTTATTAGGTACCTTTGCAGAAAAATAATGGCATACAGGTGCTGCTGTTTATGAGTGTGTATCTGAGCATTTTGCAAAATGATCACATTTACCAAAATTAGTAAACAGGAATTCTGATGTCATAACAAATGTTAAGACATCCTGTTCTAATTTAGCAGTTATGCAGTTTGGTTAATTCTGAGACTTTTCAGGAAGATGACTCATTCTTTCCAGGACAGAATCTCTCATGGACTTTGAGTAAACCTAGCTCAACCCTAACCTGGTTGATAAAGTCTTGTGACCAAGTCTTAAGGTCAAACGGAATTAACCCTAGCTTTTTGTGGAAACCCTAACTGAAGCAACAGCTGCTATATATTCAACAGGGCTGCTGTTTGGAATTTATCCTTTTTGAAAGAAGATCATTTAGGAGCTGTATAGTTTTAACTATTGTAATCCAAGCAAGTATCATTGTGATAAGTGACTTGGAATAGGTTTTAATTGTAAGGGTTTTGTATCACTCAAAGCTTTGAAGCAAGAGTGTTTTGTGTCTCTTGACTAAAGCTTTGAAGCAAAGTCAAGTTAGGTTTATGTATCACTCAAAGCTGTGAAGCAAGAGTGTTTGTATTGCTTGATTAAAAAGCTGTGAAGCATAATCAAGTGTATGTTTTGAAGAGTGTCTTCATTAATTCATTAGTCAATTGTTTTAAGTATCACTGCTGTGATTGAGGGGGAGTGAGTAGGAACTCAGGTTTAAGTTGTACTTAGATTGAAGTTGCATTGGGTAGGTCTTAAGTGAAGGAGATAAACTGGTTGGTTTATTCCTGAATTAATATCTCTTATAGTGGATTTCCTCCCTGGCTTGGTAGCCCCCAGAGTAGGTGTTGTTGCACACTGAACTGGGTAAACAATTGACTGTGTTCTTTACTGTTTTTGTATTTACTGTCTTATAGAAAGTCATATACGGTGTCATAACATTGAACGTGACATTGAGTATCTGCAGCCAGAATTTCAATTGTCATCAGAGCAGGCACCCTGCCTGTATTACTGGGTGAGATCTAGGCATATCACTTTCTGGCACTATGGACAAAGAAAGAGTTTTTGGAAACAGACCACCCATTCTGGATGGATCAAATTATGACTGCTGGAAACCTCGTATGATTTCCTTCTTAAAATCACTGGACAAAAAGGCCTGGAGAGCTGCTGACAAAGGATGGAACCATCCCACCATATATGAGAAAGATGGGACAATCAGTCTGAAGCCTGAGGAAGAATGGAGTAAAGAAGAAAATGAGTTAGCCCTGGGTAATTCCAAAGCTTTAAATGCCTTGTTCAATGGAATTGATAGAAACATTTTCAGACTAGTACATCAATATGAACTGGCCAAGGAAGTTTGGGACACTCTCAAAACTACTCATGAGGGCACTTCCAAAGTAAAAATGTCAAGGCTTCAGATGTTGACTACCAAGTTTGAGAATCTAAAAATGATGGAAGATGAAACCATTCATGAGTTTCACATGAACATCTTGGAGATTGCCAACACCTCAGGGGCATTGGGAGAAAAGATGTCAGAAGAAAAACTGGTGAGAAAGATTCTCAGATCCTTACCTAAAAGATTTGCAATGAAGGTAACTGCTATAGAGGAAGCCCAGGATATCAGCAAGTTGAAAGTGGATGAACTCATTGGGTCTCTTCAGACTTTTGAGATGGGGATCACTGAAAATGGTGACAAGAAGAACAAGAGCATAACACTTGTATCCAACACTGATGTTGAAAACAAGGAGGATGAAGAAGAAAATATTTCAGAAGCTATAGCCATGCTTGGAAGACAATTCAACAAACTCATCAAAAGAATAGATCCAAAGTCAAGGTCTAATGTTCATAACATCTCCTCTGACTTTGACAGTTCCAGCAGAAGACCAAGGTCAGAAGAGAAGGGAAATCAAGGCAGAGGAATTCAATGCCATGGTTGTGAAGGATATGGACATATTCAAGCTGAATGTCCTACCTTTCTTAAGAAACAAAAGAAAGGTATGACTGTTACCTGGTCTGACTGTGATTCAGAAAGTAATTCTGAAGAAGAATCTGCCAAACTAGTTACTACACTAACTAGTGTTTGTACCTCTGGAAGTGACACTAGTGATGAGGAAGTGACATTTGAAGAACTGGCTGATACTTACAAGAAATTGTGTATCAGAAGTGCTGAAGTCTGTGTGCAAAATGAGAAACAATCAAAACTCATCATAAAGTTGGAGGCTGAAAAAAGGGCAGACCTTGAAACTATAAGTCATCTAGAAGGGGAAGTTCAAATGCTGAACTCAAAACTAAACCAGATGACCAAATCTGTCAAGATGCTGACAAATGGAATAGACAAATTGGAAGAAATCCTTCAGGTTGGACAAACTGTGGGAAACAAGTCTGGTCTAGGGTTTGTGGCAGCAAAGAAATCTGGTACAGACAAGAAGATCAGGCCTGATAAACAAATGTCAAAGCAGATGTCTGAACACAACTCTCAACATCAGGAACAAAGATGTATGAAGAAAAGGTACCAAAGATGGAGATGTCATCATTGTGGGAGGTATGGCCACATAAAGCCTTTCTGCTTCAGATTGCATGGATACCCTAATCAGAACTCAGGTGTCAAACCTAAGACTAAAAAGGTACCACATACTCCTCAATGGAAGAAAAAGGCTATTGCCCTGATAGCCCACACTTCCCTGAGAGTCTCTGCAAAGGAAGACTGGTACTTTGACAGTGGGTGTTCTAAGCACATGACTGGAATCAAGAACCTCCTCAATAATGTGAAACCTCACACCACTAGTTTTGTGACCTTTGGATATGGTGCTAAAGGTGAAATCAAAGGAGTTGGTAATTTGGACTGCCCTGGAGTTCCAAGTCTGAATGAAGTACTACTGGTAAAAGGCCTGACTGCTAATCTCATTAGTATCAGTCAATTGTGTGATCTAGGATTCAAGGTAAATTTCTCAAAATCTGAATGTCTTGTAATCAATGAAAAATAAGAAGTTGTAATGAAAGGAGTCAGATCTAAAGACAATTGTTACTTGTGGGAGCCTGAGAACACTAATTTCTCCACTGTGTGTTCCATTGCCAAAGAAGAAAAAGAGGTGAAACTGTGGCACCAGAAACTTGGCCATCTTCATCTAAGAGGAATGAAAAGGATTATCTTCATGGAGGCAGTCATAGGGATTCCAAGACTGCAAATTGATGAAGGGAGAGTTTGTGGTGAATGTCAGGTTGGTAAGCAGACTAGGATGTCACATCCAAAGTCAAGACATCTGACCACCTCTAAGGTTCTAGAACTTCTTCATATGGATCTGATGGGACCAATGCAGGTGGAGAGTCTTGGTGGAAAAAGATATGCCTATGTTGTTGTGGATGATTTTTCCAGATTCACCTGGATTAACTTCATTAGGGAAAAATCTGATGTATTTGAAGTTTTTAAAGAACTGTGCAAAAGAATTCAAAGAGAAAAAGAAGGGTGTATTGTCAGAATCAGAAGTGATCATGGCAAGGAATTTGAAAACAGCAAGTTTGATGAATTATGTTCCTCAGAAGGAATTAGTCATGAATTTTCTTCTCCTATAACTCCTCAACAAAATGGAGTTGTGGAAAGGAAAAACAGGACCATACAGGAATCTGCCAGAGCAATGATACATGCCAAAAGACTTCCTATGTATTTTTGGGCTGAAGCTATGAATACAGCCTGCTATGTCCATAACAGGGTCACCTTGAGAAAGGGAACCTCATCCACCATATATGAACTCTGGAAAGGAAGAAAACCAACTGTGAAGTACTTCCATGTGTTTGGTAGCAAATGCTATATTCTGGCAGATCGTGAACAAAGAAGAAAACTGGACCCTAAAAGTGATGAAGGCATATTTCTAGGATACTCCTCAAACAGCAGAGCTTATAGGGTATTCAATTCCAGGACCAAAGCCATGATGGAATCAATAAATGTCATAATTGATGATTATCATGAGGAAACAGATGTCCCTTGTAATGTTGAGACATTCTTTGAGACTTCAACTCAACAGAATGATCTACCCAACACCACCACAGCAGAATCTGAATCAAAGGAAGCTAGCAAGATCCCTTCCATCAGAATTCAGAAGGATCATCCAAAAGAGCTCATCATAGGAGATCCCAACAGTGGAGTCATTACAAGATCTATAGAAATCATCTCAAACTCTTGTTTTGTGTCTAAAATTGAACCAAGAAATGTCAAGGAAGCTTTAACTGATGAAAACTGGATTGGAGCAATGCAAGATGAATTGAACCAATTCAAGCAACATGAAGTTTGGGAGCTAGTTCCTAGACCTGAAGGAACTAACATCATTGGCACAAAATGGATTTTCAAGAACAAATCAGATTCTGAAGGAGTTGTCACAAGGAATAAGGCAGTACTTGTTGCTCAAGGATACACTCAGGTTGAAGGGGTTGATTTTGATGAAACCTTTGCACCTGTAGCCAGGCTGGAATCAATCAGACTCCTATTGTCAATTGCTTGTCTTCTGAAGTTCAAGTTATTTCAGATGGATGTGAAAAGTGCCTTTCTAAATGGGTACTTGAATGAGGAAGCTTATGCGGAACAGCCTAAAGGCTTTGTGGATCCAAACCACCCTGATCATGTCTACAAATTGAGAAAAGCTCTATATGGCCTGAAACATGCTCCTAGAGCATGGTATGACAGGTTAACAAAATTTCTCTCAGACAAAGGATACAGAAAAGGAGGCTTGGACAAAACCCTCTTTGTCAAAACTGAAGGAGGGAAGTTGATGATAGCCCAAATATATGTTGATGACATAGTGTTTGGAGGAATGTCAGAACATATGGTTAAACATTTTGCTGACCAGATGCAGGCTGAATTCGAAATGAGTCTCATGGGAGAACTGACTTATTTTCTTGGACTGCAAGTCTCACAGATGGAGGACTCAATCTTTTTATCTCAAAGCAAGTATGAAAAGAACATTGTAAAGAAGTTTGGTATGGAGAATGCCAGTCACAAAAGGACTCCTGCACCTACTCATTTAAAGCTTTCCAAAGATTCAAGTGGGGTTAAGGTGGATCAAAGTCTGTACAGAAGCATGATAGGAAGTTTGCTGTACTTAACGGCCAGCAGACCTGACATTGCTTTTGCAGTTGGAGTTTGTGCAAGATACCAAGCTGATCCTAAAGTCAGTCATATCAACCAAGTGAAGAGAATTTTGAAGTATGTGAATGGAACTTACAACTATGGTTTTCTATATTCTCATGGCTGTGAACCAACTCTGACTGGTTATTGTGATGCTGATTGGGCTGGTAGTGCTGATGATAGAAAAAGCACCTCTGGAGGATGTTTCTTCTTGGGAAATAATCTGGTTTCCTGGTTCAGCAAGAAACAGAATTGTGTGTCTCTCTCTACTGCTGAAGCTGAATACATTGCAGCTGGTAGTAGTTGTTCTCAAATGATCTGGATGAAACAGATGCTTACTGAGTATAATGTCACACAAGAAGTTATGACATTGTACTGTGACAATCTGAGTACAATCAACATTTCCAAGAATCCCATTCAGCATAGTAGGACCAAACATATTGACATAAGACATCACTTTATCAGAGACCTTGTAGAAGAGAAGACAATTAAACTGGAACATGTTGCCACTGAGCTACAGCTGGCTGACATTTTTACCAAGGCACTTGATGCAAATCAATTTGAAAACTTGAGGGGTAAGTTGGGTATTTGCCAACATGAGGAATTATAGCAATTAATTTTGCTTAAAACAAGGGTTGAAGGAGTTATGCTTGTTAAGTCTGTTTTGATTGGGTTAAACTTATGTTTTCCCATTTCCTTCAAAAATTTTAAAAAGTTGAATAGACACTCATTTTCCTCCTTCCCCTCTCCTCTCCGCATCAAAACCCAGTCTTTCAATCAGAATTTTCTCTCCAGTTGCTATTGGTCTTCTAAGACTATCAAAATGTCTCAAACATCATCATCATCCAATACGACTATTTCATCCTCTTCCTCTGATCAAGATTCTAGGGCAATCTCATCTTGCCTGGATTCTGAAGTCCTGGAGATTGCTCCTCTTAGAGAAGTGGAAACTATCCCCACTAAGGTCAAAGAGCTGAGAACAAGGCATGCAGGAAGGTCCCAAGTTACTGCCTCTGGTAATCCCTCTCATCCTTCTTCTTCTGTTCCCTCTAAAATTGCAAATAGGGAAGGGTCAGCCTATCTACGTCAAGTAATAGCTGAAATTGTTACAAGAATTCTGAATGAGAAGCACTTAGTTCCTGGCATTTATGTTCCTTTAAATCAAGAAAGTTCAAATGCTGAAACAAATCCAGATGTCTCTAAGGATGTTGAGACATCAGACAAAGATAAGGATGTTGAAGCCCTAGTTATTGACATGGATAAAGAGAAGAATGCTGATATTGCTCACAAGAAAAGGAAGAAGCCCGAACCTTCTGAGTCTGATGACAGTGCTTAAAGTTCAGTGGAGTTGGCAAACTTGCTTCTATTTCCAGTTGATGTAAGTGTTTTGTTTGTTTTTTTTTTGCTATCTTTATTTGGGATGACTGTATAAGTACTTGTCTCTTTGGCCTATTTGTGGCTAAAGAGGGGGAGATATATTTTGGTAGACATTATTAGACTTTATTTTTCTGCAGTCATATTTATTCTGCTGCTATCTACTCTCTGATTGCTTAGGGGCTTTAGCCAATAATCTGCCAAAGGGGGAGTTTGTAGGTGTTTAGTTATTGGCGTGCATTTTTGGTAAAACCAGGTGTGTGAATGTCATGACTGATGTCATAACATTCTAGTTTATTAGGTACTGATTTATTAGGTACCTTTGCAGAAAAATAATGGCATACAGGTGCTGCTGTTTATGAGTGTGTATCTGAGCATTTTGCAAAATGATCACATTTACCAAAATCAGTAAACAGGATTTCTGATGTCATAACAAATGTTAAGACATCCTGTTCTGATTTAGCAGTTATGCAGTTTGGTTAATTCTGAGACTTTTCAGGAAGATGACTCATTCTTTCCAGGACAGAATCTCTCGTGGACTTTGGGTAAACCTAGCTCAACCCTAACCTGGTTGATAAAGTCTTGTGACCAAGTCTTAAGGTCAAACGGAATTAACCCTAGCTTTTTGTGGAAACCCTAACTGAAGCAACAGCTGCTATATATTCAACAGGGCTGCTGTTTGGAATTTATCCTTTTTGAAAGAAGATCATTTAGGAGCTGTATAGTTTTAACTATTGTAATCCAAGCAAGTATCATTGTGATAAGTGACTTGGAATAGGTTTTAATTGTAAGGGTTTTGTATCACTCAAAGCTTTGAAGCAAGAGTGTTTTGTGTCTCTTGACTAAAGCTTTGAAGCAAAGTCAAGTTAGGTTTATGTATCACTCAAAGCTGTGAAGCAAGAGTGTTTGTGTTGCTTGATTAAAAAGCTGTGAAGCATAATCAAGTGTATGTTTTGAAGAGTGTCTTCATTAATTCATTAGTCAATTGTTTTAAGTATCACTGCTGTGATTGAGGGGGAGTGAGTAGGAACTCAGGTTTAAGTTGTACTTAGATTGAAGTTGCATTGGGTAGGTCTTAAGTGAAGGAGATAAACTGGTTGGTTTATTCCTGAATTAATATCTCTTATAGTGGATTTCCTCCCTGGCTTGGTAGCCCCCAGAGTAGGTGTTGTTGCACACTGAACTGGGTAAACAATTGATTGTGTTCTTTACTGTTTTTGTATTTACTGTCTTATAGAAAGTCAGATACGGTGTCATAACATTGAACGTGACATTGAGTATCTGCAGCCAGAATTTCAGAAATCCCAACACACCTTTTGTCTCGAAAAAAATCGTCTGATGATATTAACACAAGAAGAATCTTGTATTAGCAAAACCTTTAGACGATGATGAAACTTGACAAAGAATAGCAATATATCTCGATGTAAAAGAAACTCGTAATGAATGACCAAAACTCAAGCTCAAGTCAAGTTCAGATGAAACCCTGATTATTGATGAAGCGTGTTGATTCAAGTTTAAATGAAATTGAGAGCCTAAAGCACAAAGAAACCCTTGTGGCTAGTGAATGCATGATGTGTTGATTGACCTAATGGAGGGTATGCAGATGAAATGAGAATGGAATGCATAATCCAAATGATTTGATGAAAAGGTAGGACAAATTTAGGATATTACAACTCCCCTATTTAATATTTTTAAACTTGAAAGTACAATTGGCGCGTGCCTTTCGAATGCTCGAGGTAGACGATGATTAAATACCAATGCCAAAAATTTGTTTTGGGAGAAGGCGTGAGTATTTGTTTACTTTTGTGATATCTACTAGGGAAATAATTTTCCTTAATTTGGTGAGAAGGTTTATGGATGAACTCTAGAATATGGTTGCTCGTAATGGGGGAACGGTGCCAATACGGGGCTATCTAAAGGGGCGCTTATTATGCGAGATGAAAATTGACAGGATGGGTACGAAAAGATGATGAATGAGATCTATGGACAACCTACAGTCCTACTATGAGACCTATAGACGATCTATAAGAAGAAAGCTAGATCTACGGACGACCTCAGGCTCTAAAGTGAGACCTACAGACGATCTGGTAGTGGAGACCTACGGGCAACCTATAAGAGGAAAGCTGGATCTATGGACGACCTCGGGTTCTAAAGCGAGACCTGCGGATGATCTGATAGGGGGGGACCTACGGGCGATCTATAAGAGGAAATCTAGATCTATGGACGATCTACAATCCTAAAGTGAGACCTACAAATGATCTGCTAGGGGAGACCTGCACATCGATCTATAAGAGGAAAGCTAGATCTACGGACGATCTACAATCCTAAAGTGAGACCTACGAACGATCCACCAGAAAACTAGGCCTACGGGCGACCTATAAAGAAATCTAGATCTACGGTCAATCTAAGATCCTAAGGTAAGACCTACGGGCGATCTACCAAAAACTAGGCCTACGGGTGACCTACAAGGAAATCTAGATCTACTGTCGATCTAAGATCCTAAGGTAATACCTACTGTAGATCTACCAAAAACTAGGCTTACGGGTAACCTACAAGGAAATCTAGATCTACGGTCGATCTAAGATCCTAAGGTAAGACCTAGGGGCGATCTACCAAGATTACTAGGCCTACGAGCGACCTACAAGGAAATCTAGATCTACGATCGATCTAAGATACTAAGGTAAGACCTACAGGCGATCTATCAAAATTACTAGGCCTACGGGCGACCTATAAAAAAATCTAGATCTAAGATCCTAAGGTGAGACCTACGGGTGATCTACCAAGACTACTAGGCCTACGAGTGACCTACAAGTAAATCTAGATCTACGGTCGATCTAAGATCCTAAGGTAAGACCTACGGGTGATCTACCAAGATTACTAGGCCTACGGGCGACCTACAAGGAAATCTAGATCTACGGTCAATCTAATATCCTAAGGTGAGACCTACAAGAAATCTACCAAAACTAGGCCTACGAGCGACCTACAGTTCTAAGAAGGTGGGAGTATTGGTCACGACACAGTGATTGAAGATGCAAAAAGGACCAAGTGTATTGTATTTGTTAGGATTTGGATGATAGATAGACACAGAAGAGCGTTTGGAATACTGACACAGATGAGTGTTTAAAGAAACTAACACAAACGCGTGTTTAGGAAATTGACACAGACGAGTGTTTACAAAACTGACACAAACAAGTGTTTAGGAAAACTGACACAAACGAGTGTTTAGAAAAACCGACATAGACGAGTGTTGGAATTTGAATTATTTGTCAGACAGGAACCGACTACCAGACAAGAACTGGAATTGGAATTGATTTTGCT
The DNA here is from genome assembly GCA_948472305.1 of Vicia faba. Lineage (NCBI taxonomy): Eukaryota > Viridiplantae > Streptophyta > Magnoliopsida > Fabales > Fabaceae > Vicia > Vicia faba. Next base: position 195,105 of record CATIWC010002071.1, on the reverse strand, counting down.
GGGAATTCAAGGGTACAAGGTATTGGTACCGTTAGCTGGGAATGTGAAAGTGAAGGTCATCAGCTGGGGGTTTAGGAGAAATATCCTCTTGAGGGGGCATATTTCTGTCTTTGAATGATTCAGGTCTTTCGTGTAAAGTACCTGACCTAGCTGATGCTTCGTATGCATGTTTGAATTTATTTTTTCGCAAAGATCCATTTTGATGGATGGGCTACGCGCTTTTGAGGATGCAATGTCTTGTAGTGATAACTATATGCAATGCAAAGAAATAAACTTCAGGGGATAAGCGAAGGCTTATTGAGAACTATTGCTCATCACGAGGATACCAATACATATCGGCATTAGAAACCTACAGTACCAAAGATCACTTAGGATACTGACAAGAATTTGCATTGGAGAGCTCACGATACCTAAGATCATCGGTGACTCCACTGAAGGTTGAATTTCTGAATAAGCGAGCCTACAGGTACGCCACTGAATTTTGAATCGTGTTGTTGGGGAAAAGATAATTAACTCCATGTGAATCTATTTGAATACATTTCCTAATTTCACGCCACACTAGGGAATTACCTCTTGGATCGCTTAGGGATAAGAGATGGGCATGAACACCAGTGAATTCCCGAGCTTAGCTCTGTGAATGCTCTGGTTTACTCCACTGGGGATGCCCCAGTTCAACTCTGCGAATGCCCCGATTTACTCTATTGGGGATGCCCCGGTTCAGCTCTGTAAATGCCTCGGTTTAGCTTCCGGAGGACGTGCACTTGTGTGCGCCAAGTCAAACGACGTCTCTGGGCTTTCTGAAATCACTTGGGGAACTGGGTTTGAAATTGTCTATAGCAAATGAAGGCGGCTTTGTGCTAGCTAGGTCAGGGTGACCGTTATCAGTTGCTACCTGCAAAGAAAAATGACACTTGGAATGCATATGACACTTCCCCGTGGTTATACAATAATATAAAGTCAAGTTTTATTTTAGCTTGAGAATTTTTATTCCCCCTGTTTCTAATGCAATGTTTAATAACGAATATAACACATTTCGAATACGAAAACATTTTATGATAATAAAGGACAACTTTTTGATGAAAACGAACTTTATTGATTGGCCTATGAACAAACATTTATACAAGTATGCAACTCCTATATGAGGTAGTTGTGAAAAAGAAATGGAAAATACAATAGGTACAAATGGCAATGAGAGATGCTCGAATTTCCATTAGAATCGGTATTGCTACAGTTCTCATATCCTCAATATTCTCAATGCCTTGCCTCTGAAGAGTAGTAGTTGGACCGATCAGTTCACTACAAAGGTGCTATAGATCTGCATGTGTTATTCGTGAAGAGAATTCAGACTACAGCCTCTCGCTTATGATCCCTAACTTTTGCTTGGACCGCACTTTCAGGTTTTTGACCCAACAAGATACCCATTTTTCCCTAAGTCTCCCTTTCGGGTTTTCGACTTAGCGGGTTATTATCTTTTTTCATTTTATCCCTAATTCTTGCCTGGAATTTTTTATGTCCACCGGGATGCCCATTTTTGCCTAAGTCGCCCTTTCGGGTTTTCGATTTAGCGGGTCTCTTTATGCGTAGTATTTTTTGTCCGAGCCTGAATTGACTGGAAGTGGAACGTCTTCCCCATCCATATCCTTCAGGATTAGAGCATCTCCTATAAAGGCTCTCTTCAAGATATATGGTCCCTCGTAGTTGGGATTCCATTTTCCCCTTGGATCGGAATGGCTTTGCATGATAACCTTTCTTAAGACCATATCACCGGGATAAAACTTCTGAGGACGAATCTTCTTGTCAAATGCAATCTTCATCCTCTGTTGGTACAATTGGCCATGCCAGATGGCTGCTAGGCGTTTTTTGTCAATCAAATTGAGTTGGTTAAGTCTTGTCTGAACCCACTCTACCTCATCAAACTTGGTTTCCATCAGAACCCTCAACGAAGGAATTTCTACTTCGCCGGGAAGCACTGCGTCTGTACCATAGACGAGAGAAAATGGAGTTTATCCCGTTCAATTACGCACAGACGTTCTGTAACCATGCAGAGCAATAGGCAGCATTTCATGCCAATCTTTGTATGTTCTGACCATCTTCCAGATGGTCTTCTTTATGTTCTTGTTAGCAGCTTCGATTGCACCGTTCATCTTTGGTCGATATGGTGATGAATTGTGATGTTCAATTTTTACCTCTTCACACAACACCTTCATCATGTTGTTGTTAAGATTAGAACCATTATCAGTGATGATTCTGTGAGGAACTTTGTAACAACATATGATTTCCTTTCTGATGAAGTTTGTAACGACCTGTTTGGTTACATTATTATGAGAAGCTGCTTCCACCCATTTGGTGAAATAGTCAATATCCACTAGAATGAACCTATGACCATTCGAAGCACTCGGTTCAATCCTTCCAATCATGTCAATGTCCGACATTACGAATGGTCATGGTAAAGTCATAAAATTCAAAGGAGTGGGAGGAACATGAATTATGTCTGCATGCACTTGATTTTGTGGAACAATTTTGCATATACACAATAGTTACTCTCCATCATCATCCAGAAATACCCTACGTGCGAGACTTTCTTCGCCATAGAATGCCCGCTCGAATGAGTCTCGAAAGAACCCTCATGTATTTACTTTATGACCGATTCTGCTTTGTGTCTATCCACGCATATGAGCATAACTGAGTCATAATTTCTATTATACAGGACGTCTCTTGATAAGAGTAACTTGAATGCTAACCTTCTAAGTGTACGCTTATCATAAATTGTAGCATTTTCGGGATACTCTTGCTTCTCAAGGTACCTTTTGATGTCGTAATACCATGGCTTTTCCTCATACATATCCTCGGTCGAGAGACAATGAGCAAGAAAGACATGTGTTGGCTCCTTGTAACGGAGTATACGGATATTAGGCGATTGATTCAGAAATCTCACCAAGAACATTGATGCTAAAGTAGCTAAAGCATCGGGCAGCTAGTTTTCGTCCCTGGGCATATGTTCAAAGGTGATTTCATCAAAAGTGGGTATTAGCTGCAAGATGTAGTCTCTGTACAGAATCAAACTGGGGTGCTTCGTTTCCCAATCTCCTCGTACCTGGTGTATGACCAAAGTGGAGTCTCTAAAGACTTCAAATTTTGATTTTAAGGTCGATGGCTGCCTCAAGACCCATCACGCAGGCTTCATATTCTGCCACATTGTTTATACAATCAAAACATAACTGGGTCGTAAATGATGTATGAGTATTACATGGAGAAGTCAGTATTTCCCCAATGCCATGACCTGCTGTGTTCGAGGCACCATCAAACATAAGAGTCCATCGCTCTTTCAGATCGACTCCATCATAATCATCAAGCTTCATAACATCTTCGTCAGGAAAGTCAAATTTCATCGATTGGTATTCTTCCAATGGATGATGAGAAAGATGATCTGCGAGAACGCTACCCTTGATAGCCTTTTGTGTAACATACTGAATGTCGTATTCAGATAAAAGCATCTGCCATCGGGCAAGTCTGCCTGTGAGTGCTGGTTTTTTCAAAATATACTTTATCGGGTCCATCTTTGATATCAAAAATGTTGTGTATGTCAGCATGTACTGCCTCAGACGTTGAGCTGCCTAAGTAAGTGCGCAGCAAGTTTTTTCAAGCAAAGAATACCTAGATTCGTAATCGGTAAAATATTTACTCAAACAATAAATGGTGTGCTCTTTACATCCTGTTTACGTTCTGTTTCGTCATGTTGTCCAAGAACACAACCCATAGACCCTTCCAGCACCGTCAAGTACATGATGATTGGCCTCTCAGGAACTAGAGGAATAATGATCGGTGTCTCTTAGATATACTGTTTGATCTTTTCAAAGGCTTCCTGGAAATTATTATCCCACTAGACATCTTGATTCTTGCACAACAATTTAAAGATGGGTTCACAAGTAGCTGTGAGATGAGAGATGAACCTAGCTATGTAGTTAAATCTCCCAAGGAACCCTCTTACTTCTTTTTCATTTTTCGGTGCTGACATATTCTGTATTGCTTTTACTTTGTCGGGATCTACTTCAATTCCTTACTGACTTACAATGAAACCGAGTAGTTTGCTAGATCGCACCCCGAAAGTACACTTATTCGGATTAAGCCTTAGCCTAAATTTTTGCAGACGCGCAAACAACTTTTGCAGATGGACCAAATGTTCCTCCTCGGTTTGTGATTTTGCAATCACATCGTCAAAATATACTTCAATCTTCTTATGAATCATATCATGAAAGAGTGTCACCATGGCATGTTTATATGTTGCACCAGCATTTTTGAGACCAAAAGGCATGACCTTGTAACAATAAGTACCCAATGGAGTAGTGAATATCTTCTTTGTCATGCCTTCCAGAGCCATCTTTATCTGATTGTACCCCGAAAAACCATACATGAAGGAGAGAACTGAGGATTGAGTCGTATTATCAACCAATACATCAATGTAAGGTAATGGGAAGTCATCCTTTGGGCTTTCTTTATTCAGATCCCAATAATCCACACACATGCGCACCTTCCCATCCTTCTTTGGAACAGGTACAATGTTAGCAATCCAATCAGAGTATTCACATACCAACAAGAAGCCTGCATTCAATTGCTTTTCCACCTCTTCTTTGATCTTGAGAGACATATCTGGACGAGTTGTGCATGGATTTTGCTTTACCGGAGGACATTCAGTATCCAAACCAGGCATGTCTTCATATGACCATGCGAAGATGTCAGAATACTCTCTGAGAAGCTTAATCAACCCTTTCTTTACATCATCTTGCAAATTGGCCCTTATCTTGACCTCTCTTTTCACTGTGTCGGTACCGAGATTGATGATCTCGATGGATTCTTGATGAGGCAGGATTGTTTTTTCTTCTTGACTCAACAGTCTTGCCAATTCCTCTGGAATTTCACAATCTTCCCCATTATCTTCATCGTCTTGGTTATTTGGATTTCCAAGGATATTGGTGCAAGGAACTATAACATCATCGTTTATAATGGAATTTGAGGCAGACCTGCATGATTTACGAATCATGCCTTATTTTAGAATATGAATGAAAATTGGAAAATGGTTAAAGAGTTAAAAGGAAAAGCATTGCCATTTTTATTTCACGAAAAATAAAAGAAAAGACAAAGAGCAAAAAAAATTGTATACACAAAATGCAATTTTTATTCAATTTTAAACAAACATAGAAACACGAGGGGACCATTTTCACAAGCTGTCAACATGCCTCGGGAAAATTACATGACTTATTTAAAACAAGAACATTACATGTCAAAGAAAATCACTTTGGGAATATCAGTAGCAGTTCAATTGTCGAGTTCTTGATCAGGCGCAATCTGGTAAATATATTGAGATATATTCACATTATCTTTATCATCACTATCCACTGCATGGATTTTCCCTTGAACACTTGGACCAGCACTAACAAATACTTTTGAAGGCGGAGGAATCTGTTCCCCTTTGAGCATGGTTGGACCAGAACCAATGCAATCTGAAGAAGGGGACTCGAACCCAAGACCAGACTTGTCCCACTTTTCACACACTTCGACCACTTTAACCCAACCTTCATTGAGAATTCTCGACTCCACAATGGCTCTGGCATATTTCAATGAAGTCATGGGAACTCCATACTTCTTTTTAGTTTCCTACACGACGGGGACTCTGTCAACATAAATGATTTCCAAGGCTTGGAAAGGGGTTTCATGTACTTCTCCATCCACTTCAACATAACGAAAGGAAGTAACATTGTTGATCATGACATCCTCCTCTCCACCAATGATGATGCCCTTGTCTTGGATGATGAATTTCAAACGTTGGTGCAAATTTGAGGTTGCAACGCCTGCCATATGGATCCACGGGAGTCCCGGAAGGCAAGTATAAGATGGACGAATATCCATGACATAGAATGACAGGTAGAACACATGGGGACCAATCTTGTTGGGTAGGTCGACTTCTCCCTCTACTGATCTTCTTGAACCATCAAAAGCTTTGATTGTTAGCATACTAGGTTTCATCATAACCCCGTCCATGTTCTGCTTGAACATAGTATGTTTAGGCACCACATTCAAAGAAGACCCGATGTCTACCAGGACTCGAGACATCACAGTGTCTAGACATCTAATGGAGATATACAACTCTTTATTATGAGCTTGGCCCTCGGGAGGGAGCTCATCATCACTGAAACCAAGACAGTTCCCTGCAGAAATATTTGTAACAACCCCCTCAAATTGGGCCACACAAATTTCAGGATTCACCTGAGAACCATGAAGAATTCTCATAAGGGTTGTTCGATGTGCTTCAGAGTACAGGAGGGGGAATATGATCGATATATTTGCAGGTGTCTAATTCAGTTGGTCAACCACCTTGAAATCACTCTTCTTGATCATAATGGTTAACTGCTCCACTTGTTGTTCAAAAGACGTCCTAGGAGAATCATTGACTACTTGCTTCCCCTTATCTTTCACAGGAATCTCTTCGATAACTTCTTTAGGAAGAGGTTGAGTATGAGTAAAGAATCTTCCGCTTCGGGTTATTTTGCTAGTTCCAACAATGTTGGTTATGTCCTTATTCTCAATCGGAGGACATATAATTTTCTTTCCATGGATGTAAACAACATTGTATTCCTATGGAACTTCCCTGTTATCAGCTATCGATACGGGAACTAGATTTGGAGGTTCTGGTGCTTGGGTTAGCAGGGGAGCAACCGAATTCTAATCTGGTGCAGGGAGCACTGGAAATTGTATTACCAATGGAACTCTTGAAGTGTTCCTCTGAATATTGATCGGATAATACTGAATCTCCAGAATAGCAACGTCACCCTCGGGGATGACCTTCTCTACTATAACAACCCCTTCATCCATCAATCTCTGAATGGCATTTTTCAATTCATCACACTCATCCATGTTAGGTGAGAATTTAAAGCAGAAGTCATGAAGCTCTTGTAGGACTTCTTGCTGTAAAAGATGTTCTCTTAAATCCGTCGTTGGCATCAGAAATGCATCAACTTGAGTCACCAACTCTTGACCATCATCAAGCCCGATTGTGTTGGCAGCAGCCCCATGATGAGGAGGCATAGGATTGTTCTGAACATTACGGCCTATAAGAGAGATGCTTAATTCCTTGGCATCCAAAAGATCTTGCACTTTATACTTAAAAGCTCTGTAGTTTTCAATCGAATGGCCTGGAGCACCCGAATGAAACTCACAACGTACATTAATGTCATAACCCCTTGGAAGTTCTGTCAGTGGAGGAACTAACTCTCAGAGTTGTACCAATTGACTAACTAGAAATTTTGGAAGCAATTGGGAATACGACATCGGGATTGGATCCAACTTCCTCTCAGGATACCTTTGTAGTCTTTGTTGACCCCTTTGTTCTTAGGGCCTCTGATTATGTTGATAGTTTCACGGTGGTGCGTATTATTGTTGCGGAGCGACAACATGAGTTTGATAATATGGGATATGTACAACAACTTTCCCCTTATCAACAAAGGCATTGCTGACCTCTCCTTATTTCTTCTTGACAAAACTGCTAGAATATGGTTTCTTTCCACTACCTGAGTTGTTATTACAACTTGTGCCAGACGCACCTGTAATAGTCCCTTCCTTAACACACATTTCAACCCGCTCCCCGATGATAACCATATCCAAAAAGGAATCGGAAGTAATGTCGAGCATGTGTTACAAATATGAACCTCAGAGAGTACTCATAAACAAATCTACCAGTTCACGGTCCAGGAGGGGAGGCTGGACCCTCGCGTCAAAACTGCGCCACCTCTGGGCATACTCCTTGAAATACTCTTTAGTCTTCTGAGCCATACTCTGTAACTGTGCACGACTAGGCGCCATGGTGGTGTTGTAATAATAATGTTTCAGGAAAGCATCAACAATCTCGCCTCAAGTACTAACATGAGTTTTCTCTAACTGCATGTACCACTCCAGTGGAGCTTCATCCAGGATGTCTTGAAAAAAATGCATGAGCAACGGCTCGTTGCTAGCATAAGCGGCCATCTTTCTGCAGTAAGATTGGAGATGAGTCTCTGGACATGTAACCCCATTATACTTGTCTAATTCTGGTACTTTGAACTTTGGTGGAATCATGACCCCCGGAACCAAACACATAGCAGCAACACTGAATCCCGACCTTTTGGAAGTCCCCATAGCCTTCAAACATTCTTCCAAAGCCTTGTACATTTTAGCAGTTTTAGACAAATCAGCTGTAGAATCCTTTGGAGGGCCGTCGAGATCGATGACATCATGGTGATCATCCATAATCATCCGAGGGCTTTCCTTATGGATTCCCCCATTGTCATTCTTGGATCCACCATTCTCAGACGTAGAGGCACTGCCAACCAGCTTAGTAACACTCAATCTGAGCTCTTCCCGCCCCTGGATAACGGCATGAAGAGTTTCCATGAGTTGATTCATTCGATCACCCATGGTGTCCATGTCTTTGCGATGGACGGCCTGGTTCTGCTCAATCTGCTCCATAATTCTTAGTTTCATGGCTCAAGTGCAATAGGGATGTAAGGAAGCCATCTTGTAGATTCTGATAATAAAAGGCAAAACCATCAGATAAGAATTCCATCTAGAAAACCTGCAATTCATGAAATGCATGATATGTATGATGTATGAAATGATTGTCCATTCCGGTTTTTCGCAGCTTAATCAACGTCAGTAATAATCGAGCAACATGATAATAAGAACGACCATATAAAGAAAATATCCAGAAATAGGAGAAATTCCAGTGGAGTTCAATACAAGAAAGTTGCGAAAGTATGGGATAAGTGATTCTGTTCAACAAGTCTGGCGGTAATCGAAACAACAATGTAATGATCAATCTCCTAGCTCTAAATAGTGCAACAGACTGTGCCCCAAGTGTTCAAAACCAGACTTTGAAGCACCTCATCCTTTTGGATCATCGTGATCTCCAGACTACGGAATCGAGTTAACAGATCAACATAATATTCGTTTGCGGCATGACTTTTCCCCCCCATCGTTGCCTTTAACGTGCCTTTTGAGATTTGTAATTTCCTTGTTGAACTGTGTCATAGACTGCACACCAAGTACCACATTTAGCCATTTCTTCTGCTTTAACGACCCAGAAGTCCAAGAGTAGGCCACCATTGTTTATCCATCTCTATTTCATATCACTAAGGCCCAAATAAAGTGCCTTAGCGACAGCTTCAAGACTGGGCTTGTTCGGAACAGCAACAACGGCATTTGCTTAGTGATGTTTGAACAAATGAGGGTACTCTTCAAAAATCGGGATGATCTGATAGTCTTGGGAGGTGAAATAGTGTAACTCATAGTCATAAAACTGAAGCAGAGTCCAGAGATCTCCATTATCCACCTGAACACTTAATAGAGTCAAAGTGCCTCTCCCTGAAAAACCTCTACATTAGGATGGACTAAATGGTATTTCAAACTCTTCAAAGAAGACCAAGAGCTTGAGCGGAACTGATAAGTAAAATTGTCTCTTCTAGTACTCTTGAGAACATCATTGTTGCTAGACGTTACTGATGGAAACTATAACTTCGTAAGATACCCCGGAATGGACACACACATGCAAGGTTAGTATATAGTTTCATTTTTCTGACATTTTCTTTTAAAAAGTAAACATGCTATGATGTAAGTGCAAGTGATCATGGAATTACTAATTCCATGATACTGATCTCTACTGTACTGTCTCTGCATAACCGGAAGAACCCTATGAACATCAGATTAGGAACTCAAAAAATAAATCTGAGAACCCCATAGTCATCACCAATATAACAGGTCACCAACAGAACAAGTCACCAATGGTACCTGTAAAGATTATCCCTTCCCCACTCACGGATGTAAACTAGGTCAAGGTAAGGTCATGGATAATCAGAATCATAGTTCACCTGAAAGTATCATTATCATGCACATCCGTGATGCTGACGATACCTCACTTAAACCTAAACTGACTGTGGCTTCATGATCGGATGGTGACAGGGACACGCATATCGTCCGTCATGACTCACCACTCTATTCCTAGTGTTCATAGTGGTATACAACTCTGGCCTGGGTATTAGGCCTTTTACCTCGTAGTAACATCCACCCAATAAGAAGCAGATCCAGTACATCCGTAGTATATGGAAAACAGTAAAATGAAATGCATACATATGCTAAGGTAATCATGTATGGATGCATAAACTAAAAGCGTAAAAATAAACACCCAAAGGAAAGAAAACAAGAGCTAGGAGAGACTCCGGGATGGACCAGCAATTGGCCGATCTTTCCCCAATGAAGTGCCAGCTGAAACAACCAGCTGAAAATTACCAGACATTAAAGTCGCCATTAAACATCTTTTATCCCACATGAAGGGAAAAGGGAACATCGAGAAAACCTGAAAAGGGAGAAGTCACAGTCTTGCAACCGAGAGATCGGGTAAGGGAGTCCGTTATGCAAGGGGAAGGTATTAGCATCCCACACGCCTATGGTACTCTCTTGTATCCACTCTTGTTATCTATCTTATGGGTGTGTCTAATCTATGCTTACTACTTACTACTGAGGAATAATGCATGCAAAAGAAAGGAGAAAATAATGTAGGGAAAATAAAGTTGTACTCGTTCGGGCCCTACCCCAATGCCTATGTAACCTTTTTGAGGAATCAGAGTTACCGTAGTTTGGCATACATGTTTTTGTTCTTTTTGTGTTTTTTTATGAACAATGTTAATTCCGTCTTCTGCTGCAAATCAACCTTTGGAGACTCACACATTGGCACAAAAGTAAATTAACATGTCCTTACCTGAAAATGGTTTTGAGTTACGCCCTCAAGGCAAGATGCCACACTTGATTGGTTTGTGTTTTTTACCTTGAAAAGGGGTTTAAGTATGATTAGCATATTATATGATTTGCTAAGAAAAGGAAGTCTTGGTTTTAGATGCAAGGAGGAAAAAAGGGTAAGAAAAGAGTCTAAGGGAGACTAGCCTATTTCTAATCCTAATGTTATCATACAATGGTAGTCCTAAGGTTTGGATTAAAGGGAAATATCTACCTAATGTTAGCATGCATGGTTTACCACCTAAGATCTAACTTGCATCCGAAGGGAACAAGCGCATCCTAAGGGTACGTGGTATATAAAAGGATAAAAAAACAAGCAAAGATAAAAAGAGAACACACATGCCACGAGTAGCGCACACTAACTAGGGTAATGGCCTAACCAAGATATAGAAGATCGAGGTAGGCGATAAAAGAAAATATGAATGATCATGAAGTGTCAACATCGGCCAATGCGAACTCCTGACAAAGTGTAGGGGTTTGATTTCAAAAATCTTACCCACTTGATGGACTCGAATACACATGATCTTGGGAACGTGTTTGGATCTCGAAACTTGCAAAAAGTGAGCATAGGAACGACACAGACGAAAACTGGTGGGGGTTAATTGCTAACCCTTTCCATTTGCCTCTTTCGGAGGACTTAGGATTGGTTGCCATAAAAGGACATAAAACCATCATCCCTCTATACAAGCACAAATTTAAACACATGTGTAGAATACCTACTTTAAAGTTAGGGTTTTAAACAAACACAAATAGCACACAAAAAGCACACAAAGCGGAATTGCCCTAAACGGGTCTTTAAATAAACCAGAGGGATTCCTAACATGATCAGCAACTAAGATCCCAATCATACATCTCTACCCTACTTCTCATGGCATCAGAAAGCAGTAAAACCCTACTTCTCATGATCTCTAGAAAGTGGTAAAGAAATACAGTAAAGTGCGGAGAAATGTACAAGTAGTAGCGGTAACTACCACGAGCAAGCAAATCTTTGAAAGCAGACGAAAGCAGTGGAGAAGTAGGGAGTACGTGTCGAGCAAGCTTCATCAAGAAGCAAACAAAGTTAGAAATGATATCTAACTAATATAAAAGCAAACGCGTGTTGCAAATTCAACGCGTAATCAGAAGTTCCTGCACAAAGCATCACAAAATATTACATGCGTCTGGACAAAAAATAATATAATATGAATTTCTCAGGACGATGAGAAATAAGGCGTGTCGCATCGGAAGCGGGCATAAGTCATATGTTTCAATCACTTAACAAATTGTTATGTTACACGATCGAAAGCATAAAAAATGTACCTTGCACAATGAACAAACGTGTAAAAAATAATGAGGCACGACAGTATGAAATACGAATAATAACTAAAAGAAAAATATATTTTTATTAGTTTTTATGTGAGAAAATTCTATAAAAAATAAAGAATTAATTCCTAAAAAAATTCTATTATATTATACCATTTTTTATTGTTTTTTTTATCACTAAGTCTTTATTAATAAAGTTTAAAAGAAAATTTAAACTAAAAGAAAAAATAAAACAATTAGAAAGAGTCGGGGGTAAAAAAAATGAAATCTAGGGGGTGGTAGAAACCAGGGCGTTAGGCCCATTCAGAAGGGGTCCAATGCTATTTTTATTTTGTCCAATTGGATTTCAAACAAATTGCAAATGGGCCTAGGGAAATGCAATTCGGCCCAGGAGTAGAGTTCAACAAGTATTGTTTTGGCTCATAAGCATCATGTATTAAAAATTATCATAATTGGGCCTAAAAAGGTTATGCTTTCGGTCCAATAACAGAATCTTTGTTGTCTTTGGCTTCAGCATGCCAAAAAAAATAAAGTAGTGTATGAGCCTAAAAAAGGTTATCTGGTTCGGTCTAGTAGAACACAATCTAGTTTTTATTCTCCAGAAAAAAACTAGAACAGGCCAGGAGTATGGTACGGTCCAACAAGCCAATTTTTTGTTCAATGCCATCCAGGCTCCAAAAAACGTATCAGGGGCCCAGAGGGAGTAAGATCTGGTCCAAAGCTACACTCTTATCCAATTGTAATTATAGAGAAAAAAATCAAAACAAAGGACATTAGGGTTATTATGTGGCTCTTCATCTCCCTCGACGTTTATTCCTTCTCCCTCATCTTACCCACGACAGCCAAACCTTCATCCTCATCTCTCTGTTTTCCTTACTCCGCCGCCGTCTCTGTTTCCTGGTCATCACAAAAACACTCAGTTTATCTCCTCCTCAATATCCGTCTCAATCTCCATTCGATGCAACAAAGGCCCCTTCGCCTCTATCTAACTTCACTGCTCGTGCCTCCGTCTCAATTCGGAGCTTCGTCTCACCCTATATCTGATCTCACTTCATTTCTTCCAATAAAGCCTCAACAGTGCCGAACCTAACACACTCGCAAAAAACTCTAACCCTCATGAAAAACCAAAATTAAACATCCGTAGTTGAGGCTTCAAATTTTCTACCGTATGTTTCGTTTCAGGAAGACTCAATCAAGACAAGGATATAAAAAAGATGCTTGAAGTTCTGAGACTTACTTAGCGAAGTTGCTCTGATAGCACTTCAATAGAGATATGACAAGAACGCTAGAGATTCTTGTATCTTCGTGTATGAACCTCTTTTCTCCTTCTTCTCCTTCTTCTCTTTGTGCGCCTCTTGCATTCTATTTCTCTCTGTCTCAGCCTTTCGCGTGTGACTCTGCACAATTGCCGAATCTCGACACGGTTATTGCATGGTTTCAAGATGGCTCTGTGAGTAGCAAAGAGTATAGGATGAGGGACAATGAAGATTGAGAATAGCTAGGATAAGGGTGAGGGTTTGTATAGAGGGAGACAATGGTGGAGATCGATGAATATGAGAATGGAAGGATGAAGTTGCATAGGATGAATGGTGAGAGATGAAGAATTGAGAGAAAGATGATGAAGGTGGAATGAAATCAAAGAAGAGCCGATTCTTGAAGGTTGCAGAATATTGAGATGTGGTAGTTTTTTGTGTTTGCAGGGAAGGAAGAAGAATGGTTATGGAGGAGAGAGTGAGAAAAAAATTTCTGTGAGTTTTTCCTGGTTTATGAATGAATCATGAGCCTTCTTCTCTTCTTTTCTATTATCGCCTTTTTTGTTTCTGCTGGAAGTTTTCTGTTATAAGTCTGTCGGATTCTGTTAGTTTCGGTTAAGAGTTGTTAGGAAGTTAGTTGGAGTTGTTAATCGATTAAAAGTTGGTTGGAATTTCGGTTAGGATTGGTTATTGGAAGTTTAGGAGTTGGTTAAAGAGGTTATTGAAACGGCTAGCCCTGTTCTAATTTTCTGTTAGTTGTTACTGTGAGTTAGGAAGGTAGAAATTATGTTAGAGGTAGTTGGTTAGTGAGGTTAGAAGGAGTTAGAATCATACTTGGGAAATTGGACTTCAACAAGGAAAAATAATCTGAACTGACGACCACTGGGGATGAACTGCGATGCGAGATTGAAATTCAAACATGCTGACTCCGAGGAGGGATGCCACTGAAAAGTGGACTTTAGAGAGAACACTGCAAAAATAAATTGTAGTTCTCCGAGGAGATATATTCGACTCCAAATAGCTCTTAACTTCCTGGGGAAATGATATCTTCCTACTGAAAATAAGGAGCACTTCGCTTGGGGAAATATAGATCTTCTTGCATAGAGTTCTTGAGGAAAGAAGACTTCACTAGGGATAAGAAAACTCAAACGGGGATAACGGGAATTATTGAATAAAAGAAACTCGATGACGAACTCCACTTGGAGAACGAATCTCACCCGGGGAAGAAACATTTTACTAAGGGAAAATAGATCGCTCTGCATAGAGTCCTTGACAGAAAGAAGCTTCTACTGGGGATAACACAACACCTTCCATCATTGAGGAATAAGATGATTATTATGAGAACCCTCACAAGTGCGAGCCATACTGGGATATTAACATAGGAAGGCTTTCACCCAACCTACCTTACTAGGGAGAAGAAGTCAACTCCTTGAACGATATCAATGGGGAATGAATTCAAGTGCAAATTCCACTGGGGAAAAGGAAAATGCTTCATTGGGAGGAGATATATCTCAAACCAGGAACTCCCCAAAGCTCAAATTTCGCTAGAGATAGAAATAACCTCTTCTGTTACCGGGGAAACCAAACTTGAATATCCACCGCCGCATAATCTCATTGGGGAGAAAACTAGCTCTACTAAGAAAGAACAACGACTTCGTGGAGATAAGGATGATCTCTTACTGATAATTCTTACAAGAATCTTTAAGAGATGCAAACCACACTAGGGATATAAATGCCAACCATATTGAGGAGATGGGTGCAAACTTCATGGGGAAGACGAGTGCCAACTTCACTGATGAAGTAGATGCAAACTTCATTAGGGAGATAACAAATCACATTTGGGGATAAACGTTGCACCAGACCTCATTGGAGATAAAGATGGCGGTACCAGACCTCGCTTGAGATGCTCTTTTAGGGAGATATCTCATAAGAGAAATATCTTAGCAAACAAGCCTTTGTTGAGAAAGAATGCAGATCACACTGAGGAAAAAGGTTTTGTTTGGAGAAACATTATTTCCATAAAGCACTTTGTGTGGGTAACAACGTCGAATACACTTTGCTTTCTTGATCCTACCCTATTTTTCATGAGTGAACACAGAGTACCTACAAAACAAAATCATAAGAACATGTCCCAGGTAGGAAATGGAAAACTTTGGCCATCGCCCAAGGCACCTGAAATCTCAAGTAGTTTCAACTGTTTATATCATGATTTGTGTAACTTCAATATTTTTAAATTCAAAAGTTTATCAAAAATTGGACGTTTCTGCAATCAAAATAATAAAAGTAAAAAATGCAACTTTTGGATAAAAGAAAATTTTATTGATTGATCTAATGGCCTGTAAATAGTGTAAACAGGCATTTACATCAAGAAGCAATCCCTAAAAGAGGTAATTTCATACAAAACATAAAGAGGAGATACAGAGATGACAATGTGAAGACAGATTTCGATCGGGTTCCGACTCTGCTATGACTCTTATAACCTCAAAGCTCCTTAATATCTTGCTTTATAAAGAAACTGATTGGACTGATTCCTTATCCTTCCAAGTTAACCACTATGGTGGAGAATACTGTTACACATACAATGAAAACCATGTTCATTCTCTTTAAATCCCTAACTTTTACCTGGATGGCCCTTTAGGGTTTTCAATCCACCGAGATACCCATTTTTGCCTAAGCTGCCTTTTTCAGGTTTTCAACTTAGCGGATGTACAAAATTCTTTTTATTCTTTTAACTTCTTCTTTTTTGTTCCTAATTTTTTCCCAGACCTTTTATTCATTCTTTTGTTCTCCGAGACGCCCTTTTTTCCTAAGTCATCGACTTAGCGGGTCATTTCATGCGAAGTATTTTTTAACTATGTCTGCATTGACGGGGTGAGGGGAATCCTCTTCGTCCATAGTTATAAGCATCATAGATACTCCTGATAAGACTTTCTTTACAACATATGGTCCTTCATAATTCGGAGCCCATTTGCCTCGAGCATCTGTATTATTGGGAGGCAAGATCCTCTTCAGCACCAGATCACCAGCTTGGAAATTCTGAGGATGCACTTTCTTGTCAAAAGCTTTCTTCATCCTCCTCTGGTATAACTACCCATGGAAAATAGCTGTCAACCTCTTCTCATCAACGAGATTCAACTGATCAAGTCTGTTTCGAACCCACTTAACTTCATCAAGTCGTACATCTGTCATGATCCTTAAAGAGGGTATTTCCACTTCTATGGGAAGGAATACTTCCATACTGTATACCAAAGAGAATGGGGTTGCCCCAGTCAAATTACGTGAAGTCCGATAACCATACATCGCAAATAGAAACATCTTATGACAATCTTTGCAGGTCACAACCATTTTCTGCACAATCTTCTTAATGTTCTCATTTGTTGCCTCAACAACACCATTGATCTTTGGACGATTAGGAGAAGAATTGTGATGCTTTATCTTGAAATTGTCACATAGCTCTTTCATCATCTTATTGTTGAGATTCGATACATTATGAGTAATGATCTTCTCGGGAATCCCATAATGATAAATAATATTTTGCTTGATGAATCAAGTAACCACTTTCTTGGTGAAGTTGGCATACGATGCAATTTCGACCACTTTGGTGAAGTAATCAATGGAAACCAGAGTAAAGTGATGTCCATTGCAAGAAGTCGGCTCAATGCGTCCAATCATATCAATGCCCACATTCTAAAGGGCCAAGGAGAAGTCAAAATATTCAGCGGAATAGGTGGCACATGAATTTTATCGGCATAAATCTGACACTTGTAACAAATTTTGAAGTGATTGTAATGATCGTTTTCCATGGTACACCAATATTAACCTGCTCTCAATATTTTCTTGTCCATGGTGTGCCCACTGGAATGTGTTCCAAAGGAACCTTCATGTATCTCTTCTATGATCTTATTTGATTCGTGTCTATCTACACATCTGAGCAAAACAGAGTCATAGTTCCTTTTGTACAAAACCCCGCCATTGAGGAAAAACTTAGTTGAGTACTTCCACAAAGTCTTCTTATATGTGATAGATGCATCCTATGGGTATTCCTGCATTTCAAGATATCTTTTGATATCATAAAACCCAAGGTTTCTCATCAACTTCCACTTTTATCTCATAACAGAATGATGACTCATCCAACCTCAAGATAGTGATAGAGGGGGTCTCATTTGCCCATCTGACTTTAAACATGGATGATAGAGTAGCCAAAGTGTCTGCGAAGTTATTCTCCTCCCTCAGGATGTGCTTGAAAGTGATTTCATCGAAGTACAGGATTAACTTCATAACATGCTCTCGATACAAAATCAAATTAAGGTGACGAGTCTCCTAATCTCCGTTGATCTGACTGATTACTAGAGCAAAATACCCATAGACTTGTAATATCTTGATTCGCAAATCAATAGCAACTTCTAATATGAAAATAAAAGCTTCATACTCAGCCATATTATTAATATAATCAAAACAAACTTTAGCAGTGAAAGGAGTATGGAAACCTTCAGGAGAAGTAATAACAGCACCAACATCATTACCCGATGCATTTGAGGAACCATCGAACACCATCGTCCATCGTGATCTTGGTTCCGGTCCTTCCTCTGGGCTGGGAATATTACAATCCTATATGTACATAATGTCTTCATCTCGAAACTCAAACATCATCGGCTGATAGTCATCTTCCATAGGCTGGTGAGCAAGAAAATCTGTCAATACACTACCTTTTATAGCTTTCTGGGTAGTATACTAGATATTTATTCAGTTAAAATCATCTACCAACGAGCTACTCTTTCCATGAGAGCTGAATTTTTAGAAATGTACTTAATCGGATCCATCTTGGATATCAAGAGAGTAGTGTGAGTTATCATATATTGTCTGAAACATTTTGCTCCCCACGCGAGTGCACAACAAGTCTTTTCTAGAAATGAGTACCTTCACTCACAATCAGTAAATTTCTTGCTCATGTAGTAAATAGAATGTTCTTTCCTACTCATCTCGTCATGCTGACCGAGTACACAACCCATAAAATTTTCCAACACTGTCAGATACATTATCAAAGGCCTACCTTCCACAAGAGGTAAAAGAATTAGAGGTTTCTGCAGATACTCTTTTATTTTATCAAATGTCGCTTGGCAATTGTAATTCCACCTGACCACTTGATCTTTTTTTAGTAACATGAATATTGGTTTGCATGTGGCTGTAAGGTGAGAGATGAATCTAACAATGTAGTTTAACCTCCCGAGAAAACCACGAACCTCTTCTTCTGTTCTTGGCTCAGGCATTTCTTGAATTTATTTTATTTTAGAAGGATCAACCATAATTCCTCTTTCACCTACACAAAGCCTAATAACTTCCCTGATCTCACCCCAAAGGTGCACTTGTTAGGGTTCAGCCTCAATCTGAATTTCCTCAGTCTTTCAAATAATTTCAGCAGATGGACAAGATGCTCCTCTTCTGTTTGGGATTTATCAATCATATCGTCAACATAAACTTCAATCTCTTTATGGATCATTTCATGAAAGAGAGTGACCATAACACGCTGATACGTTGTCCCTGCATTTTTTAAACAAAAGGCCATCACTTTATAACAAAAGGTTCCCCAAGGTGTAATGAAAGTTGTCTTCTGGTGCCATCTTGATCTGATTATAGCCAGAAAAGCCATCCATGAAGGAAAACACTTTTGATTGAGCAGTATTATCAACCAAAATATCAATATTAGGAAGCAAAAAATTATCTTTAGGGCTTTCTCTATTCAAGTCCCTATAATCAACACACATTCTGACTTTTCCATCTTTCTTCGACACTGGAACAATGTTTGTAACCCATGGAGGATAAGAGATAACTTTCAAGAAACCTGAATCAAACTGTTTTTGGACCTCTTCTTTAATCTACTTATACATCTCATGATGAGTTCTTTGAAGCTTTTGTTTGACCGAAGGAAAATCTTCTCCGAGAGGCATCTTGTGCACAACAATATATGTATCCAACCCAGGCATGTCTTCATCAGACCAAGAAAAAATATCAGCATACGCTCGAGGCATTTCAATTAATCTCTGCCTCACACTTTCTTTCAAAGCGGCCCCAATCTTGACTTCTTTGTTGACCTCATCGGTACCCAAGTTGATCACTTCTAGAGTCTCTTAGTGCGACTGAATAGCCTTTACCTCTTGCCTCAATAGTCTGGCCAACTCTTCGGGGAGTTCACAATCTTCCTCATCCTCTTCTTCAGCTTGATAGATTGGATTATCAAAGTCATAGTGAGCCATATCAGAATCGTCATTGATGAAATCCTGAATTAATGGAGGATTGTTTCTGCATGATTGATGATTTTATTTTTTATTTTAGTTTGAGATTTAAAAAAAAAAACACATTGCTAGCTTTGAAAAATGAAAAATAAGAGAAAGACAAGGAGCAAAATATTTGAATGCAAAAACGTCCTTTATTGATGATAAGTTTTGAAAAGAAAAACATTGTGGCCCTACAAATATGTTCACTACGTCTTGGGCAGAACGTAGGAATTATTGCATGATGTAAACAAAATAAAATTACTCTTGATAATGGGTACCTGTGATGATGTCCTCAGAAAACCAGTTGGAAGGCTCTTGTCCTAAAACAGTTTGAAGGATCCAATTATCCATATCACAATCATTGTCGCCTTCATCACTCACAACATGAGCTTCTTCATGAATGACGCCACCACTGATAAAGTTGATTAGAGAGGAAAAACCTTGAATCTTAGGAGGAACGGTCACAGGTGCACTTCGTCCGGCCATGAAATCCATACCACCTTTATCTTTCTTCATAGGAAGATCTAAAACTCTAGCCCAACCTTCGGGGTTCCCTGATTAAAGAATCGCTTGAGCTTTCTTATAAGATGACATGAAGACCTATAGCTTTCTGACCTCTTGATAACGAGTTTTGACAACTTGTATAACTTTCAAAGCCTGAAACGGAGTCTCATGCACTTCGCCTTCGATTTCAACATATCAAAAGGTGCTCAAATGGATAACCACATGTTTTCTTCACCATAAATAGTGACAACTTTATCTCTAACCAAGAATTTCAGCTTTTGGTGCAACTTGGAAGTCACAGCACCGACCCCATGGATCCAGGGGCGCCCTAATAAGCAACAATAAGAGGGATTTATATCCATGATAAAGAACGCTTCATTGAAGGTCTGAGGACCTATATTTCCTGGCAAGTTAACTTCTCCGAGTACTGATATTTTCGATCCATCAAACACTTTCATAACTAGATCACTAGGCCTTAGCACAACCCCTGTGTAGTCCAATTTCAGCAAAGCAGACTTCAAACAAAACATTCAACAATGTTCCAGTGTCAACGAACACACGAGATAAGGTTGTACCCGTAATCTCCATAGATATGTGTAGAGCCTTGTTATGCTTTCTCCCCTTAGGAGGAAAATCAAAATCAGTAAACCCCAAACCATTGCTTACAGTAATACTGACTACAATTCCTTCAAAATGATTCATAGAAATATCCTGCAGAATAAAAGAGGTACCCAACAACTTCATCAATGTATTTTGATGAGACTCGGAGTCCCGAAGCAAATCTAGAATGGAGATTTTGGCCGGTGTTTAGCCCAACTGATCGATAATATTATAATCACTCTTCTTGATGTATCACATCAATCCTGTCACAACTTTGGCTATATCAACATTCAAAGTTGGAACATGAGGATTCTGCACGGATTCTTCACCATTTACTACAATCTACTTGCCTTTGAACTTAGCATAGGCATCAATACTACTTTCTGGTGGATTAGGAGGAGAAAAAATTCAACCACTTCTGGTGATTCTGCTTTCACCTACAATGTCATAAACCTCAGACTTATCTTCTTTAGGTGTCTCAGTTACATACTTCTTTCCTTGACAATGATATTCACCTCCATAATTCTAGGGAACTGTTTTGTCATTGGTATACGGAACTAGACCAGGTAGAGTAATTGTTAACAATGACTGCTCGGCAGGAACCACTATTGTTACATGAGAAATAATCCTCATGGGTGTATATGGAATGGTGATTACATCCACTTTATTCTCTTAGGCCTGAGTTTCAACAACCAACGTATCAAACTGTAGGGATCCTTCAATAATCAACCTTTGAATCTCTCTTTTCAAGCAATCATAGCCCTCTGGATGAATCAAACATTCTTTACAACCGGTAGTACATCCCAAAAACATACCTTTCTTCCACAGTTGTTCCTTCACAAAAGATAAAGAAGTTGTTAACAAGTTCACATCCATCACCAAATTCATACCTTCGTGTTCAAATATGGCATTGATAATAGCGCCCCCATGAGGTGGAAACGGTTGCTGGAGAATATTTGGTGCCAACACTGTCCCGAAGTTGATAACTTGGGAATCAAGTATATCTTGCACTTTGTGCTTAAAAGCAATGCAATTTTCAATGTTATGCCCATGTCCTCCAGAGTGGAATTCACATCGGGCATTAGCATAAAAGTTCGGTGGAAACCTTTCAGGGTTAACATTCCAAGTGCGTAATTCAACCAATTTCAGCTCGAGTAAACGAGGTAGCAGTTCAGTATAAGACATATGAAGTGCATTAAACTTTCTTAGAGGTTGTCTCGGCTTCTATTTATGATTACCCTGGAGAGGTTCATAGGCTTACCATTTAGGTGTTACAATTGGGATAGTTACAGTGGAAACCTGATGATCTAGCCCCTGATAAGCCTTGCCTTTTCCTTTTCGGGAATACATCGCATTGGCTTCACCTTCCTTTTTCTTTTGATAGCCACCAAAAAATTTCTTAGCATTACCAGCATTGTTAACGGAAGTAACATCCTGAATCTTCCCTATCTTGATTCTAACCTCAATTCTTTCATCATAAGTCACCATTTCAGCAAAAGAGTTAGAAGTGCTACAGGCAATATAAAAATGCCCCTGCAGCATACTGGTAAACATATCCACCATCTTTCTTTCCATCATAGGAGGTTGCACCTGAGCCGCCATCTCGCGCCACCTTTGCGCATACTCTTTAAACGACTCTTTCTACCCATGTGACAGATTCTGCAGTTGAGTCCGAGTAGGTGCCATGTCACTATTATATTGATAATACAGAGCAAAAGCTTCATCCAGCTCTCTCCAAGTGCAAATACGAGAACTTTCCAGTTGTATATACCAATTCAATGGACCACCACTCAGGCTGTCTTGGAAAAGTGCATGAGAAGCTTCTCATCACTAGTGTACGCTGAAATTTTCCTATAGTAATACTTAACATGCGTCTTAGGACATGAAACACCTTTGTACTTGACAAAATCTGGCACTTTGAATTTTGGAGGAATCTTCACTCCGGGGACTAATCCCAAATCAGACATATCAAGACCCATAGCTCCCTTATTTTCAAAAGCATGCATACGCTCCTCGAGCATACACAACTTCCTATAAGCTTCAATGGGTTCTTCATGATTAGAAAACCCGTCGTCATAATTATCCTCTTCAAGCTACTGAACAAGTATCAGAACAACTTTTCCGATTTGCGGCTGAACAAAAGGTTGTTCAATATTCTGACGAGGAGGAGTGAGTGGAGGAACATTTCCCATAACTTGAATCACAGGGGTACCTTGATTATTACCAGCAGGATTACCAAGGTTGACAATAGGACCATTCCCAATATTAGCACTAGCATTACCATTCATATTTTGACCACCCAGATTACCAGCAAGTTTATTAGAAGTAACCCCCACAAGATTTCCAGTTTCTCCTGTAGGAGGGTTCAAAGTCCCATTCCTTTCATCTATATTTGCAGTAGGTCTCACAATCATAGCCCTTAGCTCTTCCTAACCACGAGTCATAGTCTGGATAATCTCCATCAACTATTCAACACGAGTGTCCATCTTGACACCCATAATAGCTACGTCATCCTGTATCTGTTCCATCTGTCTCTTTGAATTATTTCTAGTGTTGTACCGGTGAGAATTAAAAGTAGCAATCTCTGGAAAAAAGCCAGATCAGAAGTAACAAGACATGTTGGAGTAACCTATTATGCATGATATGAATGAATGCATGAGTGCATGTAATGTATGAAATGATATGTTTAAATATTTCCAAGATCCAAGAGCTCTGATTCAAGTTCTTAGGTGAGAGCGAGAGACAAGATAGTGAACACCAATAACTCAGATTCTCATTAAACCATAACAAGAAGGAATACAAATAGTTCAAAGATCAATACCAAGAGTATTACAATAGAATATGAGAGATCCCATTAACAAGTCTGATGATGACCTTTTGAAAACAGAAAAATACAAAATCTAAACATCTGACAACGGATAGCTCGCAAATCCTTGTCCTCCCATTTAAATTTTGAGCTTCACAATTTCTTCTATGGCCCGTTCTAGTTGAATATTTCTCCCCTCGAGTAGAGTTTCTACCGCGAGCCTCTGGGTTCTCTCTTCCTTGAACTAGTAAAGATGGGGACCTTGAACTAGCTCTCTTCCTCAAACTGGGCGTCTTTGACTAGAAGCTGCTTCTCCAACCCTTCAATCTTGGTCTTGTACCTCTTCTCCAAGTCATCTTTGGATGCTTTAAGGATCTCGCAATCTTGAAACTTTTGTTTGTATTTCTTTTCGATCTTAGCAACAATCCTCTAGTTATCTTACAAGGAAACAAAATTGTCTTCAACCCTTGGTCTCTTCTTTACAACCCATGACGTCTCTCCCTTGAACTTTTTGAGTTGGTGGGCTAGTTGAGTCTTCTCTTGGGTATCCACAAGACATTTTACCACTGTAGTCTCACGTTCCTCAAGCAATCGTCGATTCTGAGCTTGCACTATATCATAATATCCCTTTGGTACAACATCAATTTGATCCGGCTCTTGAGGGTACAAAGGCTTTTCTATGGCAAAATGCCAACGACAATCTTTGTTTATTTCTTTAATCCACTGAATATAAGGCGCATAAGCTATGGGATATTTTTTACCAAAATATTGTCCTCCTTCAAAGTGAATGCTTTTCCAAGCCTTGATAGCTCTATCCATTCATCTGGTGCTATCAAGTACATCATAGAATAAGGATTCTCATATGTACTCCTTTTCAGGTGGTCCTATCAAAGCATATCCCAATTGTCTTCGAGAAAGAGTTGGATTATAGTTAATGCCACCCCTTATACCCATGAGTGGTACATTAAAGAATTCCCCGCAACAGAAGATTACTTCTTTACTCTCGGTCTGAGATAAATCATGCCTATACCAGTCAATATCCTTAAAGGTAAGTACCATCATCCTCGATGCCCATTTCAAAGTATGTTGAGTATCAACAAAAGCACCATGACGAGGAAGATGACCTCTAAACCAATGATACAACAATGGAGCACAACAATGGATAACTCCACATTTCCCCTTGTAACTTTTAGAGTGTTTGGAATGATAAACGTCTCCCATGAGAGTTGGAACATGATTTCTTTGCATGAATATGGCAACAACATTCTCGTCAACAAACTTGATCTCGTTGGGAAACAAAACTATCCCGTAAATGCAGCAAGTTAAGATAGCATTGAAACCCTTCCAATATTTCTTATCAGCCTTGGCTTTAGCTTCCCTCAATAGAAAATTCAAATGAAAACCATGTACAAGTCCTTTATTTGCAAAGTTGGCCTTTATAACAGATTCGCACAAATAAAGGGTGGCGACAATTTGAGCAGTATCAGGTTTCTTCATAGAAGTATAGAAAGGAACCTGGTGCAATATAGAAATGTCTAGGATGGTGGAATACTCTTCTAAAATTGGTGCCAACAGATAGTCAGGGAACATGAAGCATCTCAAGATACGGTCATAAAACTGAAATATAGCTTGGAGGGTGTAATACGGTGGGAGAACTGACTTTTTGGTTTTGCGTTTTATCGCAAATGTTGTAGATAGCAAGAGTCGCCTTTGAATTTTCTTTTATCCAATAAAGGAAAGGGTGAAAAGATCAAGAAAGACCTTTTGAGAATTTTCTGAGTAAGAGGGTAGGTTATGAAAAGGGAAGGTATTAGCACCCTTTTCATCTGTAGTTATCTACGGGCTCTTAATCGCTAGCTAACTTTGAAAAATGCTTTGTGTTTGTGTGTTTGAAAAATATTTTGAAAAAATGCCTAAGCGCGGAAAACTTTGTAATGATTCTCGTATCGTTGAGAAGGCAACATCGAAGGGTCATCAAGGGACTATAATCACTTAACTGAGGGTCTTTGCTAAAGCGTCCCACATTCGAGGGACATGACTATTTTTTATCTGAGGCAACAAGTGAGGGTCACCCTAGAGGTACGTGTGTGCGAGGTGTGTTGAGATTCAGTTATTTTAATCTTGGATTTATGGTTATCTAGCATTTTTATTTTTGTCTTTTCCATACAATCCTATTAAACTAGCAGTTTATATATACAGACGTAATTATAAGTGCAAAAAATAAAATGCGGGAAAGAAAATCTACGTTATTACAATGCTTTGGGGATAGGGAGGACAAACCATAAAACGGGGAAAAAGTAGAGTAAACCCTAATTTATCTATTACATACCATTAACAGTTACAATATTGGAAAATAATAATGCAAAGATAAATGGGCGCGAGAGATTGGTAAAAAGGAAAGATACTTAAAACCTAAAAAATTCTAAACGTTAGAAAATATTTTTGGGATTTTGTTTAGAAAAATATTTTATAGTGTAAAAATAATAATAAACCCTAATTCTAATTAATTTACAAACTAATTAATAAAACAAAACAAAGTATGATTAAATGAAATTAATTTTATTTATCAAAAATTAAATTAATTAATCAAAAACCTAAATCTAGTTTTTTATGATTTTTTGATTTTTTCTGATTTAAATAAAATTGGTTAAAAAATAAAATAGTTAATTAAAACAAAAAAAGAAATCAAATGGACCTGCTGAAAATAAGTAAGTGGGGGGTATGGGCAAAGAAAAAATCCCTAGGCCCACTTCATGGAGCTCAGGCGCCTGTGTGAGATCCAGTGAGGATGATTCTTTGGGGTGCATCGTGGGGAGACCACCAACAACATTAGATCTGGAATGATTGAGATCAGATGGTTGTGAGATGAGGATGCATGGTGAGCGCGTGGACCTGCTTGTCATTGGATCTATAAAGGAAAATCATAAAAAATAACATGTCAGGGGCAGGGATCGAACTCATGCCTTGGCACACTAACAACTTAACATACACACACTTATCGTTGGGGCGGTTATTACATCCGGTATGTAAATTAAACAAAAAACAATATATTTCAAAATGAAAAATAATATCAGCCAATCAAAAGCAATGCACGCACGGCGGGACCCTGAGATTTTTGAATCAGCAAATCAGAAGACAGCCAGATGTCACGCAAGTCTTCAGGTGAGTCAGACCACCCCTCACGGTGGTCAACTCTTTCTTCTCCGGTTGGTCCAAAAATCAAACCTGCGAAAGAAAAAAAATCAAAGCCCCAAATTAACCCTAACCCCCATAAATAAAGGTCTATGAATCCAATGGTGCTATCAGTTTTTCCTGTAACGGTATGGAAGTACTGATACAAAGACACATAAATGTTTTGCCCTAACCATGGTAAAACTCAATTCTCACGTTAGAGCTTCAATTTTTTGGTCCAGACATGTTCTAAACATTCATATATTAAGATCAGTGTGGTTAGAAACAATCAACAATGCGCAGATTTAAAAAAATATGAATGATAAAAAAATGCAAACGGAGATGGTGGATAACACGATTCAGGCATGGGAAATCATTGAAACTTACCCTATGGACGTTCAGGAGATGATTTCAAGGCTTAGTTTGTATTTAAATCGCTTGGAGCTTGTAACTCGAATGCTTTCACTTTTTTGAGAAATTTTGTGATTCAAATCCTATTTCCTTGAGGCAGCTTGTGCGCCTATGTGAGATCTGAAGCTTGTGTATATATGAAGGATCACATTAGGTTAACATTTGTGGCATAAATCAAATGGCATTATGGAGTTTCAATTTTTCTTCAAAACTTTCCAAAAGAAGTGATTTCCTTCCCTTCTCGGATTAGCATGGTTTTGGTAATTGTCCATGGGCTTTTTGAGGTTCACATTTGGTCCAATACAAAAGACTTGCACACCTAGTTCATAGTTTTTGTATTTATTTTGAATTAATTTTGATTTTAAATAAATAAAATCAAAATAAATAAACTAAAAGACTTAAAACAATGCATGGATGCACTTAGGGGTCTTTAAACATGTTATGAGCACATTTGTATTCCAAAACTTAGGCCCAATAGCCCAAAATCACAAATTTACTCGATTGAGATTCCATGCATTTCTCAATAATTTCCCAACTTGCTCAATTTTTATCTTTTGAAGGTGATCTTTGACTTTTTGAAAAGCTCAAGATGTACTCTACAATTTCCATTTTGATCATTTTTTCATTTGGAGAATTTATCTTGATGTAAGTTGCATTGACAAAAAGTGTCTTTTTGTTGACTTTTGAAATGACCGGTAATGTATTAGCTCATATCTTTCAAATGAATCAATTTTTTGGACGGAGCATAAATACAAAGTTGTAGAGAATTTAATTTCATTAAAAATGGGCTTTGGTTGTGGATAATTTGATGTAGCATGTGAAAGTTATGCTTGGTCAAAGTTTAGTTGACTTCTCCTAAGGAAACCCTAACTTGGCAACTTTTGACCTTTGATGATTTGAGGGCTTTCCTTGAGGAATCATGATCAACCCTTGATCAAATGATGAATATCACTTCGAAATGTTGATGTTGACAAAAAATCTTGAAGTTTGACTGTATGTTGACCGTGGTTGACTTTTTACCCAATACAGTTGATTTTCAATCATCTGAGCCATTGACTGAGCAAACTTGTGATGCAAGACTTGAAACTTGACATGAACATTGTTGAATACCTTTGGAGAACCATGAAATAATTTTAGACCCTTACAACCCAATCTTCCTTGAGAAGCATAAAAACCCTAGTTGTAGACCCTTTGCTTAGGATGAGGTTTGATTGGTCAACCCTTGAGATTCTTGAGCATTTTGAGAACCCTTAAAAGGATGTTTTGTTGAAGAAAAATAGGAGGGAAAATTTTGGGGTACAACAGAGTATATCCTTCTGGTACTCATTGAGAGGCGAATTTAGACACATCAGAGTTCTTCCATAATATTTTGTAAGGGTATCAACATTCTCGGGAGGAGACCTTTTAACTAGCAGGAGAAGATTATCAAGAACTGGTGCAGGGAACTTGTAAACAATATGATATATGTGGTTGTATTTCTTATCAATATCCATATTCAAAGGAGACCTAACCAACAAGACTCAAATACTAGAGATCCTGGAAATAAGAAAACATGTATGTTAAAAACGTGGTTAACAAAATGTTTCATGAATGCAATGGGATCACAGCTTCCATAAATTGAACCACTGTTGTGCGGATAACAGAGTCACGATCACATGTAATAGGACGAAAAGTCTAAACCATTTCAGAATACCATAGAACCAAGTGTCAAAGAATCAACATTTGTACCTCTAAGAATAATTCCCACCCCACCTCACGGATAAATTCTAATCAGACTAGGGTTTCTAGTGGAAACCAAAGTCAGGAGTCCTCTATTATAACACCTCGTCTTTGCACAAAGGATGCAAGAAAAAGGCACAAGAGAATCTCGTATGAGTATGGTATGTCATGCCTCCTCACATGTGTCAATGGAACACGGGATTCGACATGAGTATCTTCTCTAACCTATGTGTATTCTAGCCTGGGTAATAGGCTTTTTGCCTCATGTAACACCCTCCCACCAATGAAACAACACAATGCATCAACAATACATAATAATAGAAACAATAATCTAGATGCAGATGAATTCACACATATATACATATAAACATATATGCAGATAAATATATATACATATGCACAAGCCATAAAGCTAAAAGAAATAACCACCCAAAGAAAAAGAAAACAAGAGCTAGGACTAACTCACTAAGTTTCCCCAATGAAGTCGCCAGCTGAAGAAACCCAAGAAAATAAATCTCTCAAAACAAAAAATGAAGTCGCCATCATACATTTATTTATCCCACAGGAAGGGAGGGAAAATATCAAAGAAAACCAAAAGAGGATGAAATCAAGGTCTTACGACCAAAAGATCGGGTAAGGGAGTCAATTACGTAAGGGGAAGGTATTAGCACCCCTCACGTCTGTGGTACTCCACGGGATCCACTCTTGTTGTCTAATATAAGGGTGTGTTTAAATCTAAAGCTTGCAAGCTAAAGGAAAAAAATGCATGTATGCAAAGTATTATGTACAAAAAGAAAAGGTTTTATTAGTCGTGCTTTCCTCGGTTGCGAACCTTTGTGCCTACATACCACCGTCCGTGTAATGAGGATCAAGGCACTCATAGTTCACCTTAAAATTTTTGGTTGGTTGCATGTTTTTTATGAACGATGCCATTGAAGCATGTCTTTTTTGAAAAAGGTTTTTAAAGAAAAAGTCTAAAGACAATTTTTTTGCATTTGTTGGTGTTTTTTACCTTGAAAAGAGATTACTAATGTTAGAGTGTTTTGAAGTTTGAACAAAGAAAAAGAGAATTTTAGTTTTAAGAATGCAAAAGGGGAGATGAAAAAAGTCTAAGGGAGACTAAAAATCCTAAAGTTATCATGAAATTGTTGACCTAAGGTTTGGATAATAAAGAGAAATCTCTACCTAAGTTAGCATGCATAAATCACGATCCTAATGTCTAACTCGAATCAGAAACGAAACGAGTGCATCCTAAGGGATCATGCAAAGATTACAACCTAATGTCCAACTTGAATTGAAAATGAAACAATAAATCCTAAGGGAACATACAAAGGTTACGACCTAATATCCAACTCGAATCGAGAACGAGACAAGAAATCCTATGGGAACAGTCAATGGTTACAACCTAATATCTAACTTGAATCGAAATCGAAACAAGCAATCCTAAGGTAACATGAAAACGTTTCAACCTAATATCCAACTTGAATCGAAACTGAAACAAGAAATCTTAAGGGAACATGCAAAGGTTACAACCTAATATCCAACTTGAATTGAAAACGAAACAAGCAATCCTAAGGGAATAGTAAAGGTTACAACCTAATGGAAAGCGCAAACACAAGTGAAATCAAGCAAAGTCGGACCAAACCAAAACAAAAATCAAGTGTGAGCTAGCAACAAACAATGAATCCAATGGATTTAAAAGTGGGAGTAAGGAAATCTTTCCATTTTATTTGCTCAAGCATCGATATCAAGTACCAACTCTAAGCGTCAACATTTAAAGAAACGTGAGCTAACATCGTCGAAACGAATGACAAAGTGTGGGGGTTTGTTACAAACCCTTTTACACATTATTTGAATCAATGGACAAGAATAAGCATGGTTTAAATCATCAACATAAACCACGAGCTAAGAATGACATAGACTAGAAAGTGTGGGGCCAATTGCAAGCCCTTTGCTCCACTTATTGACTCGATAGCAAGCACAAAGCAAAATGGAAGGGGAATTTCCTTCTATGAGGACTTTTGCACACAAAAAAATACAAACATTGCCTCTTTTGAGGACTTTTAACAAAACAAAGATTTCCTCCTTTAAGGACTTTAAACAGATTTGCCTACCTAATGTGGGGACTCCCAGTCATGCATCTCTATTCCTACTTCTCACGGCAAGGAAAGCAAAAAAACAATGCGGAATATAAACAGAATCAGAAACAATACCAAACGAACAATAATGTTCGTAGCAAATCGGTATCAAAGCAAAAGAAACTCGACGATCTTCGTGCAATCTATCATCAACAAACAAAATAATCATAATCGGACGTTGAAAATATCCTCACGACAACAATAAACCTGCACGAAGATACACATCCAGACAAAAACACAAGCAATGTATATATCTCATAGAAAGAGAATCGAGCGCGTCAGAAGCGAACTTGAATCCACAAAGAAAGTGGACTAAAATGATTTTCAATTGAATAACCAATAATTAATTAAGCGATTGAAAGCTTCTCTTGAAATTCCTTTCACAACTCAACAAAAAAGTTAGAAATAACAAGGAGGCATAAATGGAATCAAGTATTCGCATCACAAATTAAATCAAGATCGAATCATGAAGAAATAAGATGCAAACATGCATTGGAACATTAAAATGAATTTCCGGGCAGCAACACATTAACACATGAAAATTCATAAAAAGTCGGAATAAAATCAATCAAACACCGAAATCAACCAAATATGCTAACAAGCTCAAGTATGCATTATGTTGGAATTAAATCACAAGGTACATGCGAAATCAAATTTTGGACAACATTGAATTAACACATGAATCGCGCAAAAAGTCGCTTTGAAAACCACCAATCTTCACATATATGTCAAATATAAACCAAAGCAAGTTCACTTAATAAACACAAGCTTTAAGGCTTACTTACAAATCCGGGCAGAACTACATATAAACATGCAATTAACCATAAACTTGCGTCGGAACCAACAAGACTCGTCATAAATGTTCATTAAATGCTCAATTATGGTCATGCACACATCAAATTAGAATTAAAGCATAACGTACATGTGAGAAAGAATTCCAGTGTGTATTTGATTCATGAGGTGCTTCAAAAATCGTTTTAAAATCAATCAAAACCACCACAAATGTCAAGAAAAATACCAAGTGCAAACCAATTATGCAAGGTGCAACAATTAAATTCAAGCTTATGGGACAATTATAAATTTTGGACAGCACTATATCAAGTGTCGATGCTTGTTAAAAATTGGCATGAAATCATCGTTGTGATGTGAAAAGTCTAAACATCGACACATGAAAACTCTACTGAAATTCACAAATAAATCTTATTCATCCAACCAATATCAATATCACAATTTCCAACCAACTTTCAAATCATTCAAGTGTCAACAAAATTAATCGGATCCAAAGTTCATACATCGACACAATTAATTCTACATTATCAAAAATCAACTTAACTCGCAAGAGGCATCAACACATGAAATTAGCATTAATTCTCATCAATCAAACAAACCGAATTTCACATTGACACAAAAAATCTCATCAACAAATTATCAATTAAATTTGTGATATCTATGCAAATTAATCAAGTACTCAATCAATTCCACATTTCATCATCATCAAGCTTATGAAAAATTAAATCTTAAATTCAAAAATCAATTAAGCTTCAACAATTCAAGAATTCAATGAATCTCACAATTCAATAATTTAACTCATGATTGATTCAATTAATTCATCTCAAATAAAAATCAATTAAATCAAAAATCAATTCTCAACATAAATATTGAATCAAGCATGTTTCAATATCTATAACTGAATCGACACCGAAGATATGAAGATGGTGACTGGAAGAAGGAATGAGGAGATCACCGGAGGGAGGAGTTCGATCGGACTTACAGAGGCGGAGGGAGTATGCGCGCAAGGGATCACGCGGATGAGAGGGGGAGGCGGATCGGTCGTGTGCGGATGGCAGAGAGAGAGGAAGGCATAACAAAGGGTGAACGACCAAGGGGAAGAGAGAGAGAGAGAGAGAGAGAGAGAGAGAGAGAGAGAGAGAGAGAGAGAGAGAGAGAGAGAGAGAGAGAGAGAGAGAGAGAGAGAGAGAGAGAGAGAGAGAGAGAGAGAGAGAGAGACTCACGATGGAGGGAGAGAGGAAGAGTGATAAAGATCTTGAACTTTCTTGTGTTCTTGAGCAAACTCTTGAGAGAAATTGAGAGAGAATACAATTCTTGAGTGTGATTTTTGAATAATGAGGGAAAAGTTGTGTTCAATTTGAATTTAAACAATATATAAAAAAGGCTCCCATGCTTGTTTGGCAAGTGTATTTTTTACTAATGCAGATTTTTTTCGACTTATTCTAGTGTACGACTCGAGAAAAAACCAAAACTCATGACATTTGGTACATAATTCTGGTGCGCAACCTAAAACAAAAACATCGATGACGGAATTTGTGACGCAGTGCCGAAAGAATCGCTCCGATAAGATAAAAATTGAGTGAGTTATGATTCTTTGAATGGCGAGAAACGATTGACAGAAAACTCTCTGCAGTTTTTTCAGCTTATTTCGGTGTACGACTTTGAAACAAGCCATAAACCGAAGTCTTCTGAGCACAATCCGAACTCGGGACCTGAAGCAAACTTGTATCCAATAAAATTTATGACATCGTTCCGATAGAATCGTCTCGATACAATGAAAATTGAGAAAGTTATGATTTTTTCAATATTGCACGACAGTTGACCAGAGATCCGCTTCAGCGTGCAATTTTCACCCTATTGCAATTTCGGAGATCTTCTCCTAAGAATTAACTTCTGACCCAAACATACTAAGTGAGGAAAACATCAAGACAAATTTTATGTCCAAAGAACCATTTAAAAACGTCGAACCAGGAAAAAGTTATGAATTTTTGAACATCCAAAAAATAGTGGATCAGCACACTGTTTCACTGCACCATTTCCAGGTAATTTGTATTTTTGGAAGTCTTCCTCACCGAATCAGCGTCTGGCACAAACATATGAACTGAAGAAAATACAAATATGGTTCAAATTCTCCAAGAACCAATAAAAAATGATTCTCTTGCCAGAAGTTATAAATTTTTTAACATCCGAACAAACAATTGACCAACAAATCCATTGTATAACATGATTTCAGGTATTCGCACTTTTGAAGATCTTCCTTACAAAATTAGCCTTCGTCCTGAACAGATGAATTGGAGAAGATAACAAGACGGTTCTAATTCCTAAAGAACCATTCTGAAACCATTTTCCAGTTAGAATTTACAAATTTTGACCTCGAACCATAAAATGCTTATTTTCGGCTTGAACTGTCTCAAATCAACTAAAACGCTTGAATTTCTCTGCAATTCAAAGCGTTCTAAAACACCTTAGAGATTGACATAGTGATAACTTAATTAATTCCTGATTTAATAGCTTGGAACATGTGCGGTGTGAATTTAAATGCGAAAAATCCCAAGTTTTGCTTCATAGTACTGCTCAACGAAACATTTGTCCTTTATAGCGCTTTCTCGCTGAAAAATGCCTTGATCCCACGAGTATGGACCCTATGACATGTATGTATGCATTTTAATTATAGATATGATGACGGGAGCAGCCAAGGCAAACTATTATCAAGCATGGCAAGAAAAATGGTTGAGTTAAATAAAGTTGATTCAAAGGCTTGGGAGTGGTTGTTGAATGTTCCTACCAAAATATGGTGTAAGCATGCTTTTAATATTTACCCTAAATATGATGTATTGATGAATAAAATTTTAGAATCCTTTAATGAAACAATACTAGGTGTTATGGATAAACCTATTTTAACAATGTGTGAATGGATTAGAAATTACATAATGAACAAAATATCATCAATTGTATCTAAGCATGAAAGATGGGAACATGTGATTATGCTTATTATTAGAAAGAGATTGGATAAGGAGGTTTATATGAGTGGGCAATGGAATGCATGTTGGTCTATGAATGATCAATGGGAGGTAAAATATGCATACAATACTCAATAGTTTATTGTTGATGTAAGACAAAGGACATGATCTTGTAGATTTTAAGATTTGGTAGGCATTTCCTATAGACATGATTGTGCAACATTAAGCTATAGGCAACAACCACCTGAGGACTTTGTGGATGATTACTACTCTAGGGAAAATATGAACTAGCATATAGTGTTGCAATTGGCATAATAAATGGTATAGATACATGGCCTACAATTGATACAAATAAATTACTCCATCCTTTGTACAAGAAAGGACTTGACAGGCCAAAGAAAATTAGAGTTAGGGAACTAGGTAGGGGTGGTTCAAGAATGAGGAGAGCTGGAGTGACCTACATATGTACCAAATGTGATAAAATGGGCCATAACTCAAAAAATGTAAAGAAATAACTTAGAATCTAGATGATTTAAAAAGAAAGGTAATATTTCATTTGTTCGTATAACTGTTGCAATATATTGTCATGAGTTAATGAAATATAATTGTATTCTACTGGTTTATTGTAGAGAAAGGATCCTAGAAGAAATTTTGAACCAAGTAATGCACAAGCAACTGTTGATGAACCAACAGAAGCAACTAATGTTGAACCACATGTTGAAACTGATGCAACACCACTTGAGGCAGCTGATGAAGAACCACTTGAGGAAACTGATGTTGAACCACATGTTATAACTAATGCACCTCAAGCTAAACCAAAAGCAACACATAAGAATGTGTAGAAGGTTGCAACTAAATTTATGGAGAAAACAATTGGTGAATCTGCTACTGATGGGAGATCTTCTATAAAACCAGCAAAGAAGCTGAAACTTAAAGGTCGTAAAAGATCAAGTGATAGATTGAAGAATTGAAATAATGGGCCTAAAGCAAGAAATGATGAACCAATGGTCATACCAGAGGATGAAGAGGGTACATTGACTCAGGAACATGCAGAGGTTGCAGACCCTAGGCTAGGGACATGTGTTAGGGAAATGAGAACTTAAGATGACATTTCAAGGGGATTAACTCAGTGACTTGTATGAAGTTATTAAGACAGATGATTAGATTTATGGTTTTTGTTAAGACAATTGAGCTTCTACTTATTTTGTAATTCCTTTGATTAGGTATATGTTTTGTTAATATAGTTTCACATTTAGTGCTTTTGTAATGCCTATATTTAGGTTTATGTTTTCTGTTAAGACAATCTGGTGTTAAATGCTTTTGTAATGACTTCTTAATGCTTATGTAATGATCTTTTTAAGGCTTAATGTTATGACAAGTTTGTTATCATTACTGCGGTTATCCTTCATATCTCAATCTCCTTCATTCATTAAACCAAACTTTAACATTACATTGAAAACAATAGGTTCTATATAGAACAATACATTGAAATATAGACACCCTAAAACTACAACACATTTAATTCATTTTGTACATAATATAAAACAACATCCATGATACAATAAAAGCAACCATCAACCAAAAAATTTTGTTCCTTTCAATATGTAGTAGCTTCTTCATCTATTCAACCTTCTTTGAGCTTGACTCCGCATATTCTTTAGAAAAACTCTTTCCCATATATTTTAGCAAATTCTTCATATAGCCAATTATGAATTCAAAATTGTTGCACTCCATATTTGAACCTATGAAAATTTATTTGTTTCGACTGTTCAATAAAATATCATCAACTTCATCATCCCAGATGAACAAATCACATGATACATCACTCTGCAATAAATCAGACAATTCAGACACTTAGGAATTAGGGAGGAATGAGATTACAATTCTGGGTATCAATTAAGTTGAACCAATAGAACATACATTTCCATATTTTTTGCATCTCCAAAACTTCCTCTTAGGGTTTTCATGGGTGTTTGAAACTGTGATGCGGTGGGAGAATTGACTTGAAGGTTTACGTTTGTATTCGCAAATGTTGCGGTTTAGCAAGAGTCGCCACCGACTTTTCTTTTATCCAATAAGGAAAGGTGAAAAAGCACAGGAAAGACCTTTAGAGATGTTTTCTTGAGTTCGGGGGGTAGATTATGAAAAGGGAAGGTATTAACACCCTTTTCATCCATGGTTTTCCATGGGCTCTTAGTTGCTTTCTAGATCACTTGCTTTTATTTTGAAATGTGCTTTGTAATGTGGGTTTTGAAAGTATTTTGAAAATGTGACTTTGTAATGATTCTCGTCTCTATAAGAATGCGTACAAAGTGTTGTTTTGAAAATAGTTCAAAGAGGTGTTTGTGTTTTTTGAAGGTGATTTTGAAAAGGTGTCTTTGTACTGGTTCTCGTTTCTATAAGAACGCATACAAAGTGTTTGTCTTTTGAAAATATTTCAAATGAGAGTGTTGGTGTAACAATGTTTTTTTTGTGAGAAAGCGAGCAACTAGGAGCAAATCTACCTACTCAAAAAGGTCTTAGATGTTCTTTCCCTCCTCCTTTAGATGTTTCTATCTTACCATTGTTTTGGTAAGAAGCCCTATCATTGGATGTTTGAGGGGCGAGTGTAGGACGCTTGTATAGTTATATAAGGCAACCTATGGGACATTTTAGCAATGTCGTTTTAAGGACTAGATCGTTTAACAAAGGGAACATCATGGGTCATCGAGGGACTACGATCTTTTATCGAGGGCTTTTGCTAAAACGCCCATGTCCAAGGGACATGACTATATTTATGATAGGCAACAAGTGAGATTACCCTAAGGGTGCGTGTGTGCAAAGTGTGTTTGATTGCATGCATTTAGTCTTGCTTTTAGGTTGTCTATTTGTTGTTTTTATCTTGACATACACACCCTAATTACTAACATTTATATTCAAAAGTGATAAATTGCGAGAATGTAAAGTCCTACACTATTACAATATTTTAGGGGTGGGGGTACATATTTACAAATAGGGTTGAAAATAAAAGTAAATCCTGAGTTACTATTACAACCATATTGAATGGATAAAAATGTACAAGAAAATGTGAAATGAACTTGTTTAGAAAATGGTTTTTTAGTCTTAATGAAATAAATAAATTAATTAATTAATTAAAGAGAATATTTTTATGTCTTTTTATGTTAATAAAAAAAATGTTAATATAAAAAATGATAAAAATGGAAAATAAATGAAAGAGTTGAAATGGAGTGCTGCTGCGAGCGAAACAACAGGGATCAAAAGTTCTGAAGCCAGACATGTGATGGCTCAGAAAGGAACGTTAGTGGGCATCAGAAGTTCTGGATCGGTAAACTATGAGATCCTACAAAAAACGTTAGAGGGAAAATACAGAAGTTATGGGTTGCTATGTTTTAAACTTCGGAGTGTTAGAACAACGAGAAAATCTTAGGAGTTTTGTATATTAAAACAGTAAAGAGAACTCAGAAGTTTTGTGTTATGATAAAACTGTGAATGAACATCAGAAGTTCAGTGTGTTTTAATAGTGAGGAGAACTCAGAAGCTCTGTGTTGTGTTAAAACTATGAGTGAACATCAGAAGTTCTACACCATATTTCAACTCTTAATCAACACATCAACAATTTATTCAGTTTTTAATAAACAACAAATCAGAAGGATAATAGCACAACAATTTATAGAAGTTCTAATCCCAAATCTGAGTCTAGCCCTAATCAAGAAGTTCTGATCCACAGTTTTTATACTTAAGCAATGATATGTACAACATTAATACTATGATATTCACATATTTAATGATGTTCTGAATGAAAAGATGCAAAGTCAGAAAGACTTACCTTGAATCTGGAGCGTATGCTTGGAGCTTTGGGCTGCTGCCTTCAGATGTTCTGGAATCAGCAAGAGCAACGAAAGAGAAAATTCCAAGTTCTTTGATTCAAAAGGAAGAACAAAGGTTTGGTTTTCTGTTTGGGAAATCTGGATTTTTATGAAGGTTTCACAACTTCCTTTTCTCTCTTTTGGCCAATCTCTCTCCAAAAGCCAGCCCTTTGAAAGTGTGATGGAGCAACTTTTTTATAGGTGAATTTTTTGTGGTTTTGGGGGGGAAAACAAATGGGGTTTAAACTTTTTGGCACACTGTTCCATTGATTTTTGATCACAACTTTTTGTATTTGATGCAAATACATGATTTGGAAAATGCAAGCGTGGACTGGATTAGCTGCTGGTTAGAGCACTGTGCTGTAGCAGTGCAGCAGGTTGTTTAAACGAGGTCTTAGGATTTGGTGATGTTCTGATTGCAAAAGATCAAAAACGTAACCTCCAAATGCTGAAGGGGCATGTTTTGACCGGAGCATTGAACATAGCCTTCACATGCTGAAGAATCATGTTCTGACCAAAGAGCATCGCTTCTACATGTTCTGATTGAAGCATCATGTTCTGACCAAAGAGCATCGCTTCTACATGTTCTGATTGAAGCATCATGTTCTGAACCGTGTTTTCAACTTCTAACTTCACTTGCGTCAAGGCTGGCTTAGAAGTTCTAAAGTATCATATTCTCTTAACACTTAGAAAATTTTCTAAATGCTTAGAAATTTGATTTTTCAAAGTAACTTCTAACTTCTGACTTTTTGATGAACCAATTTCTTTTTTTGATGAAATATAATTGTTGAAACTTGATTTGGATCTAAAAGTCAAAGTTTGACTTTTCAGTGTGTTTTTGACCATTTTGCCCTTGTGAACGATTTTCTTGAAAAGTTGTAATTCAAGACTTGAAACTGGATGGAAGCAAACTTGGGGGTCCAGAGTGATCCTTGGAGAAATGAGAGGGAAAATTTTGGGGTACAACATCTTCCCCTGTTCAATCTTCTTACACCTGAAGAGTTAGATTTGGCGAACCTGATATTCGTGACTTGAAGGTGGAAGATGATTGAACACTAGAGTGCCCAGAAATTTGCACTTGATCATGTTGTGGTTGATTGTATAGGGAATGGGCTTAAAGATTCCATTCGGAGAAATGATGGATAGTTATTAGATATGGGCTTATAGATTCCATCCCTAGGTGATTGTATCTGGACTGTATTTGAATGAGTGTCGGGATGGCATCCGTATCTGGTGCGTATCTGAACTGTATCAAAAGTTGAGTCTGAATGAGCATCAGAATGGCATCCGTGTCTGGAGTGTATCTGAACTGTATCAAAAGTTAGGTCTGAATGAGTATCAAAATGGCATCCGTGTTTGGAGCGTATCTGAACTGTATCAAAAGTTGAAATCTGAATGAGTATCAGAATGGCATCCGTGTCTGGAGTGTATCTGAACTGTGTAGGGTTGCTTGATGATGATTCCGTGTAAAACTTCATCTAGAATTTCCTGAGAAGGAACCTGGGTAGGATTACTTCATGATGAGTCCGTGTAAAACTGCATCTTGGAAATAGGAGGAACCTGTGTAGGGTTGCTTCAGCTGGTCGAGTAGATAGTTATCCCGTCTGGTTTCAGGTATTAATCTCTGAACTGAGAAAGAAAGATAGTTTTCCTGGCTTGTTACAGGTGTTAATCTTCAATCTCTTTAAGTAGATAGTTTTCCTGGCTTGTTACAGGTGTTAATCTACAATCAATCATCCATAGATAATTTTCCTGGCTTGTTACAGGTATTAATCTAGAACTTTGAAAAGGTTGGTCATTGAGATAGTTGTCTTGTCTGGTTTCAGGTATTAATCTCTGACCTGAGAAAGAAAGATAGTTTTCCTGGCTTGTTACAGGTGTTAATCTTCAATCTCTTCAAGTAGATAGTTTTCCTGGCTTGTTACAGGTGTTAATCTATAATCAGTCGTCCACATAATGTTTTCCTGGCTTATTACAGGTATTAATCTGGAACTTTGAATAGGTTGGTCGTTGAGATAGTTGTCCTGTCTGGTTTCAGGTATTAATCTCTGACCTGGGAAAGAAAGATAGTTTTCCTGGCTTGTTACAGGTGTTAATCTTCAATCTCTTCAAGTAGATAGTTTTCCTGGCTTGTTACAGGTGTTAATCTATAATCAGTCGTCCACAAATAGTTTTTCTGGCTTGTTACAGGTATTAATCTGGAACTTTGAAAATGTTGGTCGTTGAGATAGTTGTACTGTCTGGTTTTAGGTATTAATCTCTGACCTGTGAAAGAAAGATAGTTTTCCTGGCTTGTTACAGGTGTTAATCTTCAATCTCTTCAAGTTGATAGTTTTCCTGGCTTGTTACAGGTGTTAATCTACAATCAGTCGTCCACAGATAGTTTTCCTGGCTTGTTACAGGTTTTAATCTGGAACTTTGAAAAGGTTGGTCGTTGAGATAGTTGTCCTGTCTTTCTTCAGAAACTAAACTTGGACCTATCGAAAATGATTGACGATAGCCATTTGTTGATTGACGTTTCCCTGAAGAGGCAAAATGTTAGTTGCATGCAATTTCATGATGCATGGTGTAATTGTGTCATATGCATTTGTCATGTATGTGATATGATGCATGAAATGTGAAATATTGTTGGAATGCATTTCTGTCTTGGAAAATAAATCCTTGACAAATGTCGGGGAGCCCTGGGAAATGAAATTCTAGACTGCTGCTGTGGATGAAGAGTGGGCTCCTCTTCGGGCATTGCTTTAGGATGTTTCCGTCGGGGATTACCGTTTTGTTGATTGAGGAGGAATCCCGTTGGGGAATATTGACTTTGCTTGAGAAGGATTTGTGGAGAGTGTTGATTTTGGCTTGGGGGAAAAGAATTCAGGAGCCTTAGTTGTTTGTTTCTCTACTGGCGAGCTATCTTGGGAAATATTAAATTGACT
The DNA here is from genome assembly GCA_948472305.1 of Vicia faba. Lineage (NCBI taxonomy): Eukaryota > Viridiplantae > Streptophyta > Magnoliopsida > Fabales > Fabaceae > Vicia > Vicia faba. The sequence continues at coordinate 153,572 of CATIWC010002071.1, read as the reverse complement.
GTTGTCTGGTCAGATTCCAGGCTTTGTAGTAATTTGCTAGAAAGGACGAAGTTGAACCGATATCTGGTCGGGTTCATGCTTTACAATAACTTACTGGGGATATTAGAAAAGTCTACTGGAAGAGAGGGGTGGTGGTCAATCGGAGAGGCAAAATCAAGCTGGGGAATCTATAGTTTGTTGGGGAAATAAACCTTATCGCCGGTCTGTTTGGGAAAAGTCTTCTCTTGGCAGAAATCCTCATGGGTTTTTTGAGGTCGACTCAGTTGGGGAGAAATTTTCAGAGATTGAAAATCTGGCTGGGGTCACCCTATGAAAGGGCTTGATGGGGTTTTTTGTCATTTCCCCTAGTAGCAGGCGTTTATGGCACTGCTAGGAAATGTTTGACTGTACGTTACCCTTTGCTGAGATTGGCGTTCAATGCCCCAAGTAATGGAGATGGAGACCTGCCCCTGGTTATTCCGTACTTCTTGAGAGATTTCTTGGAATCTTGACTGGACTGCCCCAGGTGTGCTGGATAGTGATATATCATGCCCCCATGTTGATAGGAGATTTTCCAATGGAAATGTCATCCCACTTGAAGTGATTTTGTTCACTGAGAGAGATTTCGTTCATCAGATGTTTGTTGTGTGAATTTCTCTGTTGTCAAACAAATAGCCATATGCAAACAGTGATATTCAAGTAATGCAAAGTTTATGCTTGTCTTGGAATTTTTTTTGAAAAATGCGTTTTAGAAAGTAAAGAAATTTCAACTCAGGATCTAGGGTAAGCCTTACAGGAGTCAGGATACCTTTTCTAACAGTATGCTGTCGAACTAACCCATGCTTTAATTAGGACTTTTGAAGGGTTGTAATGTGGCTTGGTTCACGGTTTAAGAAACAAAGGATAAAGGCTCAAAGTGTATTTATACCCACCCGCTGTTCGTGATGTTCTTCAGTCCTAAGCTCAGTTAATTGTGCGTTTGAACTCCAATTGAGTCTGGAATGATGCGTTGGTGATGGCTCAGGCAAGTTAAGTTTGTCGGAAGGGAGTTATTTTTTTGCAACATTTTTCATGTTGTTGGGGGTTTGTAGTGACCTCTTTCTTTTGATTTGTTATCCCTAATTTTTCCTGACAGTCCTTACGGTCAGCGGGATGCCCCAGTTTTTCTTAAGTCTCCTTTGTAGGTTTTGACTTAGTGGGCATTTCTCTTCGAGAGATAATGACTGCCTATGCGATAGGGAACCATCACTGTCTTTTGATTCTAGGGGAATGTTTTTTATGTCATTCATTGTATTATGAGATGAGAGTTTACGGCTAAACGCACATTTGAATTAACGGAGAGACTACCCTGCCTCGGGTTTTGATTAAAGGTTTCAATTTGTGTGAAAAAAGAAAATTTCTACTTCTTTGGCTCAAAGGGGTTTACTAGGGATTATCTTCCTTATAACTCCAGTGTTTAGGATTTGAAAGAACGCCTGTACATCGTCAGCTAGGTCTGTCCAAAAGCATATCGTATGGGATTAAGGCATTGTTTTCGTCATCCTCCCCCTAAAGGCTTGTAACTTTTAGCAAGAGAGTAAAAAACATAGTTTAAATATAGTGAAAACGAAAGGATGAATTCAAGACAAACATATGCAATGTATTAATGAAACAAGGTATGACATTAATAGATGATTATTTAAACAACAAAAGAGATTAGAATTGAAAATTCAAATGAACAAAAGCCTCTTTGTCTGAACTTGTCACTTTAGGTGGTGAGCCTTTGAGGGACGGCAGAAGAATTCCAGTTGACCATCTGGTGCAAATTCTAGCGTTCCTTCATCAATCATATCTTGAATTTTATTTCTCAATGTCCAACAGCTATTGGTGTCATGTCCAGGACTGTTGGAGTGGTACGCATATCTTGCATTTGGATTGTACCTTAGGGAGGCTGTGTTGGGATTCTGAGGGGGGTCTTTTAACGTAACCATCTTGGCCTCCAACATGTGTTGCAGTGCTTGAGACAATGACATGTTGAATTTAGTGAAGCGTCTTTAAGATGTATTTTGCCTACGCCGATTACCCTGTTGTTGTTGGCGAGATTGTTGTTGGGCTCGTGTCGTGGAAGAAATTTGGAAAGGTACACTCTTCATCGCAGGCTGATCAATGACTCGATCTCCAATTCTAGCTGTTTGCCCCATTTGGTTGCATCTGTCTTGATGAAGCTTGTTGGCAAGGGATCTCATCTCTTCCTGTCCTTGATCCAAGTTTTGGATAAGAGCCATCTGGCCCACCAGTTGTCCCATCATTTGGACTTTCATTGTTGCCATTTCAATTTGTAGCCTTTCCAACTGATCATCCTTGGTGCCCTCCGGATTCCCCATGATCATGCCCCTTGTGAGGAGAGCTTTCACTTCTTCTTGCCCTTTGGATAGGTTCAAGAACATCTCTTAAAGTTTAGCGTTTTGAATCTGAATGCTCTTGATGGTCTGTTCTAGGGCCACCTCTACTGAAATAAACAGTAGGAAGATAAGGAGACCTGTATGGGAGAAACATGTCATGATACAATGCATAATATGTGGATGCATGTTTTTAAGGATCTCGCGGGGAAACACAAGAAAAAGTTAGAAGTTGAACTTTGATCAACAACTTTTATTGGAGAACTTTGTATCGCTGGATGTCCTTCCACGAGAATTAAGCTCACCATGCCAAGTGGGTTGTAGCCCTTGACTCAAGTTTGTTGTACTTGATTTTTGACGGCATTTGGTTAGAGGGAAATAAATCCTCTTGCCCCTTGATAGACGTCTGGTTCAACATGACCCTGCATCAAATACCCTTGAGATCCTTGAAATTCTATGGTTCAATGTTATCAAAAATGCTATGGTATGATGTCATGATGTTATGTACAAGTATGCGAGGTAAACAAGTTTATATACAAATAATCATATTCATACAAAGTAGACAAGTCCTTAGGTTTAGGCTTGCATGGAGTTTGTAGGTAAGTACCCTCTTGAAGTTTAGTTGGCTCAACCTGTCCTAGTAATAGTGATCGGGTTCTAAAGGATCTCAATATCACCGACCTTTCTCTTAGGCATTTTCTCAGCACAATCAATCTTTTCTTACGGCCGAGATATCCCAAAAGTTCAGCCTCAATGAGTGTAGTATCGAGTATCAACCAATTTTCAACTCTACACTGAAATCGGTTATCTCACTATGTCCTAATGGCCAAGTTTGTCCAATTAGGGTTCTAAAGTCAATTAGTGCTTCACGATGCCACTCAGCGGCCTCATATTCTCCTTGATTCACCACGAGGGATACCGGTACCCACAAATGCGTCACACTAACATAGCCATTGTCTCAACCATATCAGTGTATGCCGTATAGTTTCCATAATCTATTGCTAATTACCTAAAAAAGGTGTCCCAGATCCGGGTGGAGGATCAAAACAAAACCCAAACAATGACCCAAAAAATTTAAAGCAAGCAAGTCAAACAAAGAAAGCAAATAGATGTGATCTAACCCTAAGGTAACCCCACTTTAAAAAATATTCCCCAGCAGAGTCTCCAGTTCTATGATGGGGTGGGAGAACTGACTTGAAGGTTTGCGTTTGTATTTGCAAATGTTGCGGTTTAGCAAGAGTCGCCACCGACTTTTCTTTTATCCAATAAGGAAAGGTGAAAAAGCACAAGAAAGATCTTTAGAGATGTTTTCTAGAGTTCGGGGGGTAGATTATGAAAAGGGAAGGTATTAGCACCCTTTTCATCCATGGTTTTCCATGGCTCTTAGTTGCTTGCTAGATCACTCGCTTTTGTTTTGAAATGTGCTTTGTGATGTGGGTTTTGAAAGTATTTTGAAAATGTGACTTTGTAATAATTCTCGTCTCTATAAGAATACGTACAAAGTGTTATTTTGAAAATAGTTCAAAGAGGTGTTTGTGTTTTTTGAAGGTGATTTTGAAAAGGTGTCTTTGTACTGGTTCTCATTTCTATAAGAACGCGTACAAAGTGTTTGTCTTTTGAAAATATTTCAAATAAGAGTGTTGGTGTAACAATGTTTTTGTTGTGAGCAAGCGAGCAACTAGGAGAGAATCTACCTACTCAAAAAGGTCTTAGATGTTCTTTCCCTCCTTCTTTAGATGTTGCTATCTTACCATTGTTTTGGTAAGAAGCCCTATCGTTGGATGTTTGAGGGACGAGTGTGGGACGCTTGTATAGTCATAGAAGGAAACCTATGGGAAGTTTTAGCAATGTCGTTTTAGGGACTAGATCGTTTACCGAAGGCAACATCATGGGTCATCGAGGGACTGCGATCTTTTATCGAGGGCTTTTTCTAAAACGCCCATGTTCGAGAGACATGACTATAGTTCTGATAGGCAACAAGTGAGATTACCCTAAGGATGCGTGTGTGCAAAGTTTGTTTGATTGCATGCATTTAGTCTTGCTTTTAGGTTGTCTATTTGTTGTTTTTATCTTGCCATACACACCCTAATTACTAAAATTTATATTCAAAAGTGATAAATTACGAAAATGTAAAGTCCTACACTATTACAATATTTTAGGGGCGGGGGTACATATTTACAAATGGGGATTACAAATAAAAGTAAATCCTAAGTTACTATTACAACCATATTGAATGGATAAAAATGTACAAGAAAATGTGAAATGAACTTGTTTAGAAAATGGTTTTTTAGTCTTAATGAAAAAACAAAAATAAATTAATTAAGCATAGAGAATATTTTTATGTCTTTTTATGTTAATAAAAAAAAGGTTAATATAAAAAATGATAAAAAGGGAAAATAAATGAAAGAGTTGAAACGACGTGCTGCTGCGAGCGAAACAACAGGGATCAGAAGTTCTGAAGCCAGGCATATGATGGCTCAGAAAGGAACGTTAGTGGGCATCAAAAGTTCTAGATTGGTAAACTCTGAGATCCTACAAAACACGTTAGAGGTAAAATACAGAAGTTCTGGGTTTCTATGTGCTGAACTTCTGAGTGTTAGAACAACGAGAAAATCTTAGGAGTTCTGTATATTAAAACAGTGAAGAGAACTCAGAAGTTCTGTGTTATGATAAAACTGTGAATGAACATCAGAAGTTCAGTGTGTTTTAACAGTGAGGAGAACTCAGAAGTTCTGTGTTGTATTAAAACTATGAGTGAACATCAGACGTTCTACACCATATTTCAACTCTTAATCAGCACATCAACAATTTATTCAGTTTTTAATAAACAACAAATCAGAAGGATAATAGCACAACAATTTATAGAAGTTCTAATCCCAAATCTGAGTCTAGCCCTAATCAAGAAGTTCTGATCCACAATTTTTCTACTTAAGCAATGATATGTACAACATTAATACTATGATATTCACATATTTAATGATGTTCTGAATGAAAAGATGCAAAGTCGGAAAGACTTACCTTGAATCTGGAGCGTATGCTTGGAGCTTTGGGCTGCTGCCTTCAGATGTTCTGGAATCAGCAAGAGCAACGGAAGAGAAAATTCCAAGTTCTTTGATTCAAAAGGAAGAACAAAGGTTTGGTTTTCTGTTTGGGAAATCTGGATTTTTATGAAGGTTTCAAAACTTCCTTTTCTCTCTTTTGGCCAATCTCTCTCCAAAAGCCAGCCCTTTGAAAGTGTGATGGAGCAACTTATTTATAGGTGAATTTTTTGTGGTTTTGGGGGGCAAAACAAATGGGATTTAAACTTTTTGGCACACTGTTCCATTGCTTTTTGATCACAGCTTTTTGTATTTGATGCAAATACATGATTTGGAAAAATGCAGGCGTGGACTGGATTAGCTGTTGGTTAGAGCACTGTGTTGTAGCAGTGCAGTAGGTTGTTTAAACGAGGTCTTATGATTTGGTGATGTTCTGATCGCAAAAGATCAGAAACGTAACCTCCAAATGCTGAAGGGGCATGTTCTGACCGGAGCGTTAAACATAGCCTTGCATAAGTTTTCCCAACTGTCATTTAAAAAACAGAAAAACAAAAAATGCCAAATAGCATGACACATAAGCAATTGGAGTGTGCCATTTCCTTCGAAGATTGGTTTTACAAAAAAAAATTATAGGGGGGTAAACAAGAAGTCACCTATACGGTAGGGGGTAAAATGATTTAAACCCTTAAAAAAATACTTTCTTACTGTTGCTGCGGTAAAGCGGCAAGCAAATGGTAAGTTATTAATTTATCGGGTGATATTTAGGTTATATCATATCGTGTCCATAGAAATTGGTGTATTAAAATGTCGCTCGATAATTCTCTCGTTAATAAGTTTGGTTTAAATTGGTAAAACATAAAAACATAAAAGTAAATATGAACAAGAAAAAATTCATTCTCTAGAGAAAAGAAATTTATCAAGCATGTTGTGATCGGTGGATCCGGAACTGACTGTTTAACGCTGGTTCGCGAAATGTCGCGGTAAGCAAGATTCGCCACAGTCTTTTATTTCCTCCAAATGGAAAGGACAAAAGCACAGAAAAATTCCTTATTGAGATTAGTTCTCGGTTCGGGAGGTAGATTTATAGAAAGGGAAGGTGTTAGCACCCTTTCTATCCATGGTTATCCATGGGCTCTTAGATACTGGCTTACTTGTGTTTTCAAAATGTTTGTTTGCTTTTCAAGGTGAGTGGGTTTGAAAAAGTTTCTTTGAAAGTGTCAGATCGACTCTTGTATCAGTCCTCAAGAGTGTTTGAAAAGTTGTTTTGAAAGCTTTTTGAAAAGTGTCGGTGTGAAAATAGTTTTTGATTTGTTTTGAATTAGAGCAAGTATCTATGAGTTATCTACCCACCCTAAGGAATTAGGCTGTGTAAATGTCCTTAAGGTAGTGCCATCCCACCATTGAGAGGTAGGTAGCACCACCGTTGGAGGTGTTCGGGTCAATTCGAGGGTTAGGGACAGTGTGGTCACCTAGCAATAGTAAGATACCTTAGAAGCTACCCTTATGCCATTGATCTTTTTATTCCGAGGCAACCGTTTCGAGGAAACTAGATCAATGGAACATAAGGACTCACTAAGACGTCCTGTACTCGACGACCACGTTTCAAGGGGCAAGGCAACAGTGTAATCACCAGAGCAACAGTAGGACACCTTAGAAGCTACCCTTATGCCATGTTCATGGACATAAGGACTTACTAAGACGTCCTGTACTCGACGACCACGTTTCGAGGGGCAAGGCAACAGTGAGGCGTACCCTAAGAGTGGTGTGTGAATTGTGTGTCATTTTCACTTATTATTTGTCTTGTCATGCATTGGGTGAGCTACGCTTTGATTTTATTTGGGCATTCATTCTTTCATGTGATTAGCAGTTAAAAGGGTGCGGAAAATAAAAATGTGGAAAATAAAGGTCCTACGCTATTACAAGGCGCGGGTCTACATCGCCAAATTAAACCAAGACCTGATTTGAATAAAAGTGCAGAAAGTAAATGTCCTAATTATCTATTACAAGGCTTTGGGGCAAATACATTATATCCATAAAAGAAATAAAAATAAATGCGAAAAGAAATAAGAATCGAGAGTGCGAGGGCGTTGGACCCTTTAAAGAAATTAAATAGAAATTATAAATTAATTAATGATTAAATAAAGAAAAGAGATTATTTTTATGTTTTTTTGGTATTTTATGAAATAAAGAAAGTTAATTGAAATTAGAAATCAAAATAAAAGCCTAGTTCTAAATTTGTTTTTAATTAAAAAAAATGTTTAAGTTTTAACCTAATTTATCCTAATTAATTAAATGCCATATTTATTTACAAAATTAATTAATAATAATAATAAGGAGAAAAAGTTATTTATTGAGAAAAGAATAAAGATACTAATAACCTAATTTTTATGTTTTTTTTTATAATTATTTTAGAAAAAGACATTAAAGTTAAAAACCTAAATTTAAACTAATTGTTTTATTGGAATTTATTTACAAAAACTATTTAAAGAATTAAAAAAATTAAATAAAACATATTTTTATTTTTTAATGATTTCTGATTTTTTTGGTTTTGTGTTATTATTAAGATTAATTTTGGTGAATTAAATAAAACAAAAGAAAAACAATTAAAATAAAAAGAAGAAAAGAAAAATGGAAAAATGAAAGGTGATGCAAACCATGGGGGTGTTGACCCAATTTAGGAGGGAGCACGAAGTCGCGGCAGAAGCGGATCTGGAAGCGGCGGTTGAGTCCGCGGTTGCGCGGCGGAACTGCGATTTAGACGCTTCTCGTTCTTCTGTTTCTGATTCAGAGAGCCAAATTCCAGTCCTGATCTTCACAAAGAATTTTATAGATAAAGTTCAAACAATCAAAAAGAAAATTAAATAGAATAAATGAAATTGAAAATGTTAGAATTTTGTGTTGCTTTATCATGACTCAATAATGTTGTTGTGGTGCTGTCAAGAGGATGATGATTTGTGGTTGCATCAGTTTTGAGCTTGTGTCAACGGTATGAACATGAGCTTGTGTAAGGTTTCTGTTTTGGTTGATGAGATTTTTGTTAAAGTTGGTTCATGGGAAATTGCACGTGAAAAGTGAATTTACAGTGCAACAAGAAGAAAAGTGGGGGTTTCCATCGAGTGGCCTCCGTACAGGATTTTGTATAAGAGAATATGAGGTTTTTTTTTGTGGAATTTTTTGTTTTTTCGTTTTAGAGAGTTCTCTAGGTTGTGTTATTTTTTTTTTGATCACTTGCATATGCATTATGTAATGTATTTCAATTGGAATTAAGGGCCTTGAAGCCTTGCATTCATACTTAGGATTTTGCCATAAACCTCTATTAACAAACTTTCCATCTTTGTACCAATTTTGAATTCTTGCTTGATTAGGCCTTGAACCGAATTTGGGATGTTGTATAATGATGATTCAAAGCTAATCAAGACCAAATATCCCCCTTAATTAACCTTCTTGATTTTTATTTGATTTTAAAGGATTTAAAATGAATTAAATCCAATAAAATCAAATAAAAATGAAAAAATTAATTTTAAAATTTGAAATAAAATGTGGGACACGTGGGAAGCATGGTCAAGCTGATTCAAATGGAAAAAGTGGGCCCCTTTTGTCAAAAATGAAATTTCAAGGATAAATGATTTTGGCCATTTCAGAAAAATTTCCCAACTTCTCCAATGCATATCTGCTCAATTTTGAAGTTATGAACATGTTCTTGGACATTTTGGAAAGTTCTTGAAGTCCTCTAATCAACGTCTTTGGTCCCATGTCATTTTGATTTACCAATCTCAAGTTATGGTCTTTGACTTAAAGTCCCTTTTTGTTGACTTTTGAAAATGACCTATAATGTTGAAATTGATAACTTTTTGTGAGAGCATTTCTTGGACTTGGAATGTGAAGATGAGTTGTAGGAAATGTCACCCCCTTCAAAATTAGCATTGTATGGGATTTTTCTGATGAACCATGAAAAAGTTATGCCTTGGTCAAGTTACAGTTGACTTTTCAGCTGTCCAAAAATAGAAACTTTTGACACCTTGATGATTTTTGAGCCATTCTTGTGAAATCATGATCAAGACTTGATCAAATGATGATTGTGGCTTCAAAATAAGATGTTGACCAAAAATTTTGACTTTTGACTGCCAAATGACCATTTTGCCCCTGCTGTTGACTGTGGAGCAATTAGGGTTTTTGACTGTGCAACTTGACCTTGTGAGCCTTGAAACTTGACATGTAGATGCTTGACAATGTGTATGAGCATATGGGACTTGATTGAGCCCTTGAAAACCTCAACTTCCTTGCAGGAACCAAAAACCCTAGTTTGACTGGCCTAGGAGGATGGTTGACTGGCTAGCCCTTGAGTAGACTTTGAACCATTTGAGGTGATGCTTGTCAAAACTTTGAAGATTATGGGAGGGAAAATTTTGGGGTACAACAGTTGCCCCTGTTCAATCTTCTTAGACCTGAGGATGTAGATTGGCGTGTGTGCCTTTCGTGATCCGAGGGTGGAAGATGATTGAACACTAGAGTGCCCGAAAATTTGCACTCACATAGTAGAGTATCAGCAGTGTGATAGCGGGAATGGGCTTAAAGATGCCATTTGGAGAGATGATGGATAGGAGGATGGGCTTATAGATGCCATCTGGAAGTGTGACAGAACCTTGTCGGGAATGGGCTTATAGATGCCATTTGGAGACTGTCGGATAACTGAATTTGAATAAGAAATAGAATAGCTTCCGTTCCTTGAGCATATCTAGCCTATATCTAGTTGTTGGCGTCTGAATAAACAGCAGAATGATCGCCGTGTCTGGGGTATATCCATACTGTATCTGTATGAGCGACAGAATGTCATCTGAATCTGGATCGTATCTGGACTGAACAATAGAAGAGCATCCGGGATGGAGCATCTCTAAGTTGTTTTTTAGAAGTTTGAATCTGAATAAGCAATAGAACGACATCCGGATCTGGAGCATCTCTAGGCTATATCTGAAAGGAAATCTGGAATGAGTGTCAGAACGTCGCCATGCCTGGGTCACATCTGAACCATATCTAGAAGGAGTCTTGATTAAGCAAAAGAACAACATCTATATCTGGAGCATTTCCAAGCTATCTCTGAGAGGAAATCTGGAATAAGTATCAGAACGTCGCCATGCCTGGGTCACATCTGAACCATATCTAGAAAGGTGATCTCTGAATAAACAACAGAATAGCCTCCGTGCCCGGAGCATCTCTAAGTTATATCTGAGAAGAAATCTGGAATAAGTATCAGAACGTCGCCATGCCTGGGTCACATCTGAACCATATCTAGAAAGGTGATCTCTGAATAAACAATAGAACAGCCTCCGTGCCCGGAGCATCTCTAAGTTATATCTGAGAAGAAATCTGGAATAAGTATCAGAACGTCGCCATGCCTGGGTCACATCTGAACCATATCTAGAAAGGTGATCTCTGAATAAACAACAGAATAGCCTCCGTGCCCGGAGCATCTCTAAGTTATATCTGAGAAGAAATCTGGAATAAGTATCAGAACGTCGCCATGCCTGGGTCACATCTGAACCATATCTAGAAAGGTGATCTCTGAATAAACAACAGAACAGCCTCCGTGGCCGGAGCATCTCTAAGTTATATCTGAGAAGAAATCTGGAATAAGTATCAGAACGTCGCCATGCCTGGGTCACATCTGAACCATATCTAGAAAGGTGATCTCTGAATAAACAACAGAACAGCCTCCGTGCCCAGAGCATCTCTAAGTTATATCTGAGAAGAAATCTGGAATAAGTATCAGAACGTCACCATGCCTGGGTCACATCTGAACCATATCTAGAAAGGAATTTTGAATAAGCAAAAGAACAGCATCCATATCTGGAGCATTTCCAAGCTATCTCTTTAATCTTTTTAACGTAGACATGCCCTGGCCGGATGCAGGTATCGAATCCACAATCAATCGCTCACAGACATGCCCTGGCTAGATACAGGAATCGAATATGGGATTGCGATAGTTGATAGTAATCATCTTTGTATTGACCTTTCCTGAAAAAAGGCAAAAACATTAGTTGTATGCAATGTCATGGTGCATGGAATGCGCGGTGTCATGACGTTTATAACCAATGGGATTGTAGAATGTGATGTTTATATCATGTATGAAAATGTGATGTTTGCGAATGTATTTTTGTCCAGGAAAATAAATCCTTGACGAATGCCGGGAGCTTATCCTGGGCTGATGTTGCAAGAATACCGATAGGAGAAGATAACTCCGTTGGGGAATAAACTTGGCGAATAGATTACTCTGCGGGGAAAATTACTCTAGCGATCTTGCTGGGGAAAATACTCTGTGGGAAGAGAGGTACTTTGCTGAGATGTTGATGGTAACTTCGCTGGGGATACCGTTGTTATGTTGGAAGTTTTGATAGACTCCGCTGGGGGTGAGAAGACTTTACCGAGGACGATCTTTCCGTGGCTTTTGGATGAGGATAACCCAGTTATATCCTGGTAGGGAAATATCCTTTGAATAAAGCCGGGAGACGCGTTCGTGCTCTGCAGGGGATAAGCTTCCAGAATCTACTGGGGATAAGCTTACTGCTGGGGAGATGATTCAAACTTTCCTGGGGAAATCTTGAACTGTACTGGACTCTCCTGGGGAACTCTTTGAGATATATTGGGGAAGATATTCCACTGAATGTCTGGTATACCGCTGGGGAACAGCCTTAGACCAAGACTGCCGGGGATGCTTGTTAAGAATATTCGTATATTGTGCTGGGGAATGTTGAGATCTGCGGGGGATACCCAACTTCCTTAAGGCTGATTGTATCACTTTGCTTGGGGAGAGTGCATTGATTTGCTGACTCTCTCTCTGGGGAATTGAGGTATATTGGTTATGTCCTTCGGCCGAACTTACCTTGGTACCTTGGTGAACAGAACAATTAGATCGCTTAGACCACTCATTATTGCCCCTGTTTCTGTGGGAGAAGATACTGGTGGAGTCTTGATAACTGTCGTTTGACAAATCTTCTTCTGGTAGGCAAGTGACGAGATGCCGGGACATAGTCGTATGCTTTTGATCCCTAACTTTTGCCTGGACCGCCCCTTCGGGTTTTCAGTCCACCGGGATACCCTTTTTTGCCCGAACCCTTTTGGTTCGCCGGGAAGCCCTTATTTTTGCCTAGGTGTGTCAACCTAGCGGGTCTTTGATTGTGCGTAGTATTTTTTTCGACTATGTCCACACTCTTAGGATGTAGGGGGGTGCCCCTGTCAGTAGCATTGTGTAGCCATATTACCAGAAGATGTCTGATCGGGCAAGATTTGTTGTTGGAATTCCTGTCCAATCCCCCAAGTGACTTAGGCGGAGATTTGCCCCTGGTTATCTTGGCATTTTGAGAGATTCTCCGAGTCTTGACTGAATTGCCCCAGATGATGGACAGTAATCACGTATGCCCCTTGATTGGAAGTGCTTTTGTTCACTAGGTATTCATCGTGCGAATTTTCCTGTTGTTCAAACAAATATTTATATGCAAACAATGTTATATCAAAAATGCAAAGCTTATGTCTGTCTTGAAGATTTTGAAAATGCATTCTTTTTCATAAAACAAGTGAATGTTTGTAAAACATGATGTCAACTCCGTATTTACCGTAGGCCTTAAGGAGTCAGGATACCTTTCGTAACAGTATGCTTTCGAACTAACCCATGCTTCAGCTAGGACTTTTGAGGGTTATAACGTGGCCTGGTTCATGGTTTAAGAAACAAAGGATAAAGGCTCAAATTATTTGTACCCACCCGTTCTTCGTGATGTTCTTCAAACCTAAACTCAGCTGATCGTGCGTTAGACCTTGTTTGAGTTTTTGTCCTGATGTTCCAATGATGGTTCAGATATTGATATTTTGTTTTGAATGGGCAGTCATTTCTTTTTTGGTTGAGGGTTTGTAGGACCTCTTTCTTTTTTGTTTTTTTGATTTTGTTATCCCTATTTTTTTGCCTGAACTGTTTCTTTTGTGATTACAGTCAGCGGGATGCCCCAGTTTTGTAAGTCTCCTTCATAGGTTTTGACTTAATGGGTTTTTATTTTGAGAAGTAATGACTGCCTGTCTGTGTGATTGTTCGGAACCATCACTGTCTTCCTTTTTTGTAAGGACCTCTTAGGTGCCATTTGTTATGCACTTGGATCAACTGAGAGAACTACCCTGCCCCAGGTTATGATAAAGGATTTTAATTTTCGAAAAGAAAAACTCCTACTTCTTTGGCTCAGAGGGGTTGACGAGGGATTATCTTCCTTATAACTCCGGTGTTTAGGGATTGAAACAATGCTTGTACCTCATCAGCGGGGTCTGTTCAAAATCATACTGTAAAGATCGTGGTATCGTTTTCGTCATCCTCCCTCAAGAGGCTTAGAATTATTAACCGAGCATTGATCATCAGAAAAAATATGAAAATAATTTGCATATAGTGAATACGAATATATTGCTTCAAAACAGACATATGCAATGCGTTAATGAAATAACAACGTTTAACATGAGTAAATGTTTGAACAAAAGAAAATTACAACTTGAAAAATTCTAATGAACAAAAGTCTTCTAATCTCAGGACTTGTTACTTCGACTGGTGCATCTTGTAGGGATGGCAGGAGCATTCAGCCTGGCCCATCTGGGTGAAATCCACAACTCTTTCATTAATCAGATCTTGGATCTTATTCTTCAGAGCCCAGCAGTCGTCGGTGTCATGTCCTGGACTGTCAGAGTGGTACGCACATCTTTCCTCAGGATTGTACTTTAGAGTGGTTGTGTTGATATTCTTAGGAGGGTCCCTTAACGTCACCAGATTCAATGTCAACAATTGCTGTAAAGCTTGAGACGGTGGCACGTTGAGCTTGGTGAACTGCCTTTTAGGCTTGTCTGGCTTGCTCTGATCAGCCTGTTGTTCTTGGCGAGGTCGTTGTTGGACCTGTGAAGTGGTAGCAGCCTGGAGAGATCTATTCATTGGACCAGACCTTTGTCCTCTTGGAAGCTGTTCAATGACCTGGTCCCTGACTTGGGCTGGTTGCTTCATGTCTTGATGAAGCTGACTGATCATGGCCCTCAGCTCTCCTTGCTCCCGAGCTAAACCTTGGATGAGAGCCCTTTGTCCCAGCATCTGGGTTTTCATCGTATCTACCTCAGCTTGCAGACGTTTCAGCTGCTCGTCCTTATCATCTTCGGGACTTTTCTTGGCCAAGTTCCCCATGAGGAGTGTCCTCAACTCTTCCTGCCCCTTGGATAGGCTTAGGAAGATCTCCCTAAACTGAGTCTCTTGAGCATGAAGACACTGGTTGTCTTGTTGGGAAGCCATTGCTGAAATAAACAGCGAAGAAGGTAAGCGACCTGTAACAAGGGTACCTGTAATGCAATGATATGTATGATATGCAGGCAATGTTTTCAAGGACCTCGCGGGATAAACAAGGAAGATCGTTAGAACTTGAATTTTGTAGCTTGATTGAAGGAACTTCATTTTGTTGAGAGTCCTTCTTCAAGAGTCAAGGCTCACCATATCGAGTGGGTCATAGCCCCTGACAACCTTGTCTAGAGGAAAATAAATCCTCTTTGCCCCTTGATGGGATAGTTGATTCATCATGACCTGCATCACAAGCCCTTGAGATCCTTGAAACGGATTAGTCCTTATGCGGGATGTATGCAATGGTATGATGGTATGCTATGCATGGGGTAACGTAGGAAAACCCTGTTATGAGTCCCAATTAAGGACTGTAAACAAAACCTGCAAGAAACTCAGTAAACCCTGTTATGAGCCCCAATTAAGGACTATAAACAAAACCTGCAAGAAACTCAGTAAACCCTGTTATGAGCCCCAATTAAGGACTATAAACAAAACCTGCAAGAAACTCAAGTGTCAGATAACAAGCCTGCAAGTAGTCAAGTTAGAAGGCACACAAGTCACACAAGAGAAGCCCTTAGAGTTTAGGCCAGCATGGGGTCTGGGTATTACCCTCCTGAAGTTGGTGGGCTCAACATGTCCTATTAGAAGTAACCGGGTTCTAAGGGTCCCAATATCACTGGATTGCTTTCATTGTTCATCGTTTCGATTTAGCCACTGAACTGGCGACCGAAATATCCCAGGAAAGCAACCCTCAATTGAGTGTAGTATCGAGTATCAACCAACCTCGGACTGCACCAAAGTCAGTTATCTCACTACCCTAAAGAGGCCAAGATAGTTCAATTAAGGTTCCTAAGGTCAGTTGATGCTTCACGACACCACATGGAGGCCCCGTACTCTCCTTGACTGAACTCAAGGGTTACTGGTACACACCAAAGTGCCACATCAACGTAGCAGACTGTTTCAACCATGTCGGTATACCCCGCACAGTTCCCTCACAACCTTTTTGCTACTTTCTAAGAAGGTATCCCCAGATCCGGGTTAGGATCTATAGAACTCCCAAGACAGTCCCACAATAATAAAGCAAACAGGTCAAAGCAATTGAAAACACAGTGATCTTAGTCCTAAGGTACACCTCACTTTAAAAGTGTCCCCAGCAGAGTCGCCAGTTCTGTGATCGGTGGATCCGAAACTTACTGTTTAACGCTGGTTCGCGAAATGTCGCGGTAAGCAAGAGTCGCCACCATCTTTTATTTCCTCCAAATGGAAAGGACAAAAGCACAGAAAAATTCCTTATTGAGATTAGTTCTCGGTTCGGGAGGTAGATTTATAGAAAGGGAAGGTGTTAGCACCCTTTCTATCCATGGTTATCCATGGGCTCTTAGATACTTGCTCACTTGTGTTTTCAAAATGTTTGTTTGCTTTTCAAGGTGAGTGGGTTTGAAAAAGTTTCTTTGAAAGTTTCAGATCGACTCTTGTATCAGTCCTCAAGAGTGTTTGAAAAGTTGTTTTGAAAGCTTTTTGAAAAGTGTCGGTGTGAAAAGAGTTTTTGATTTGTTTTGAATTAGAGCAAGTATCTACGAGTTATCTACCCACCCTAAGGAATTAGGCTGTGTAAATGTCCTTAAGGTAGTGCCATCCCACCATTGAGAGGTAGGTAGCACCACCGTTGGAGGTGTTCGGGTCAATTCGAGGGTTAGGGATAGTGTGGTCACCGAGCAATAGTAAGATACCTTAGAAGCTACCCTTATGCCATTGATCTTTTTATTCCGAGGCAACCGTTTCGAGGCAACTAGATCAATGGAACATAAGGACTCACTAAGACGTCCTGTACTCGACGACCACGTTTCGAGGGGCAAGGCAACAATGTGATCACCAGAGCAACAGTAGGACACCTTAGAAGCTACCCTTATGCCATGTTCATGGACATAAGGACTTACTAAGACGTCCTGTACTCGACGACCACGTTTCGAGGGGCAAGACAACAGTGAGGCGTACCCTAAGAGTGTGTGTGAATTGTGTGTCATTTTCAGTTATTATTTGTCTTGTCATGCATTGAGTGAGCTACGCTTTGATTTTATTTGGGCATTCATTCTTTCATGTGATTAGCAGTTAAAAGGGTGCGGAAAATAAAAATGCGGAAAATAAAGGTCCTACGCTATTACAAGGCGCGGGTCTACATCGCCAAATTAAACCAAGACCCGATTTGAATAAAAGTGCGGAAAGTAAATGTCCTAATTATCTATTACAAGGCTTTGGGGCAAATACATTATATCCATAAAAGAAATAAAAATAAATGCGAAAAGAAATAAGAATCGAGAGTGCGAGGGCGTTGGACCCTTTAAAGAAATTAAATAGAAATTATAAATTAATTAATGATTAAATAAAGAAAAGAGATTATTTTTATGTTTTTTTGGTATTTTATGAAATAAAGAAAGTTAATTGAAATTAGAAATTAAAATAAAAGCCTAGTTCTAAATTTGTTTTTAATTAAAAAAATGTTTAAGTTTTAACCTAATTTATCCTAATTAATTAAATGCCAGATTTATTTACAAAATTAATTAATAATAATAAGGAGAAAAAGTTATTTATTGAGAAAAGAATAAAGATACTAATAACCTAATTTTTATGTTTTTTTATAATTATTTTAGAAAAAGACATTAAAGTTAAAAACCTAAATTTAAACTAATTGTTTTATTGGAATTTATTTACAAAAACTATTTAAAGAATTAAAAAAATTAAATAAAACATATTTTTATTTTTTAATGATTTCTGATTTTTTTGGTTTTGTGTTATTATTAAGATTAATTTTGGTGAATTAAATAAAACAAAAGAAAAACAGTTAAAATAAAAAGAAGAAAAGAAAAATGGAAAAATGAAAGGTGATGCAAACCATGGGGGTGTTGACCCAATTTAGGAGGGAGCACGAAGTCGCGGCAGAAGCGGATCTGGAAGCGGCGGTTGAGTCCGCGGTTGCGCGGCGGAACTGCGATTTGGACGCTTCTCGTTCTTCTGTTTCTGATTCAGAGAGCCAAATTCCAGTCCTGATCTTCACAAAGAATTTTATGGATAAAGTTCAAACAATCAAAAAGAAAATTAAATAGAATAAATGAAATTGAAAATGTTAGAATTTTGTGTTGCTTTATCATGACTCAATGATGTTGTTGTGGTGCTGTCAAGAGGATGATGATTTGTGGTTGCATCAGTTTTGAGCTTGTGTCAACGGTATGAACATGAGCTTGTGTAAGGTTTCTGTTTTGGTTGATGAGATTTTTGTTAAAGTTGGTTCATGGGAAATTGCACGTGAAAAGTGAATTTACAGTGCAACAAGAAGAAAAGTGGGGGTTTCCATCGAGTGGCCTCCGTACAGGATTTTGTATAAGAGAATATGAGGTTTTTTTTTTGTGGAATTTTTTGTTTTTTCGTTTTAGAGAGTTCTCTAGGTTGTGTTCTTTTTTTTTGATCACTTTCATATGCATTATGTAATGTATTTCAATTGGAATTAAGGGCCTTGAAGCCTTGCATTCATACTTAGGATTTTGCCATAAACCTCTATTAACAAACTTTCCATCTTTGTACCAATTTTGAATTCTTGCTTGATTAGGCCTTGAAACGAATTTGGGATATTGTATAATGATGATTCAAAGCTAATCAAGACCAAATATCCCCCTTAATTAACCTTCTTGATTTTTATTTGATTTTAAAGGATTTAAAATGAATTAAATTAAATAAAATCAAATAAAAATGAAAAACTTAATTTTAAAATTTGAAATAAAATGTGGGACACGTGGGAAGCATGGTCAAGCTGATTCAAATTGAAAAAGTGGGCCCCTTTTGTCAAAAATGAAATTTCAAGGATAAATGATTTTGGCCATTTCACAAAAATTTCCCAACTTCTCCAATGCATATCTTGCTCAAGTTTGAAGTTATGAACATGTTCTTGGACATTTTGGAAATTTCTTGAAGTCCTCTAACCAACGTATTTGGTCCCATGTCATTTTGATTTACCAATCTCAAGTTATGGTCTTTGACTTAAAGTCCCTTTTTGTTGACTTTTGAAAATGACCTATAATGTTGAAATTGATAACTTTTTGTGAGAGCATTTCTTGGACTTGGAATGTGAAGATGAGTTGTAGGAAATGTCACTCCCTTCAAAATGAGCATTGGATGGGATTTTTCTGATGAACCATGAAAAAGTTATGCCTTGGTCAAGTTACAGTTGACTTTTCAGCTGTCCAAAAATAGAAACTTTTGACACCTTGATGATTTTTGAGCCATTCTTGTGAAATCATGATCAAGACTTGATCAAATGATGATTGTGGCTTCAAAATAAGATGTTGACCAAAAATTTTGACTTTTGACTGCCAAATGACCATTTTGCCCCTGCAGTTGACTGTGGAGCAATTAGGGTTTTTGACTGTGCAACTTGACCTTGTGAGCCTTGAAACTTGACATGTAGATGCTTGACAATGTGTATGAGCATATGGGACTTGATTGAGCCCTTGAAAACCTCAACTTCCTTGCAGGAACCAAAAACCCTAGTTTGACTGGCCTAGGAGGATGGTTGACTGGGTAGCCCTTGAGTAGACTTTGAACCATTTGAGGTGATGCTTGTCAAAACTTTGAAGATTATGGGAGGGTAAATTTTGGGGTACAACACATGCATATAATCTACTTCTTACAAACTTAAACTTATCGACCAGTTACACTCAACCTACAATACTCCTCAAAGTCATCTAGCATCACTCACTCTCTATGTTTTTTCTAACCCAAAGTAGAGAGAACTACTATATCATCTCAGCGACGGTCTCTCATCCAACCTCAACAACACAATAGACATCCATATTACTCGTATCGACGATCTCTCAACCGACACAACCAACACAGAAGCATTAAGCTTTGACACCCATAAAGATTGTTAGCTCTAAATCTATCTCTAGAATCTATAAACTAATAGATAATTATCCTAGATAAGAATTTGAGCAGTATATATCTATAACAACCCAAACCCCGAGCACAGAGCAAAAATCTAAGATAACAATCGACATAGATTTGTAAAGAAAATTAAATATAACGCCATGGGCGACAAATATACATGATTTCAAAGTAAAATCATATACAAAACCCAACCAAAGAGAAATACACAAAGAGGAAGAGAAATGAACCAAAAATCTCCCGGTTTGTCAGTGCTGTTTGATGATCAATCCATCCCAGATCATCCGTATGCAAGTTCCGAAGTTCTCTACCAAAAAATGAAGGTTTGATGAGTTGGGAATAAATACCCCAAAACATAACCTAAAAAAATTTTTTTTTGCCCCTTTAACGTAATTATGTCCAGGGGACCGCGCTAAGCCGCAAAATCCCGCTAAGCGCGCTCTAGTGTCATGAGAAAAAAATTAGCTTTTTGTTTTCGCCATAACTTGAGAACCTTAACTCCGATTCACGCCCGGTTCGAAGAGTTGGAAAGCTTATTCAATTATCTATAAGTAATGCCTAAAAATATCAACCAAATTGATGATTTCTTATTCTTTGATTTTGAGCCTTATTCGTTTACGAGTTGCTCTAAATCGCGCGTATGAAGCCGTGTCTTCGACACTTTATTACTCATGATCCAAATACGCATCAATATCTACAAAATGAATGGAAAAAAATCAAAAGATACACTATATACACAAAAACACAAATAAACACAAACTAAACGTATTTACACAAAAGTCGGGTTTATTCAATGATATTAACAATAAAGAGTCGATAAGTGTAACAAAAAGTATATACAAAAATAGCTACAATTTGCACTTATCGAACTCTACCCAACTTCAACTTGTTTGTCCTCAAACAAAGCCAAAGAACTCAAAGAACCAAAATTAATCAACCAAAATATCATGAATCAACAAGTTTTGAAAACGGAAAACAAATGCAATGGCTCAATTGAAAAATGATACACACGAAGAAACATACTTACCACTAAACTACGATGATAACATAAACATGAAACAAATGCTAAATACAAAAATTATGCCAAACATTCTAAAACAATACCAGTTCACAAATGAATCACACCTAGCAAACACAATCATCGGTAGATGAAAAACACACAAAAATGGGATATTTTCACTCATCCAACAATCTTGCAAACAATAGACTAAATTATGCATTCATCAAAAAATTTACATTGAAAATATAAAAGCAAGAATCTCAAGCGTTTTCAAGGTTGTAGCGTGGTCGGGTGAACAAACAAGGGATAATTCCTAAGGCTAATCGAAACAAAAACTTGCTTAAACCTAAGGGAGTGATCAATTCACCAAAGACTCAAACAATAGAATTTCAATCAAACTTCTTCTTCATTCCAAGTGTTACACCAAACATACATCACTTATTAACACAACATTATTTCAAACTCTTTTTGTTTTTGTTTTTCAAAGTTTTTTTTATTCAATTTTTTTCTTTATTTTTCTTTTCTTTATTTTTCACTTTTTTTCTTTTTCTTTCTTTGTCAACCTCATAGAAATCACAACATAAATACACAATCATTTTTCTCCCCAACTTAAATCAAACCATACATTAAAATGAATACTCCCTACTTTCTAAGGCAAGGTAAAAATTCAATCCAAAACAACGGTTGAGGGTTCAAGAAAACAACAAATCAACATACATGCAAAAAGGAAAGCTAAACACTCATAGACAAACATTTAGCAAATACAACATGGATATCGACAAAAAGCTCAAAGGGGTTACTAATGATCACACACTCACAAGGTGAATTGACTATTTGGCCAAGGTAGTTTGTGCTCAAAATGGAATAAAAAATTCCTTGATCATTTTCATGCTTTCATACAACCAACACAAACAAACTATTAAGCATAATAAAATCCAGTTAAAACAAGAGTTGTGGTCTCCAGCATATGTGAACAATGGAAAGCGACCTCATAAAAAGGGTAGAAACTAAAGTGATTCACAAATGAACAAGTATACAAAAGAATGAATGGCATAAAAATTGTAATAAGTCTAAGTATCATGAATATGCTAAAGTATAGAAAGCGATAAACACATACCTCGAACGTGTACAAAAATTTAACAAAATCATTACCATGCATTCGCAAGTTGAAACACTCAAACTTGGAAAATCACCAAAAGAGACTTCAAGCTATCGAACCAAAATTTGAGTCCAAACAACAACAAAATAATTAACTATACTAATATTATTTACTATTTAAAGCCTACGTGTAAGCGGGAAAAGGACGACCAAGTGAACACTAAAAAAAACTTCACTGGTGCAGCACAGGAGAGCCTGCTAAGCGGCCTGGACCGTGCTTAGCACGCTACACCAGATGCAGAAAAAACAGGCAGCAGCAGCAGTCTCCACAATCACCCTACACAATCTCAACTACACAAGTACAATATTTACAATATAAAAATACACTTCCATAAGTTAAACACGACAAGCTTGCGGAAAAACACAAATTGACATAACGAAACAAACGGGAGAAAGCGAATTAACAAGTTGAAAAGTGAAAATTTGAGAATTTAAAACAGGTCCAATTTCAACTTGTTAAAACACAAGTCAACATGTATATAAACGAATACAAACAAGACATGCTTGTTTTACGTCGTAAGCTCGACGTATTTATTGTGCGAGCTAGTAACCTCATCTTGTCATGCCATGGTATTGTCACACCATGCAAACCTAAAGAAAGTTTCCTAACATCCACACAACAAACATTGCAAAAATGAGACAATTCACAACAATACGTGAAAACAAAGAAAAACACGTATCCTCAAGTATGTAAAACATGTAAAATTCACAAATATGATAATCATATACAAATTCATGTACAATTTCTATACAACATATATATTAATTACAAAACTAAAAAACATATAAACTTATCGCAATGCGAAAATAATAAACACCAATCCCCAATAACGACACCATTTTATTGCTGCAGTAAAGTGGCAAGCAAAAAGTAAGTTATTAATTTATCGGGTGATATTCAAGTTATATCGTATTGTCTCCTTAGAGATTGGTGTATTGAAATGCCATTCGATAATTCTCTCATTAATGAGTTTGGTTTGAATTGGTAAAACATAAAATTAAATATGAACATGAGAGAATTCATTATCTAGAGAGAAGAAATTTATCAAGCATGTATATAATCTACTTCTCACAAACTTAAACTTATCGATCAATTACACTCAACCTACAATACTCCTCAAAGTCATATAGCATCACCCACTATCTAAGTTATTTCTAACCCAAAGTAGAGATAAATACTATATCATCTCGGAGACGATCTCTCATCCAACCTCAACAACATATAAAACATCCGTATTACTCGTATCGACGATCTCTCAACCGACACAACCAACACAGAAGCATTAAGCTTCGACACTCATAAAGATTGTTAGCTCTAAATCTATCTCTAGAATCCAGAAACTAACAGATAATCATACTAGATAAGAATTTGAGCAGTATATATCTATAACAACCCAAACCCCGAGCACAGAGCAAAAATCTAAGATAACAATCGACACAAATTTGTAAAGAAAATTAAATATAACGCCATGGGCGACAAATATACATGATTTCAAAGTAAAATCATATACAAAACCCAACCAAAGAGAAATACACAAAGAGGAAGAGAAATGAACCAAAAATCTCTCAGTTTGTCAGCGCCGATTAATGATCAATCCATCTCGGATCATCCGTATGCAAGCTCCGGAGTTATTTTCTAAGCTCTCTCTACCAAAAAATGAAGGTTTAATGAGTTGGGAACATATACCCCAAAACTAACCTAAAATTTTTTTTGCCCCTTTTAACGTAATTCTATCTAGGGGACCGTGCTAAGCCGAAAAATCCCGCTAAGCGCGCTCTACTGTCATGAGAAAAAAATTAGCTTTTCGTTTTCGCCATAACTTGAGAACCGTAACTCTAATTTATACCCGGTTCGAAGCGTTGGAAAGCTTATTCATTTATCTATAAGAAATTCCTAAATATCAACCAAATTTATGATTTCTTATTCTTTTATTTTGAGCCTTATTCATTTACGAGTTGCTCAAAATCGGGCGTTTGAAGTTGTGTCTTCTACACTTTATTGCTCATGATCCAAATACGCATCAATATCTACAAAATGAATAGAAAAACATCAAAGAATACACTATGTACAAAAAACACAAACTAAACATATTTACACAAAAGTCAGGTTTATTCAATGATATTAACAATAAAGAGTCGATAAGTGCAACAAAAAATATATACAAAAATAGCTAAAATTTGTATTTATCACTTACAACCAACAAATCAGAAATAGAAACTACCAAACCTTGGTGGAATGGTTGAAAGTGGTCTTACAACATTACTTTTCATAGTATATCCACTACTTTGCTTCTTAAGTTTTACAGCATACCTCTATAACAATGAATATTGTTTAGCTGAATCACCTTTAATAATTTCCTCACTTATATGCTTGGCCCTCCATGCTCTTCCCTTGGAAATTCCTACTAAGTATTTTCTTCTAAGTTCTACCATTATATAAGATACCTTAACCTTCCCACTAGACTGTCTCTTTTCAACCACGATCTTGGACACCCACTTGGAGTTAGCTGACTTATTATTCAAAACTCAGGCACATGTGTGTCTCCCCACCCATGTCTTTATTTGGTAGGTGTATTTGTACCCCCCCCCCCCCCCCACACACACACACACACATTACTACAAAGTTCTAAAAACTCACATTTAACCCTACACTCCACCCTAACCCTATAAATTTCATTTTTCACAAACATAATCTCTCTATCATTCAAAACGGACCAATCTCTAATAGCATCTTTAAATTTAACTAGTGAGTTAAACTTCATACCTAGTTTAAACTTATACTCTTTGTTCATTAGATCTCCTCTAAATTTATCATATTTTGGCATCCTTTCATTGTCACTATCATTTGGGTCTGAGCTACCCAATTCTCCACCTTCATAGTCACCATCATCTTCTACACACCTTGAATTATTTGGTTTTTCACCCATTTTTGAACTTCCTACAATGATATATGAAGAAGTAACCAACATGATCTTTTAAGGGGATCTTACAATAGATATATTTTTGTTGCCTTTTAACATTTACCTATATTTCTTACCATTTATTTCAACCCAATTACATTTAGCTGGTTGGTCAACCTCAATAACCACAAATCCTTCATTGTTTTCATTAGCTCTACATTCCTCACTATCATCAAATCTTATTCCTTTAGCATCATCATCATTGCTTTCACCACTCTCTTCACCCATATCTACCTATTTTGGAATGAGCACCCTATTCTAGTTGTCTTAAATATTATGCTTCACCCATATACGACCATCAATATTATTAGAATTTTCAACTTCTACAACATCAGAATCATCATTCATATGGAAGAAAACTTCGTCAATCCCTTCAATCTTTATCCATAATTAAACATCATTACCATCATAACCTCATTATTTTGCTAAGACCGGAGCTTCAAAATATGACCACTTATTTGAATCTTGCCCACTAACAATTGTTTCAACACCTCCTCTGTAGAAAATGGAGCTATCTCGGACAAACTCTCTACCATGGTTAAAGATAACATTGAACAAACACATACCTAAAACTTAACATACGTTTTTCAATCAAAAACACTTTTTGCTCTAAGAAACATGAAATGGAAATGTACAATAAATGATTGGTAATGCCAATGTATAAGAAAACGACTGAAGAAATGCAAAGTACCTTGAAAATATGAAGAAGCTTCATTGTGTATTGATGGAAACACAACAACTTGGGTGAAAAGACGATGAACTTCAATCATATTTCTTTCATAGGTTTTAGGGGGAAATGGAACACTAAGAAAAACTTTCATCAATACGGTGTATTTACCAAAACATGGTTTAACCATTATAACATACTAGATCATCGGGTATAGCTATTTCTTTCGATTTTTAACTAGTTTAGAGGGTTGTTTCTCGATTTTGAAGCATAGTGGTTTTCAGATGCATATCGATCGCATACTAGTATAGTTTCCAATTTAATCGATTGAACCGGTCTGTCCGGTCCGGTTTCATTTACCATGGTTTTTATATGACTTATTTTTATGTTGTTTTGATATACCTTATTTATGTGTACTTATGTGTATGACAAAGTAATAATCAATACATTAGGATTTTTGGTTAGTTTTCGACATATATTATCTTATGTGATTATTGAAGAGTGACTGATGAACAATCAAGGTATAGACATAATCTAATATAACAATATGCTTTAGTACATAAAGAGAAAGGAAAATCTTCCATGGTCGAAAGTACAAATTTTGAAGTATGGCAAGCATCTGGAACCGATGAGGAACTGTCATCGCATGGTTAGGGTTCTTAGTCTCATAGAACACCATGGACCCGTGCATCTTCTCACGCACTTGCTCGCAGACTTGAGAAATTTTCCAGAGGTCTATCAGACATGTCACTTATTTTAATATTTGTAGGCTATGTTGCTCCTCACATTTAGAACAGATAGGTAAATAATTTTTTTTAATAATTATGAATCATATTTATATTGACTTAAAACATGTGATTTATCCTATTTATTTTGACTTTAGAAATCTAATTTGCCATTAATTTTTTTTATTATCTTGAGAAACTAGAGTGTATCAACAATGGTAAGAAGATAATGCAGCTGGTGCAACCCCAAGAATTATGGTTTCAATTGGTATTAGTGACATTCAGAGTGAAGGTTCTTTGTAGGACTGATTTTCAAATCATAGACCATGGACTTCTAGTTGCATTTTTTGAGAGGCGGCAGACAAAGACATCGTCATCTTATTTTCTCATTAGTGAGATGAGCACCACTTTGGATGATTTATCAGGCATCCTCCATTTTCCTATCATATGCTAATTCTTAGAATAATTGATCATTCAAAGTGTTAATGCACTAGATATAATGGTTAAATACTTTGGAGTTGATCCAGGTAAGGATGATTGTGAGATATCAGATATGCAAGGAGCACATGTGTAGTTTTCGTTTATGAAAGAAACATATGAGGGGAATTTTGCTATATTTACTTCATGGACCTTGAGAGGATTCATGAGTATAATTTTGGGGCATCTTGTTTGGTTTGCTTATACTACAAGCTAAATTAAGCATGTTAATGGAAGATAAGACAAACGGTAGGAAACAACTTTCTGTTTCAGGTAATAAATATGTATCATATTAATTTTATACTATTTTGAAAATTTTGTATATAGATACTAATGATTTTTATTCGAACAATTTATAGACCTGGATCATCCAATTTTTTCCTGATATCGTTGGGCAGCATATTATTGTTGACTATGACAAAGAGTTTTCCTTGTGCATGGCATGTTTCAGTGATATTTGAGTATGATCATTTAATCCATTTTGCACTACATATTTCGAAAGAACTTATATAAAGTTTTTTTTCTTCATTTCTTAAATCAAAACAAAGATCAAATATCAAGTAAGATAGCTAGAAAAAATAACTTTATATCTCTCAGATCTCAACATTCATCTTGTGTATGAAGAATCATTAACTTATGTGAGTGTGTTGTTTGTGAGGAAACAAATTAGAGTGTTAATGGTTGTTGTTGAAGTTTATTGTTTTCTAGCCTTTGGATTTGTATGTATAATTTAAGAATTGAAGCTCCTATGAATAAAAACAAAAAAGAGTTCTTATCCATTTTAGTGGAGTTTTTATTGCATCTGTTAATCAATTGAAGAAAATCTTCAAGCCTTACTAGCAGGATTGAGTGAAGATCCTTGCGGTGTAAAGATTGAAGTCTATCAAGGTTAAAGATAGTGATCAAGTTGGTAGTTGTGGTTAGATGAGTTACATATAAGAATTAATCAAGAAGGAAAAAGACATATAGCTTGGATTAAGCAGATTTATCTTAATTGTTTTCGTTGATTTTGTTGTAACAAAAAATGAACCAAAACCATATAGTGGAAGAATAATTTTTCAATGGTTCACCATTGAAGATTCGATTTAGTGCATTTGAGGATGAAAGCACCAAACTAGTATAAATCTTGGTGCACTTATATATATATATATATATATATATATATATATATATATATATATATATATATATATATATATATATATATATATATATATATATATATATATATATATATATATATATATATATATATATATATATATATATATATATATATATATATATATATATATGAAATCCTAACACTTGAAAACTTGCTAAAACTGGAGGTTGTGCAGAAAATTAAACAACACAATCAATTGTTAACCTAGTTCGGGGAAACATCACCTATTCTGGAGGCTACCAAGCCAGGAAGAAAATCAACTATGACAATATTAGTTCAAAGCTAAACCAACCCTAGTTTACAACTTCTTGCATAATCATTACCTTGTGAAACTTCTACCTAGAGACCACAAGATATGAGATCCCTTTCTAGCTTCCAATCACCATAGTGATACCTATAGCCACAAATCTTGTAACTACACCAAAAATGAAATAGAAGATTATACTTTCAATAAACAATACTTAGTCTTGCTTAAAAGCTTCAACTAAGAACAATACTCAACTCTTTGCTTAAAAGCTCATGAGTGAGAATAATAACTTGATATAAAATCAAGTAACAATCAGTCAACCTTAATGCATCAAAAGATACACGAGTGACATACAAAGAACACAAACACAAAAACCTTAAAAGACTCCCAAAACTCTAATCCTTATGTTGCACCCACGATTTCTTCTATGTGAATGCTTGCTATTTTAGGTTTAGCAAGTCCTTATTTATAGACTCTTGCAGTATGGGCTTAGACTCTTCAAATCAAATCCAATCTTCAATTTTTAAATCAAATGCAAGATCTTCTCATAAAATAGGAACAAATCTTTTAAAGTTTCCTAAAAAGTCTACAAGATACTTTTAATGAAACCAAATCAAATTTGCACTTGTTCCTAATAAATCTCTTTGACCTGTGAATAATAATGAAATATATCCAAAAGGATCTCTCAAAAATAAATCAAATTTGTCAAGAGATAAAACAACAGCGTCTGCTGCATAACATACCAAGATGTTACGGTATTTGGCTCAACATCTATCTGATAAGCATCATAGCAGAACCTGTTATGACAGTTGTTCAAGATGTTATGACATCTTGTTCAACATCAGTCTAATACCATGTTTTAGCAAATTCATGTCAATCCTAAAACCATGGATTTAACGGTCTCCCCATTTGGCAAATTTTGGCTAAAAAAACCAATGTACAATAACTCTGGAGAGAGGAATAAAACTACAACATAAGCTACATGCAAACATGTAAACTTTGTACAAATGACATACATAAAAATGTATCAGAGATACACTGTAGTTACAAATCACCATCTTCAAAACTCGAGAAGAACAAATGTCCAGACATGTGGTTAGACATCACACAACACAACTCCTTCACAACACATGAGCTAGACATATCAGACAGGTCCATTACTCCCCCTGTCACACATGATGAATACTCCCCCTCAAAGGGAAAACCTAAATATCCAAAAAATCCAGTATACCAAATATTAACTACCCAAGTTCACACATCAGAGGCAGTAGCAGCAGAAGATAAAACAGCCTCACATCAAGATTTTTCACATAGTTTACAAGATGTCAGAAGATCTGATAAGACATCCTGCATAAAAACTCCACCAGTAGAAGCAGCAACACCACTAACCAAGCATGACAGACTATCATGCTCCCCCTAAATAGTTGCATCCAACAAGAAATCACAATAACTACTATATCCTTAGAAGTAGCACAATTTTATCAGGATGCTAATCAACATGTCAAGACATGTTTCATAACATCGGGACAAACAAAAACTAACACTTTACTCCCCCTTTTTAGCCAAAAATTAACAAAAAGTAGAATAAATGTAAAACATAAATGGAAGCACACGTGGAAACACATATAGAACAAAACACGGATGGAAGCATATATTTCATGCTAGCATAAAACACAGATAGAAGCACACAAACTATAACCACTTCAGGTGGTCATTTACCTCTTGCATCTGTCAAAGATCCTCCTGCACTCCTTGGTGCTGTCACCATCCATTTGCAGAGAGCCTTTGTTCGTTCTAATAGCATCTTGCTCGGGCTTCCCAAGCATCAGATCATAGAGGAAAGATGCAGTATCAGTTGCACTACTCCATATTTGAAATTGTGATAACTCTTTAATAATACAAGTTCCAATCCCACTGTTGATGTTCATAATAGTAAGTTATTTCTTGTTGTCCATATGCTCTAAGTAACAACCTTCCCTTCAACAATATTCTTGATAAGTGATCAGTGGTTTTTCCACCTTTATTTATAGTTGATTTTAGTTATAGTTTCTATATTTTGTCAAGTGTTTTAGTTCATTCTTTTATGTTTCATGTGTTGGTTGTGTATTTTGTTATTTTCAGGCTCACAGGAATAAAACCAGGAAAATCAGTGCGAAAAGTGCAGAATTCGGAGTTTCGAAGGAAGTCTCAAAATCCAAGCTATAGGATACCTAACATGGCCACCAGTGTCACCTGACACAGGCTGTGTCAGGAGAGGATGCTCAGCAGGCGGTTTGAGAGGCAGAGGTAGAGGCTGACACGGGTGCCAGTGTCAGCTGACACGGCCCGTGTTAGAAGGTCTGGGCGAGAGGGTTGTTGGTGTGATGGAAAAAGAACAACATGAGTGCTTGTGTCAGGTGACACAGATCGTGTTCTCCTGTGACGCTGATTTCCTGATTTTTTCATACTTTTTCCATATGTTAAGCTGTAAGGGCATTTTGTGTACTTCCAACCGACCTGGATGAATTGTGACTATTTAAATGAGTTTTCACATGGAATAAAGAGAATTTTTTAAAAAAGAAGAATATTTCACACGGCTGAATATTGGAGAAGTCGAGATTTTAGGAGAGCGGGAGATTTTTCATGCGCGGAAGCAATTGAAGATCAAAGTTCATCTCAATCCTTGTAATGTCTATATTTTGTCTTGTGATTATTTTGAACAATATGAGTAGCTAAACCCCCCAATGCTAGGGGGTGTCCTTGATTTGAATCTGTAATGATTATGAATCCCTGAGTTCTTTAATAAATTCTTCTCAATTTGATTTAATTGCATAATATTTTTATGCCTTCCTGATCAGAAAAATTAGGATTTACGGTTAACAACCAGCTGGACTGCAATTGTTAAGGTTTTTGTATAATTAGGCTATAATAGATATCACCTAAGACTAGGGATACCCTATAGTTACCGGATTTAACCCTTGATAAAATAAAGGCTTGACTCTATCAGAAATCTCTAAGGACTTAGGATTTAGGATGGATGGTTAAAGTTTTTCTCACTAAGGACTTATGGGGAGATAATATAAAGGGCTGGTAATTGAAGGATATGAACTTGTCGAAGAGATCAGGATTCAAGATTACTACAGGGAAAATTATACACCATACCCTAGCATGCTCCTCATATCTGTGAAAAAGCCCTAATTTACATTCTGCTTATTTTTATTTCTCTTAAGTTATAATTCCTAAACCAAAACCCCAGTTAAATTTTTTGTTTAAATGAACATGAATTGAAGTCGATAATTGCATATAGTCCTTGAGATCGACATTCGGGGAATTTCCCATTATTACTGCAAGGTAAAAATAGTACACTTGCTATTTTTCCCATCAAGTTTTCGGCACCGTTGCAGGGGATTACCAAATTATCGAGTTCAATTGAAATTTTGTTGCTCGTCAACTAAAAAAAAATTTTAGTTTTTTTTTATTATTTGCATTTTATTTTATTATACAAAAAATATTTTAAAAAAGGGTCAAATTATGTTTGCTTCAAGAATTCTTTTATACTTTGCTACTAACCAAGTGTATGAGTGTTGTAGTCATGTATTATTTTGATACATTGCCACATGTATCTCCTGTATGTTGATCTCCAGATTCAAAATTAACTTTGGAAGAGGCGACTGAAACTTTTAAAGCATATATGAGGGAGGTAATATTGTGGCGAAAGTTATAGTTGGAAGAAGAATATGTGAAACCAGAAGAAGAATGCATAATATCAGATGACAAAGATGCAGTGAGAATAGAAGAATTTGAGGTAAACAAGAATGATGTGGAAGAGGAAATTAGGAAACTTGAAGATGATCGAGTTTTAGATGAAACTACAAACTTGACAATTTGTAAAGACGTGGACATCCAACTAGAAAATCTTTAACAAAAGAGTCTCCCTAAAAATTATTTTCACAACAACGCTGATGAGAAATTGCAAAGTATTGGATGTCATTTACGCCTTGTTCAATAAAATCAAGCTGAAAATCATTTGGAAGCAACATCATCAGTACTTTAAGTTTACGGGGTTGCTAGCAAACAAAAGAAAGAAAAGAGATGATGTGTTCCTTTTGTCATATATGCCACCCTAACAAGGGGATGAGCGTCGAGCCATGTGTCGTTAAATGAAGCGCTTCGTGGGAGGTAACCCATGCTTTTCACAACTTAATTTTTCTTTTGTGTTTGTTTTGTTTTGTCTGTAGGTAATAAAAAGGGAGCCTTACTGGTGAAAGCTAGGAGGCAACAACTAGTGTTGTGTTTCCCTTTGTGAGTCACCTTCCTCGAGCTTGTTCTAAAACATTGGGGCCAGTGTTTAGTTCATGTTGGGGGGGGGGGGGGGTATTGCTTTTCTTTAACTTCTTTTATTTTTTATTTATTTTTGGTTTTATGTTAAGTGCTATATAAATCCACGATTTAAAGTCCTTCCCAAATTTTGGCCAAAATTTTTTCTTTTGTTTTGCTCAAGAGCGTGTATTTCATAGAGATCCGGAATAGTATATAGAGATAAAGGGATGATTGTTTGGAGGTAGGAAGTTCGGATAATGTGATAGTGATACGAGTCTAACATGTAGATTTGTACCATAGTGCTTGAATCCTGAGAAGTACTCCTGAAGTAGTTTATCTTTACAGTCTGCCATAATATAGATTCACATGTATGCATGATTGGTGGAGAAGTAAATAAACTTGGCACCAAATGATGAAAAGAAGTTAAAGGCAATTGGTATGCTAAGTTTGGTAGTCCTCATCCGGTTATTCAACCCAAATGGGGTTAATCCCCAAACGTCGTCCAAAAGAACAATATATAACTGCAAAGTTTGAAAATTTCATCGGTAATTAAAAGTAACCAATGCTACTATTAGTGCATAAGAAAAAAATTCTTGATTAGTCTTATGCATGTGATGAAAATCGTAGTTATCATTGCCTTAATTTGACTGTCCAAATGAAAAAGGAGGAAAATCGGAAAAAGACTTAAGTACAAAGCATAGTTAGAGAGGTATCTGAAGAGGAAGCTCGAGATTCAAAAGTTCTTACACAAACTCTTCGCATCATGTGAACATCGGACGAACTACTTTTTGATCAATTTGAACGGATGTCTCACGTATGAGTGCCAGGCTACTGTGATTTTCATGAGTTCTTGTAATGGTCGCTTGAGGTCAAGCAACGGTTTAAGTTTGGGGGAGTTTGATCAGTAGTTTTTCCACCTTTATTTACAGTTGATTTTAGTTATAGTTTCTTTATTTTATCAATTTTTTTAGTTCATTCTTCTATGTTTTATGCGTTGATTGTGTATTTTGTTGTTTTTAGGCTCACAGGAGTAAAAACAGGAAAATCAGTGCAAAAACTGCAGAATTCAGAGTTTTTGAGGAAGTTTCAAAATCCAAGTTACAGGGTACCTGACACGGCCACCCGTATCACCTGACACGGGCTTTGTCAGGAGAGGATGCTCAGCAGGCGGTTTGAGAGGCAGAGGCAGAGGCTGACAAGGATGCCCGTGTCAGCTGACACGACTCGTGTCAGAAGGTCTGGGCAAGAGGGTTATTAGTGTGATGGACAGAGAACGACACGTGTGCCCGTGTCAGGTGTCACGGCCCGTGTCGGCTTGTGACGTTGATTTCCTGATTTTTTCATACTTTTTCCATATGTTAAGTTGTGAGGGCGTTTTGGGTACTTCCAACCAACCTGCATGAATGGTGACTATTTAAACGAGTTTTCACAAGGAATAAAGAGTATATTTTGGAAGCGAAGAATATTTCACACGACTGAATATTAGAGAAGTCAAGGTTTTAGGAGATCGGGATATTTTCATGCGTGAAAGCAGTTGAAGATCAAAGTGCATCCCAATCCTTGTAATGTTTATATTTTGTATTGTGATTATTTTGAACAATATGAGTAGCTAAACCCCCAAATGCTAGGGGGTGTCCCTAATTTGAATTTGTAATGATTATGAGTTCCTGAGTTCTTTAATAAAGTCTTCTCTATTCGATTTAATTGTACAATGTTTTTATGCCTTCCTGATCAGACAAATTAGGATTTACAGTTAACAAACAGATGGACCGCAGTTGTTAAGGTTTTTGTATAAATAGGCTATAGTAGATATCACCTAGGAATAGGGATACCCTATAGTTATTAGGTTTAACCCTTGATAAAAGAAATGCTTGACTCCATCAGATATCTCTAAGGACTTAGGATTTAAGATGGATGGTTAAAGGTTTTACCACTAAGGACTTAGGGGAAGATAATCTAAATGGATGGTAATTGAAGGATATGAACTTGTTGAAGAGATCAGGATTCAAGATTGTTACAGGGAAAATTATACACCATACCCTAGCATGCTCCTCATATCTGTGAAAAAGCCATAATTTACATTCTTCTTCTTTTTATTTTTGCTAAGTGACAATTCCTAAACCAAAATTACAGTTAAAGTTTTTTTTA
Source organism: Vicia faba (assembly GCA_948472305.1). Lineage (NCBI taxonomy): Eukaryota > Viridiplantae > Streptophyta > Magnoliopsida > Fabales > Fabaceae > Vicia > Vicia faba. The sequence goes on along the minus strand of CATIWC010002071.1, from coordinate 119,059 downwards.
ATTGAATATGAATTGAACTCGATAATTGCATACAGTCCTTGAGATCGACATTCATGGAATTTCCCATTATTACTGCAAGGCAAAATAGTACAGTTGCTATTTTTCCCATCAAGTTTTCGGTGCTGTTGTCGGCGACTGCCAAATTATAGAGTTCAATTGAAATTTTATTGCTCGTTAACTAAAATTTTGTTTCAGTTTTTTTTTATTATTTGCATTTTGTTTTACTATACAAGAATATTTAAAAAAAGGGTCAGATTATGTTTGCTTCATGTGTAAGTGTTTATTGGCAGCAATTTGGTAAAACACTTACTTGATAATGTTTTGTTAAATGTCTTGACATTTGAAGCAAACTGGTTTTGAATGATGTTAAAGAAGATGTCTTGATATCTGCCTCCTGATCTGAACGTGACTTCATATTTGTTTCCTGTTTTTATGCGCGCCATTATTCAGGATTTGTGACTCATAGTTTGCGAAAAATATGGAGGAATATTTTTCTATTTGCATTATCCTTATGGATTATATCTTGGTCCATTTTCATGGAAATATTCAAGGGATTGAAATATTTGTTTTTCAGCCCAAGCCCATTGCTGCGCCTTTATAAGGACTTGCATCCATATGCATTACACCGCAACTTTTGAAGAAGAATATATTCTTTCTGTTTTAGAAGTCTAAGTCTTTTTTAATTGTAATACACTCTAAGTATTGGTTTAATACTTGAGTTGTAATTTGAGTTGTTAATTGTGGATCATTCATAAGCTTTTAAGTATTGAATGATTGAAGTCTTTAAAACTTAATATTTATGTTGTTCTTCACTGTTAGTGATTAAAGGGATTTGAGGAGGGCCTCATACCTAGGCGTGTCTTAGGTAGAAGTATAGCATAGGTAATGATTAAGTGATTAGATCATAAACTGGTTGTTTACTGAGGGTCTATGAATTGATACTATTAGTGGACTTGTTCCTGACTTGGTAGCCCCCAGTGTAGGTGTTGTTGTACACCAAACTAGGTTAACAATCCCTTGTGTTTTTTACTGCTTTTAATATTGTTGCATTTTATATTGTCCTCAGATATTTGTGTCGTGACATCTCCTTCGACATCACATATCTGATACCAGAATTTCAATTGGTATCAGAGCAGGCATCCTGCTCTATATCTGGGTGAGATCTAGGGAAGATACTTTCTGGTACTATGGACAAGGAAGGAGGATTTGTGAATAGACCACCCATTCTGGATGGAAGTAATTATGACTATCGGAAACCATGTATGGTGGCCTTTCTAAAGTCTCTGGACAACAAAGTTTGGAAAGTTGTCTTAAAAGGATGGAAACACCCTGTCAAATTGGGAGAAAATGGAGAACCTACTTCTGAGTTAAAACCATAAGAAGATTGGTGTAAAGAAGAAGATGAAACTGCTCTTGGAAACTCTAAATCCTTGAATTCTATATTCAATGGCATTGACAAGAACATTTTTATATTAGTGAACACATGTGAAGTAGCTAAGGATGCATGAGGGATTCTTCAATCTACTCATGAAGGCGCATCCAAAGTTAAGATGTCAAGACTTCAGTTGCTCACCACCAAATTTGAGAATCTAGGAATGAAGGATGATTAAAGTATTAATGACTTCCATACGAACATCCTTGAGATCGCTAATGCAACCAGTGCTTTAGGAGAGAAAATACCTGAAGACAAATTGGTGAAAAAGATGCTCAGGTCTCTCCCTAAGATATTTGATATGAAAGTGACTGCCATAGAAGAAGCTCAAGACATTGACAAGATGAAAGTGGATGAACTTATTGGGTCCCTTCTGACATTTGAATTAAGAATCAATGAAAGATATGAAAAGAATAATAAAATCATAGCTTTTGTTTCAAATACTGAAGATGAAGAGGAGGAATGTGATTTGGGTACAAATGGAGGAATATCTAATGCCTTAGTTATACTTGGAAGACAGTTTAACAAAGTGATAAAAAGGATGGATAGGAACCTGTTGTACCCCAAAATTTTCCCTCTCTTTCTCAAGACATTCCTCACAAAGTATCTCCAATGCTCAAGGATTCTCAAGAATTAATCAGACAAAATCACCTCCGAAACACTGAGACCACAAATTAGGGTTTTGACTAAGAACGACTGATCATTGACTTTTTGACCTAATACATAATCTAATGGCTTAAAGTAAAATCTCAAGGATTAAAATACAAAATGTTGACCTAATTTCATGGCTCAAAACATGTCTCAAGATCAATGGATTGATATATGAAATTTGGTTGACTGATAAAAAAGTCAACTGTACACTGAAAAGTCAAACTTTGACTTTTTAATCAAATTTGAGTTTCAAAGATCACAATTCATCAAGACATTCAAAAATATGAAGCTTTATTATCAATAAATCAATAAAGTCAAAAGGTCTTTGGAAAAGTCAACATTTTCTATACTTAGAAATTTTTTCTGTGTTTTAAACATGATAATCTCATAACTTCATGACATTTTTTCACCAAGATGCAAGATGATTCAAAGAAAACCTTCAACATGAAAGTTGTAGATCTTGATGAATTTTACAACTTTGTATTAGAGTGTTGATGTCCAAGAATGCTTAGATTTGAAGATATGAGCTCATGAAGTCATGACATTTTTGTATAAACACTTAGAGAAATTTCCAACAGATTTTGGTCAGTTTTTATCTCAACTTCTTGGCCAATTTTCATCAAGTTCCAGTTTGATTTAACAAAAGTGGAAAACATGAAAGTTGTAGAGGATGTTTTAAACTTTTCAAAACATACAAGAGGATGAATTTATAATACTTGAGCTAGGAGATTCAAGGGCATGAAGTTGGGCATCCATTCTTGAATTGCAAGTCATTTTGTTGAAGAACATATAACAAAATCCTTATGCCATGCTGCATAGTCTTACTTTGCCGACCTTTTAACTTGAAAATCTATCTATAATAATATGTTTACACAATTGATTGAACCATTATCCAAGTGATTCAAGTATTGTCCATTGCATTATTCCACTTATAGCACAAAGGCACCATTGCCATTCACATAAAGCATGATTTATACAAAGTCAGCTCTCCTTGAGCCTCTCAACTATTTTTTCTGCACACACAATGTCAAATCAAAAATCAACATGCCTAAAAACTCCTAGCCACTTCATAATATGCTTGTACCATGCATTGGAACACCAATTTTCACATAACTTTGTTGTTTCATCTCAATCAAACCAGAATTTTGACAATTTGTAAAACAAACTCTCTCATTCTCTCAAACCTCCTCTATAAATAGAGAGGCCATTTGTAAGTCAAGGAGAAGTTTTGGTTGTGTAGACAAGCCCTCAAAATCTCATACTCTCAAAAATCCATAAGTATCCATAAAACTCCATTATTGAGCTTTGAAGTCCAAGTCTTTGAACCTCTCACATCTTACAAGTTCTGTACAAATAAACCATCCACATACTTCATATACTTCATATAGAAGTTTTTCAAACACAAGAATAACTTTTGTTGTATCATCACCACTATTTACCAAAAAAATCCACCTGCAACTTGGTTTCTCCAACTCTAAGTCAAAACACAATTTCAGTTTCAAAGTAAGTCTTCTTGACTTTGAGCTCTTCATTTAAAACATCATTAGTGATTCATTTTTGAAGATAGAATGTAGTAATCATTGCCCTTGAAGCTAACCATATGCTAGCTCTTCATTTTTTTATCAATTATATGTTGAAAACTGACTTGTACATGTAATAGAATAATGTTAGAGGCAAAAAACTATAGCATGAGTCGATGCATACTCACATGTGTCGACTCATTTTAGTTATAGAACATGTTATGATTCGATACAAGACCTTATGCATCGATGCATACTGTTATTTAAAGCACAATACAGAGAGACAAAAGGTGTATGAGTCGACACAAAACATGAATGTGTCGACACAAACAAGAAATGAGTCGACACATACCATTATGTATCAACTCATACTGAACTGTTTTTGACTTCCAGGAGCAAGAAAATGACACGTGTCGATGCAAAGCTGATATGTGTCGATTCAAAACAGGAAAATGAGCCAATCCAACCTATTATGTATCAATACATGCTGAGTTTGGTTTTTTCTTTGATTTTCCAAAATATTTTACTTATTATTCTATATTTCTTTCTAAACCAAAAGCCAAAAAAATACTTTCTTATTAAAACTAATTTATTTTCTTAAAATTAATTTAATATTTAGACTTAGGTTTATCTTTTCTTTAAAATTAATTTAGAACTTAGGGCTTCTAATTAATTAATTATATATATATATATATATATATATATATATATATATATATATATATATATATATATATATATATATATATATATATATATATATATATATATATATATATATATATATATATATATATATATATATATATATATATATACTAATTTAATTTAATTAAAACCTTTTTCACAAAAATCCTAAACTTGTTTCTTCAATCAAAACTTTCTTAATTAACTTAAGCTTAATTTTCTTAGTTTAATTAGATCAAAACCCTTTCATAAAAACAAAAACATTTTCTTTACACATCACATTTACGTCTTTGTACATTATCTTTACCTATTTCTTGTACATTCTTATTCAATTCGATATGGTTGTAATAGTAACTTAGGTTTAAATTATTTGTCATCCCCCCATTTGTAAATTTATATTCCCCATCCCCTAAACGATGTAAGAGTGTAGGACTTTACATTTCCGCAATTTATCGCTTTCAAATATAAATGCTAGTAATTAGGGTTTGTATGGCAAGATTTAAAATCAACAAGTAGACAACCCTAATTCAAGACAAAAATGCATGAAAACAAACGCTTTTCACACTTGAACCTCTAGGGTAACCCACACTTGTTGCCTCAGATAAAAATAGTCATGTCCCTCGAACGTGGAATATTTTAGCAAAGACCCTCGAATACAAGATCGTAGTCCCTCGATGACCCTTCGATGTTGCCTTCGGTAAACGATCTTAGACCCTTACGACAAATTGCTAAGGTATCCTACAATGTTTCCTTATATGACTATATGATGACTCACGCCCGTCCCTTCACATCCAATGATAAGGCTTCTTACCAATCAATGGTAAGATAGCAATATCTAAAGGAGGAGGAAAAGAATTAATACTTTTTGAGTAGGTAGAACGCTTGTAGTTTCTTGCTCACAAACATCTTCAAAACATCTTTCAAAACACACCGACACTTTCAAACATGAAATATTTTCAAAATTCAACACTTTGTATGCATTCTTATATGACGAGAATCATTACAAAGTTCGCCTAAAAAAAGACACTTTTCAAAAATACTTTCAAAACCCATCACAAACACATTTCAAGCAAAGCATTTTCAAAGTGATCAAGCAACTAAGAGCCCGTAGGTAACTATGGATGAAAATGGTGCTAACACCTTCCCTTTTCATAACCTACCCCCTGAACTCAAGAAAATTCTCAAAAGGTCTTTCCTATTCTTTTCACCCATTCCTTTATTGGATAAAAGAAAAGTAGGTGGTGACTCTTGCTATCCGCAACAACTATGATAAAATGGAAAACCTCCAAGTCAGTTCTCCCACCGTATTACACAACCCAATATCAAATGTCAAGAACATCTCATTTGAAATCCTTAAATCAAATGAGTTTGGAAGAAAAAGGGCTGAAGAAAAATCCACTCAAGGGAAGGGAATACAGTATCATGGATATGAAGGCTTTGGTCACATTAGATTTGAATGTCATACATATCTTAAGAAACAGAAAAAGAATATATTTGTTACTTGGTCTGAAGAGGATTCTGAGAGTGATCTTGAAGAGGAATCAGCAAATTATGTTAAAGCATTGACAGGTAAATATGTGTCTGATGAAGATTCTAGTGATGGTGAACTAACCTTTGATGAGCTAGCTACTTCATACAAAGAATTATATATCAGAAGTGCAGAAGTGTTCCGAGAAGGGGAGAAACAAAAAAGCCCTCATAACTCAATTGAAGGAAGAAAGGGAAGAGCATCTGAAAACTATTTCTAATATGGAAAGTGAAGTGACTTCTCTGAATTTAACTCTTGATAGAATGGTCAAATCTCTCAACATGTTGAATAATGGGTCTGACACATTAGATGAAATTCTTCAATCAGGAAGAGTGACTAGAGACAAGAGTGGTATATGGTTTAATGAGAAAAAGGAACCTAATTCAGAAGAACCTTCATCAAATTCCACTCATGCCAAGTCTAAACCAAAGATGTCGAATAAAATGTCTCAATATCATGGTCATCGTCATGGAAAGAAAGGACATCATGGAAAACATCATGGAAAGAAAAAATTTAATCACACCAGAGAGAAATCCCAACCCTGGAGATGTCATCATTGTGGAAGACTTGGTCATATAAGACCTTTCTGCTTCAAGTTGTATGGGTATCCTAAAACTACTCCTCTTCCCAAGACTGATCAGATTTCCTAAAATAGAAAAAAGAAAAAACAATGGGTTCCAAATTCTAATGTTGCTAGTTTAATAGCTCATACCCCTCTCAGAGTATCAACCAAAGATGACTAGTACTTTGACATTGGTTGTTCTAGACACATGACAGGTGTCAAGAATCTATTGGTAGATATCAAATCTCATTCCACCAGTTATGTGACTTTTGGTGATGGAGCCAATGGTGAAATCAAAAGAGTTGGTAAGTGTTGTACCCCAAAATTTTCCCTCCCATATTTCTCAAAACATTTCAAGAATGATACTCAAGTTGCTCAGGGTAGTCCAAGGGTTGGCTAGACAAGCTCTCTCCTAAGGCAGTCTATCTCAAATTAGGGTTTCATGTTGCATCAAGATACTTGAGTCCAAGGGATCCCAAATTCTCATCAATGTCCTAATATTTTCTCAAGATCATTCATGTCAATTTTCAAGCCCTACAGAGAAAGTTTGCTCAGTCAATTGCTCAAAGGCCTGAAAATCGATTGTGCTAGGGCAAAAGTCAATTGTGGCCTACATACAGTAAAACTTCAAGATTCTTGGTCAACATCCTAATTTTGAAGTATATTTAATCATTTGATCAAGGGTTTATCATGATTCATCAAGGATTGCTCATAATTCATCAAGACTCAAAAGTTGCTAAATTAGGGTTTTGCAGAAAAAGTCTCAACTTTCACCAATAATAACTTTCTCATACTTTATGAGAAATTACCCATCCAAAGCTCATTTTTAAGAGGATGCAATTCCCTAAAATCCATCTTCATCTCCCAAGTTCAAAATATGCACTCACAAGAAGTTATGAATTTGGACATTATAGGTCATTTTTTAAAGTCAACAAAAACACCTTTTTTGTCAAAGCTTCATACTTGAGAATTGAATATAAAATTGAGATGATACCAAAAGGGTTGATTAGAGGACATCTCAATCATTCTAAAAAGTCCAAGAATACCTCCAAAGAGTCAAAATTGAGGAAATTATGCATTGGTGAAGTTGACCTTTTTTGCAAAATTGCCAAAAGTCAAATATGCCTAAAACTTCAAATTTTGCCAAATGGGCCCAATCTTTTTCACTTGTTTTGAGTTGGCAACATAGTCCATGAGCTCTAGCCCTTTCCAATTGTCATTATCATGTTTTTATTATTCATTTTTATTTTTATTTAATTTAAATCAATTTTAATCAAAATAAATCATATAAAATCTAAAGTATTGAAAACTAAAGATTTTTTACATGATTCAGGTCTTAATGTCCATCTAGCATCAGGTCAAATTCGTATCAAGGCATGGTGTGTACAAAAAGATTGAATTAGGCTATTTTTAGAAAGATTTTTAAGATGTATCAAATCAAGATCCAATTTATTGATGGAGGAAGATTGCGATCAGTTATCAACCCTAATTCATTCCTTGATACATATAGAACGATGGCAGACCAAAAACTAGGTCAGAATGAGGCGCATGAACCAGAGAAAAACTTGAAAAAATACTAAGAAAATGTAAACACGAATTCCTATTTCCAGGCATCCTCAAAGCATCCTAGCTATCTCAATCACTTCTTGAGATTCCCAGCAAGGGAAAGCAATCAAAAGCAAGCGTTTCCAAGCCTTATAACACACTGTAAGTCAGTCACAATACCTAACTTTTCTTGAATTCGAATTCCGTGATTTAGGCATTGATAGCATGAACTAATGGTATATTATTGATCCTTAAGACATATGCAAGCTTTTTGTATTGTTTAATTGCATTTATATGGCCTATATTGGATTTCACCATTGTTAGGGTTTGTAGCTTCAAATTGGGATCTTGGTGTACAGGTGAAATAGGGCCACAATTAGGGTACCATGAAGTTCGTGAGACTGAGACAAATGGATTGGTACCATCACCATTGATTTATTGTGCTTGTACATGATTATTGATATGGCCAGGGTTTTAGCTATGGAGAATGTCCGTTGGTATAGGTCTGTTGTCTAAAACAATAGATCCTTGGAGAAGATGAAGACGTGGCGGCCAATCATTCGCGTATTTGAATTTTCGCGCGTTTTGAATTCAGTGTTTTTGCTTTTCATATATTATCATTATTATGTATTTTATGTACAAACAAACACAAGTGGTGCAGTGGTGAGTGTAGCGTTGGTAATTGCTTCAGGACCTGGGTTCGAATCCCATGTCCCCCAATTTCTCTATATTATTTTACTTTCCTGGATCACATGTGTATACAAAGCCAAGATCCACCATAAGTCCTCATAATCCAGCTTGCCAAGTGGCTAGATGGCCAAATCTGATGGCCAGCAATGGAGGAGAACCATGAAGCCTCAGTCAAAGCAACGCACTGGATTCACAAAGTCAAACGGACCTCCCTGTTTTTGGGCCCAGAATTCTGATTTTTGCACCCTCCAATTTGCTTTTGCAGGCCCAGTTTCTTATCCCTTTTCTTTTTATATTTTATTTTTATTTATTTATTTAATTTATTTTACTAAAAAATTAATTATTTTCTTTTTATCAAAAAATCACAAAAAATATTACTTTTCATAAATTAGGTCTAGATTTTATTTTTATTAAAAAATTAATTAATTAAAATTTAGATAACTTTAATTTCTTTTTTGTACATAATTAAAAATAATTATAACAAATAGGTTTTTATTTCTAATTTAATTATATTTTCTTTTTTCCTAAAAAATAATAAAAAACATAAAAAATAGGTCATGTAATTATTTTTATTAATTGATTTAATTAACTAATTAATTGTATATTTTTTTTTAAAAAACCTAATTTATTTTCTTTAAAATATTAAAAAAACAACAAAAACATTTTCTCTTTTAATTAGGATAGAAGGGTCAAAACCCTAGTTCGCATTCGTTCTAATTTTCATCGCGCGTTTTATTTTATTATTTTTACCCTATTGATGTAACTGCCTACAGTTTGTAATAGTTTAATTAGGACGATTATTTCCATTTATCGCTTTATTTTCATCGGGTTTGTTTTTGGCTATGTAAATACCCGAAGCCTTGTAATAGCTTAGTTTAATTTCCGCACTTTAAATTCCGCAAAATATAAACTGTTAGATGTATGATAATAGGATGCATGACAATAATGTATGATTAAACTTTAAAACAGTTAGATAACCTTAAAATGTGCAAAGATAATAAATCTGAAACTGAATCACTCGCACATGTGTACTCATAGGGTACACTCCCACTTGGTTGCCTTTGGTAAACGATCATTGAGTATAGGATGCTTTAGTGGTCGTCCTTTTATCCAAAGATCAAAGTTGCCTCGAAAAGGTTTCCTCGGATATTGTTGCCTCGGATAATTAATCTAAGACATTAGGGTTATTACTAAGACGTCCTAACATTGCTTTAGTGACTGTACGTCCCTTTCGAATTGACCCTCAAAACTCCAACGATGATGCTACCTACTTACTAATAGTGGGATAGCATTGTCTAAAGGAAACAAACATAGAATGATTCTTTTTTCGAGTAGGTAGATTAGTTCTTAAGTACTTTCTCAATCCAAACAAAATTTTTTACACTTACACTCCTTTACAAACAAAGTTTTCAAAACACTTCATTACACTCTTGAAGACAGAAGCAAGAGTTAAATCGAAGTCAAAACAAAAGCTTTTCAAATCACGCAAACACAAAGAAATTTTTTTTGAAAATGATGAGCAAGTACCTAAGAGCCAGTAGATAACTACGGATAGAAAGGGTGCTAATACCTTCCCTTTCTATAATCTACCCCCCGTACTCAGAAATATCTCGAAAAAGGAATTTTTCTGTTCTTTTTTCCTTTCCTTGTTGGATAAAATAAAAGTCGGTGGCGACTCTTGCTTACCACGACATTTTGCAAACACAAACGCAAAATGCAAACCAGCAAATTCCTTAAAAAAGGGAAACACGTCCCGGTTCTGGCCACCGTATCATTGAACTAGCGACTCTGCTGGGGATTTATAAGTGGGGTGTACCTTAGGATTAGTTCATCATATTGTTTTCAATTGTTTGATTTGTTTGCTTTATTTTTTGGGCTTTGTATCGGAGTTACTATAGATCCTAACCCGGATTTGGGGACACCTTTTAGGTAAGTAGCAATAGACTGTGCAGGAACTGTACAACATAGACCGATACGGTTGAAGCAGTAGCTATGTTGGTGTGACACATTAGTTGGTACGAATATCCCTTGTGGAGCAACAAGGAGAGTATGGGGATGCTAATGGGTCATTAAGCATCAACTGACCTTAGAACCTATAATTGACCAATTTGGCCATAGAAAGTAGCAGTATGCTACACTCATTGAGACCATACTCTCGAGATGGTTCTGGACACGAGAAAAGATTGCGTGTCTGGAATTATGACCGATGGAGGATGGTCAGTAATATTGAGAACCTCTAGAACCCGGTTACTATTATTAGGACAGGTTGAACCAACTAAACTGAAAGAGGCTAATACCTAAACTCCATGCCTGCCTGAAATTTAAGGGCTATTGTGTGACTTGTTTGACCTTACCATGTTTTCTATCTGTGATACCTGTGGTGTGTTTTATCATGACATCATGCATCATGACATCGCATGCATATTTTATTAGACTAACCATTTCAAAGACCGAGGGGATTCATCTTTGTTCTGTTTTGTAGATCATGGCCTCTATGCGCAGAAATACAATTCGAATCAACTTCGTGCAAATCCCTGCTCAGCTCAGAGAGTTGGTTTCAAAGGTTCCTGATACTTCTTCCTTTGTTAGAAGACATGGTCATCTCCTTATCCTGGTCACTTCCAAGATGGATGAACAAATGATGAGTGTCTTATTCCAGTTCTTTGACCCGTTGCATCACTGTTTCACCTTCCCGGACTATCAGTTAGTCCCTACTTTGGAGGATTTCTATGATTTACTTGGCATATCTATTCTAGAGCAGACACCCTTTACATGTTTGGAGATAGCTCCTAAACCAGAGGATATTGCTTCAGCCCTGCATCTGAAAATGGCTGATGTAGTATCTAACTGGGAGATTCGGAGTAGGGTTAAAGGTTTCTTGGCTAAGTTTTTGATCGATCAAGCTCAACAGTTCTGGGGTAGTTTGGACTTTCAAGCATTTGAAGACATCCTGGCTCTCCTCATCTACGACTTAGTTCTGTTCCCAAATCCATATTCTTTCGTCGATGTGAACGTAGTCAACATTTTCATGTCTCGTAACCCAGTGCCTACTCTCTTAGGTGACATTCTACATGCTCTCTATAATCGTACTGTGCGGAGAAGGGGAACTCTCATGTGTTGTACACTGCTGCTGGCGAGGTGGTTTATTTCTCACCTCCCCAAATCTGTATTGAAGAATGAGGAAGGTATAGCTTAGGCCTACAGAATCATGTCCCTTGCTCATACAGACATCCTTTGGAGTACTAAGGATATGGAAGAGGTAGCTGTCATTGATCAGTGTAGGGAATACCCTAATGTTCCATTGCTTGGAATTAGAGGTGGAATAACCTATAATCCTTATTTGGCCTTACGACAGTTTGGACGAGCTCGAGGGGAAGGTCCTCATGAGCTGCTGCTTACAGGCATTGTTTTTTACTTCAAGGGGGATGTTGATGGACATCGCCGCAGGTTCATACGAGCTTGGGATAGGGTGAACAGGTATGATCCAAATGAGCTAGGAATGAAGACTTCTCTCCTGATGCAACCGTACCTCCAGTGGGTTCGAGCCCGTGCTCAAAAGCTGGGGATGCCGTATGAAGTCGTTTTGCCGGTGATTGTGGAACATATTGATGAAGAAGGGGTTCCTTATACGGTCCTCCATCCATACATGCCTACTGATATTGGGGCATTGAAGAGATCTTGGATCCAGTTAAGGGAAGAAAGGGATACTTACAAAGAGAAATATCATGAGCAGGAACAGAAGATCCTGAAGCTTACAAGACAGCTTGAGAATGAGAGGACGATCAACGATTATGTCAGCACGAAAGGGAAACGACCTTGGGATTTCTGATGTCTTTTATTGTTTCTAGTTTAGATTTGCTTTTCAGTATTTCTTTTGTAACGCCTTAAAGGCATTTGTTAAACATTGTTACAAGTTTTAATCTAATAAAGTGTGTTTTATTTTGGTTTACAAATTTGAATCTCCCAAAGTCCTTGAAATCATTTCATATGCATTGCATTCCCATGCACCTCATCACAGGTACCCTTACAGGTTTCTCATCCTCTTCGCTGTTTATTTCAGCACAATATGTTTTCTGAAACACCTACTGATCAAGCTATCAAGGCTCTGCAAGCTCAGAATGCTCAGTTCCAGGAGATGTTCATGAACTTGGCCAAAGGACAGCAAGATTTGAAGACTCTTATCTTGAAGGACAAGAAGAAGAAGAAGGTGGTCCTGCTGAATATGGGTCACAGATTTGGGAATAGGTTGCGAGAAGAAGCTGATTTATCTCATTCATCTGGGGGGAGAGAACCAAGAGGAAAGGAAGGGTCCTAGCCCTGTGGTTTCTGACAATGACACTGACTTTGATGAAGACCAGTATCCTCCTGCCGAGGATAGGTATAAGAAACTCAAAGACCGGTTGAGCGCAATGGAGATCCAGAAGATACCTGGGTTGGACTTTGGAGATTTGGGTTTGGCATCTGGGGTTGTAATCCCACACAAGTTTAAAGCTCTTGTCTTTGATAAGTACGATGGGGTCTCCTGCCCAAAGTTACACCTCCGCTCGTGTGTCAGAAAGATTCAACCATATATTGCTGATAGGAACCTTTGGGTTCATTTCTTTTAAGATAGTCTGTCAGGGACTCAACTTGAATGGTTCTATCAACTGGAAGGAGCTAATATCCGCAACTGGGAGGACCTTGCAGCTGCTTTTTACAAGAAATACCAGTATAATACCGACCTTGCGCCCACGTGTACCCAACTTCAGGGTATGTCTATGGATGTGAACCAAGGTTTTAAGGACTACGCTCAAAAGTGGAGAGATCTTGCTGGAAGAGTACAACCCCTCTGGCTGATAGGTTGTTGGTGGATATGTTTCTTGGGACTTTGTCTGGTCCATACTTCAATCATTTGATCGGTAGTTCATCGTCTGGTTTCACTGAATTGATTATGATTGGGGAGAGAGTTGAGGCCGGTATCAAAAGTGGCAAGATACAGAAAGGTGCTTCGTCAAGTACATAGAAGAAGCCTTTCAAGAAGGAATCTAGTGCAGTTTACAGCTCGAGAAGCCAAAATCAACCCGAACACCGCCAAGCAGTTAATGCGGTAGTTATATCAAGACCTATTGTTTCCCCACAATGCAACAATTAGCAAAGAGTAGAGAGACCACAAAGGTAGTATACTCGACTCAGTATGACTCTATCTCGAATTCTGCCGCAACTGTTGAAAACCAACTTGGTGACTCTGAAGGAGGCTCCAAAGAATCCCAGTACTACATCACCGCTGGATAATCCAAACGCCCAATGTGCTTATCACTCCGATAGCCCAGGGCATCATACGAACAACTGATGGGCCTTGAAGAATAAAGTGCTTGATTTGATTGATGCTAAGGAGATCGAGTTTGAAGTGCCGAAAAAGCCTAATGTCATGACTGCTCCTATGCCCAAGCATGGAGTAAATGTTGTGGACGATGATTCGTTTATAACCTCTTTGGAAGACATTTCTACTCCGTTGTTGACCGTTAAGAAGAACTTATTGTTGGCCGGTTTATTTCCGGGTTATGGCGAAGGTTGCCATCTATGTTCCCTCCTTCCTGCTGGTTGTCATTTGTTGAAATCAAGTGTTCAACACCTGATGGATAACAAAGAAATCCTGTTCGAGAAAGCTTTGGTTCCGTTGATTCCCGTTGAAGATGTTTCCATAATCACCATTTCCGCCAATTCTTCCAAGGCTTCCTCGAGAAAGCTTGTTAGAATTACAACTGTTTCGAGATTTGCTCCATTGATCATTACTATTCCTGGACCTATCCCTTACACGTCGGATAAGGCTGTCCCGTGGCACTATGGGGCCGGTGTGTATTATCATGGGATTAAACAAGACTTGAAGGTTGAAGAGGCTGATACTGATGTCATCAATATTGTTGGGTCTAGAAAAGTCACCCGAAGCGGAAGACTTTTCTCTCCTGAGATCTACCCACCAACTGTTCAAAAGCCTATTTATATTTCACCTGCCAGTATATATGCTACTGTCCCTGTTCATGTTCCAATCATTACCCCTGTCTCCGAGTCACCTGACGCTCGGGGCAAAGGGATCACCGATGAGCCTGCCCAGACGGAGGCACCGAAGAAGATTATTGTTGAAACCTCTAGACAGGAGATAGAGGAGATTTTGAATATCATCAAGAAAAGCGACTACAACGTAGTCGAACAGCTGGGGTAAACCCCGTCGAAGATCTTCATGTTATCTTTATTATTGTGCTCATAAGCCCATGTTAAGGCTTTAATTGCTTTCCTGAAAACTGCGCATGTGCCGCAGAAGACATCTGCTGATCAATTCAAATACTGTGTGGCTAGTTTGACCGCTGACAACGGGTTGGGTTTCTCCGATGCAAATCTGACTGCCAAAGGAAAGAATCACAATGACGCTCTGCACGTTTCAATCGAGTGCATGGGCACTACTCTGGCCCACGTGCTGGTGGATACTGGGTCCTCGTTAAATGTTTTACCCAAGAAAGCATTAGATCGGTTGGACTATGTTCTGAAGCCAAGTAATATTGTGGTTAGGGCCTTTGACGGGTCCAAAAGGATAGTACATGGAGAGGTGGATGTTCCTGTTAAGGTTGGTTCCCAGACTTTCGCGTCTACATTCTATGTGATGGACATTCGACCATCTTATTCTTGTTTGTTGGGTCGCCCGTGGATTCATAAAGCTGGGGAAGTGACTTCCACGCTCCATCATATGTTAAAATATCCAGTGAAAGGGAAAATTGTTATAGTACGAGGAGAAGAGGAGTACATGGTGAGCCACCTTAACTCTTTTCGGTATGTGGATATGGATGGGGAGTTCATTGAAACCCTGTGTCAAAACTTTGAAGAAGTCCCCCAGACTCCGGCGTCGACTGAAACTGTTGCTGAAGATCCTCCAATGAAGATGACTTCCCTCAAGGATGTCCGTGCTGTTATTGAAAAATGTGGGTGTGTGAATTGGGGTCAATTCCCTGACTTTGCACACAAGACTGACAAGTTTGGTTTGGGTTTTACTGCAGAAGCTCAAAGGGCTGTTCGGCGTGCGCGGATTGGAAAACCTCCCCTGCGTATCAGTAATCCGGAAGTGAATGCAATTGAAGATGACGATGAAGAGTCTAAGTTTGACAGTTGGATTTACCCGACTACCGACGATGGATTAAGCAATTGGACGGCAAAGGACTTCGTGCCCATTTCTTTTATTACACAGTAATAAGACCTTTTTTTTTGAAATTTGTAACAGACAATTTTAAACTTTACGGCCCGGTGCCTTGCCCGAGACGCCGTGGCTTTGTTTGTGAGGGCTTATTATGTTTGTCATTTCCATATATCATCAATAAAGCATTGGACATTCTCTTGCATTACAAATTTTGGCTCCTTGTTTTTCTATCTTGCACTTTATTAAAACAACTATTTGTCTTACACACACTCACATATACAGGTCCATATCCACTCTGGATCGCACTGATAACGACTCTGCTATCGCCAGTTATGACTTTAAAAGTCTGATCAACCAAGCCGAGGACGAAGGTGAGGATGATTGTGAAGTTCCTGGTGAACTTGCTAGACTGTTACTTCAGGAAGAGAGGGCCATACATCCGCATGAAGAGCCAGTGGAAACAGTAAATATAGGTACAGAGGAAGACAAGAAAGAGGTCAAGATCAGTGAAAATTAGGAGCCTAGAGTCAAGCAACGGTTGATACAGATGCTGCGTGACTATGTTGAGATCTTTGCCTGGTCTTATGAAGATATGCCTGGGTTGGATACCGATATTGTGGTTCACCGCTTGCCAACTAAGGAAGACTGTCCTCCAGTGAAACAGAAAGTTCGCCGAATGCGCTCAGAGATGTCTGAGAAAATCAAGGCTGAGGTTATGAAACAGTTTGATGCCGGTTTTCTAGCAGTTACTTCTTACCTGCAGTGGGTTGCCAACGTGGTCCCAGTGTCGAAGAAAGATGGTAAAGTACGGATGTGTGTTGACTATAGGGATATGAATAGGGCCTGCACCAAGGATGATTTCCCTCTGCCTCATATCAATGTTCTGGTTGACAACACCGCATAACATAACGTCTTTTCCTTTATGGATGGTTTCTCTGGTTACAATCAGATTAAGATGGCCCCCGAGGATATGGAAAAGACAACCTTTGTTACGTAATGGGATACCTTTTTCTACAAGGTCATGCCGTTTGGATTAAAGAATGTTGGGGCAACGTATCAGCGCGCTATGGTCGCTTTATTCCACGACATGATTCACCATGAGATTGAGGTATACGTTGACGACATGATTGCAAGATCCCAGACTGAAGAAGAACATCTTGACCATCTCCAGAAGTTATTTGATAGGTTGAAGTTGTACAGACTAAGGCTAAATCTGAACAAGTGCACCTTCGGAGTGAGGTCTGGTAAGCTGCTGGGTTTCGTCGTTAGTGATAAAGGTATTCAAGTGGATCCTGCAAAGGTGAAGGATATACAGGAAATGCCAGCTCCCCGAACAAAAAAAGAAGTCATAGATTTTTTGGGACGTCTGAACTACATTGCCCGATTCATCTCACGCCTAACTGCTACTTGTGAGCCAATCTTCAAGTTACTGAAGAAAGATCAAGTGGTAAGATGGAACGATGAATGTCAGGACGCTTTCGAAACGATTAGGGAATATGTCCAAGAGCCTCATATTCTGATGCCTCCAGTTGAAGGAAGACCTTTGATCTTATACTTGACAGTACTCGACAATTCGATGGGGTGTGTGTTGGGGCAGCATGATGAGTCTGGCCGAAAAGAGCATGCTATTTACTACCTTAGCAAAAAGTTTACCGACTGTGAGACCTGATACTCGTTTCTTGAGAAAACTTGCTACGCTTTAGCATGGGCTGCTCGCCGGATGAGACAGTATATGCTGACTCACACTACTCTGTTGATATCAAATATGGATCCAATCAAGTATATCTTTGAAAAGCCTGCCTTGTCCGGAAGAATAGCAAGATGGCAGATGATCTTGACCGAGTATGACATCTAATACACGACCCAAAAGGCAATCAAGGGAAGTGTGTTGGCAGATCATTTGGCACATCAGGCAGTGGACGATTACCAGTCTATGAACTTTGAATTCCCGGATGAGAACATTATGTTGGTGACTGACTATGAAACACCTGGACCGGATAAAGGACCTGACGAAGGATCCCGACGGTCTATGTATTTCGATGGAGCTTCAAACGCTTTGAGTAATGGTATTGGCGCTGTGATCATATCTCCTGAAGGCTGTCATACTCCGTTCACCGCCCGATTAAGTTTTATATGCACCAACAATATGGAGGAGTATGAAGCATGCATCATGGGTCTTCGAGCAGCTATTGACCTAAGGATTAAGTTCTTAAGTGTGTTCGGAGATTCCACTCTCGTGATCAGTCAGATCAAAGGCGAGTGGGATATGAAGCACCCAAATTTTATTCCTTACAAAGAGTATGTATTGACGCTGCTTCCACATTTCTAGGAGATAACCTTTGAACACTTCCCCATGGAGGAGAATCAGTTAGCAGACGCGCTAGCTACGATGTCTTCTATGTTCAAGGTCAGATGGGACAATGAGGCTCCCCAGATTACCATTGAGAGGTTGGACGAACCCGCACATTACTGTGACATTGAGACTAAAGAGTGAAGATGTGAAAAACACAAGAAGGGGGGTTGAATTGTAAAACTTTAAATCAAATGCAGACAACACTGTATTTTTATCCTGGTTCGTTTGATCTCAAACTACTCCAGTCCACCCGTCAAGGTGATTTCACCTCTCTCCAACGAGGTCTTAATCCACTATATTCAACTGAATACAACAACTACTTTAACAACTGTTAAAGCCTTCTTGAGTCTAACCACAGACCGATTTATCTCAAGGAAATTCTCTTACAGATAATTTGAACAAAAGTGTGTGTTAATGTTTTCTAACAAAACTATATATCACAACTGTGATATTACACAATATTAAGCTTAGAATGAAAACTGGGTTGCTAATGCTTTTGAGTAGGCGTGGTTGAAAGCTTTAGCAAATTGAATGAGTGAGAACGTTTACGTAGGCGTGTATATGCGTGAAGATTATTAGCCTTTTCTTTTATCACACAGTCTTGTTTATATAGCCACGGAAGAGATACGTTGGTTGTCCATAAATCCATTTCAATGCTAATAACGTTCTTTCCTTTTTGAGAAGATCTTTGTCTTGGAATAAAGCCGTTGGTAATAAATATGTCTTGAATGCTTAGTAACGTTGACACTTCAGAGTGTTCTTTCCTTTATGCTGACGCTTCTGAGTGCTGATGACTTGGTTAGGATCTTGATCAGAGTCAGAGTATTTTATGCGCAGATTTTGTTCATTAGGCTTCAGCGTAAAGCACATGTTATTTGATCTTCTGATGTTGACATATCTTCTGATTCTGATGTTGATACTGATATTCTGATGCTGATTCCATCAGAGTTTCTGTAAATACACAACATAATTTTAAGTAGCGTATATGTCTTATATAAATCTTACAATTTATTTAATCTTGTATTTTGTTATCATCAAAACTCTAACTGAGGGTTGTAGAATCAAACTATGTTCTAACAATCTCCCCATTTTTGATGATGACAAAAACCAGATTTTTTTCAATTAAAATTAAAGAATAAAAGGTATCAAAGATACACAAATAACGAGTAAAAGGTATCAGAGATAAGATAAGGAATAAAAGATATTAGAGCAACAAAGAGAAAAACTCCCCCTGAGTTGATTACTTCCCTTTAATTCCATGAGACATTGAGCATCAGAACTTTACTTTATCAGAGTTCATCAGATTCATCAGATTCTTGTACCTGTAAGCTTTTTAGAAGAAAGAAATATAAATATATCAGAATGTTAGAATGTTTGAGACTTATGTCTCAGTAATCTGTTATTGAAAAATATCATTCTTTCTCCCCCTTTTTGTCAGTTATCAAAAAGCACAAATAATCAGATTTAAAATGATGATCAGAGCTAAAAATGCGTTTATATAAAAGACAGAAGCAATGATAAGTTCAGAACAAGTAAAAATATTACAGATAAACAAGTTATAAAAACAACAAGGAAATTCTAAGAAGAAGGAGGAAGTCGTGTGAACAGAGCTTCCAACATGCTCTTGATTTGATTGCTGGTTTCCTGTTGCTGAGATACCATGTTTGCTATAACATCA
Source organism: Vicia faba (assembly GCA_948472305.1). Taxonomy (NCBI): domain Eukaryota; kingdom Viridiplantae; phylum Streptophyta; class Magnoliopsida; order Fabales; family Fabaceae; genus Vicia; species Vicia faba. The sequence continues at coordinate 99,251 of CATIWC010002071.1, read as the reverse complement.
ATTTTCATGTCCTGCTTATCCATTCTTTCATTCATCAGCATATCAGATCTTTTCAAGTCCTCCAAAGTCTTCCTGTCAAGAGAGGAAGCTTGAGGATCTTCAGATACAAGATGCTTCTCAGAGCTTTCTTCAATATCTTCTTCTTGACCCAAGTCTTCAGCTGGAATCATCTGTTCTTCTGCAGGTTGAACTTTGGATGCTGGACGCTGTTCAGACCAAGGAGCAATGTCCAGATGGAGAACTTCTTCCTTAAGCAGCTTGCTCAAAACTGGACCTTCAATCTCTTTCAGCAGATTGCTGAAGTTCTGTTGAGCCTGTCCATAGCTCTGGTCTTGCAACTTAAAGGTTTCAGAGCATACCCATCTTCTGAATTTTGTCCAGAGGAGGTCTGATACAGCAGGATCAACCAGTTATAGACTTGCTTGTTTCAGAGAAGTGATCCACTTATGTATATCTGTTTCAAAGTTCAATAAGCTGGAACCAACATCTGGATGTTTTGGTTTAGGGATAGCAGTTTTGTTGTTTATTGCAGCAAGGCGTTCAAAGACTGTTAGATCAATGACAGTCTTGTTGTGGTCATCCGAATTTTTCTTAGGTGAGGGAGTGGGAGAGTCAGGAATTACGATTGGACTCGATGGGGAATTTGGTGGAGTTATTTCTGGTGAAGAGGGAAGTTAAGGAATATTCACAGTGGTACCACAGGGCAATTGAATGGCCAGAGGTTGTGGTTCAGGGGATTCAGAGGGTTGAGCCTCAGAGGTTTGAGTCTCAGGTTGTGGAGATTGTTCATGTTGAGGAGAGGGTGGATTAATATCTGGTTGAGGAGATGAAGGTAGTGGGATTTCTAGTTCTGGAGAGAGTGGAATTTCTGGTATTGGTGAGAGGGGAGTTTCAGGTTGTGCTTCTGTGTTTGGATTTGGATTTAGATTTTCTGTTTCGGGAGCGGAAGTGTGTTGGTCTATATCAGAAAGAACTTGTGCAAGTTCTTGTTCTGGTATGGCTTCAGTATTTAGATTTTGTGGTTGGGGCGAGATCTTCTGAGGGTTAATGATTCAGAAGGGTCAAAGTCAAGGTCAAAATCATCGAAAGTTTGAGGTGTTGGGTTTTCAGATGGAGTTGGAATTGGAATAGATGTTGATACAACAGTTGAATCTAAAACAGTGACATAAGAAGGATTACCTCTCTTCTTGGGAGTCTGTTGAGATGATCCTTCTGCAACAGCTTTTCTTTTCTTTGTCTTCTTCAGAACAACCTCTGGAGCCTTCTACTGAAGATCTTGAATATTCAGATTTGGTGCTGTACCATCAGCTTTACACGCATCCAAATATCTCAGAATGATTTCTGGCTTAGAGTCAATTTCTGAGAACAGAGGGAAGTTGTCCAGAGGGACTCTTCTGCTGGATATTTCAGTAAAAGGAGTGACGCTGGGCTCCTTCTTAATGTTCTCTATCAACTTCATTTTCTTCAGATTTTTGGCATTCAGCTGCTTGCCAACAGTAGGTTCCAGAGTGTTGATTTCTTGTGCCTCTGTCAGATGCTCAATCATCCTATTCTCTGTAAGAATATCTGATATCAGTCTTCCCAAGGGTATCCAATCCCTTTTTGTATGTTCCTCTTGCCAACAGTAGGTTCCAGAGTGTTGATTTCTTGTGCCTCTGTCAGATGCTCAATCAGCCTATTCTCTGTAAGAATATCTGATATCAGTCTTCCCAAGGGTATCCAATCCCTTTTTGTACGTTCCTCTTCCCTTGTTTCTTTGACACTTGTTCTGAGATGGTTGAACAGAAGATGAGCCAGATTTATCTTGACCTTCTGAGAGATGAAATAGATCAGAAACTGCTGATCAATATTAATGTAATCAGGAGAGCTGGTAGGTTTCCTGTGGTTGAAACAACCCAGAATGATCTTGGCCCAAATTCTGTGTTTGTCTTTCAAGTCCCTTATCTTGTTGGAGGGAAGCCCCAGCTTGAAAATTTCCCTTGCAATTAGGGCAACATCTGCACACCTTTCTGCCATATCAATGCAACGAATACCACCATCATTGTACCCTATGAGTCTTACAATCAGGTCTTCAGTGATAACAATCTTCTTCCCCATGATGTAAGACGTAACTTGATGATTTGAAGAAGAAGCGTGAATCCAAAATTCCTTTACCATAATAGGAAATGTTGGACCCACCAGCCTGTCAAAATACTTTTCCCAACCTTGAGCTTTAACCTCTTCAGATAAATCAAAACCATTCTCCTTGAGACTGTTGAAATCCACTATTAATTATGACAGAACTTCAAGATTCTTGATTGGAGTGAGAAGCATTCTGAAAGGTACTTCCTATTGTTCAGATGAAGCATTTTTCTGGGAACCTGAAGAAGGAATGCTGGAAGAAGCCATGTTCACACGAGGTTTTTGTGAAAAAGATTGAAAGGTTTTCTTGATAAAGAAGAACACTGAAAATAGAAATATTCAGAGAAAACAAAAGTGAAGGTAAAAAAATGTGAGTGGTGTGAAGTGTGTTTAAATAGATTTATAAAAAGGTTTTGAAAACATAAACGTTTAAGAGAGAGAAATTAATAATGATTATTAGCATTTAATGATAGCTGATTTTAGGGGATTCAGAAAGATATTTGGAACGGTTACCCATGACATGTGTCTCAATGCGTCCAATCAGCGCTTTGCCTTTTCAGAAACGTGAACGTGTGTTCAGCCTCAGAAAATGGCTGATAACTGGATGACACTTATTTGCTTGAGTGAACAGCACATTTCCATCCTTGAAATGAAGCGCTCAGATCTTCATGGATAGATTCTGATACAATCTGCACTTCTAAAATTTCTCAAAAATCTGGAAGTCCTCAAGTTGACTTTTCATCCAGAGCATTTGTGTGCTGCATCCAGCTGCTGCTATGTATTCAGCTTCTTCTATTGATAAAGCAATTGTGGATTGTCTTTTGCTGAACCATGAGATCAGATTTTCTCCCAGAAACTGGCAGCTTCCAGAAGTGCTTTTACGTTCAACTCTGTCTCCAGCAAAATCAGCATCACAGTATCCTACTAAGCTGTAATCACTTGATTTTCTATAAAATAAACCCAGATTAGTAGTACCTTTCAGATACTTGAAAATTCACTTAACTGCTGTTAAGTGAGATTCTCTAGGATCTGATTGGAATCTTGCACAAATGTATACACTGAATAAAATATCAGGGCTTGAATTTGTCAAATAAAGAAGTGAACCAATCATACCTCTGTAGACCTTCTGTTCTACCTTTTTACTTACCTCTTCTCTTTCCATAATGCACGTGGGATGCATTGGAATCTTTGATGGCTTACATTCTGAGAGATCAAATTTCTTCAGAAGTTCTCTGACATATTTGCTCTGATGAATGTAAGTTCCTTCTGGGGTTTGATTAATCTGAATGCCCAGAAAGAATTCCAGTTCCCCCATTAGGCTCATCTCAAATTCTGCCTGCATACACTTAGCAAACTTTCTTCCCAGAGAAGGTTTAGTAGATCTAAATATGATATCATCAACATAAATCTGACATACTAAAATGTCATTCTTAACTGTCTTACAGAATAAGGTTGTGTCCACTTTCCCTCTGGTGAATTCCTTTTCTAACAGAAGTTACTTAGTCTTTCATATCAAGCTATGGGAGCTTGTTTCAGACCATACAATGACTTCTTTAGTTTGAAAACATATTCTGGATTTTTTGAACTTTCAAAACCAGGGGGTTGGTGAACATATACCTCTTCTTCTATATAGCCATTTAAGAATGCACTCTTAACATCCATCTGATACAGAGTGATGCCTTTATTAACAACAAATGAAATTAAGAGTTTGATAGATTCTAACCTGGCGACTGGAGCAAAGGTTTCTGTATAGTTTATCCCCTCTTGTTGACTATAACCTTATGCTACCAATCGTGCCTTGTTTATGATGACTTCACCTTGTTCATTCAGTTTGTTTCTGAACACCCATTTTGTTCCAATGACGTTAAATCCTTTTGGTTTGGGAACTAGATCCTATACGTCATTTCTTGTGAATTGATTCAGCTCCTCTTGCATTGCTAGAATCCAGTCATTGTCCAGAAGTGCTTCATCAATTGTTGATGGTTCAATTAGAGAAACAAGTCCCATGAGGGATTCTTCAGAGTTTCTGAAGCTAGATCTTGTTCTGATTGGATCTTCCTTTCTTCCTAGGATTATTTCTTCTGGGTGATCCAAGCTGCTTCTGGATAGTCTTTTCTGAAGTTGATCAACAGAAGGTGCTGGATTACTTGCAGTGCCTCTTTCTGATGTTGAGGGAGTGTCTCTATTAAGAGCTTCTGATGACTTGTCTTCAGTACCTGTGAATTCAACTTCCTTACCTGCAAATACTTCATTCTGCTTTGACTTTTGAGAGTCAAGCTTATCATCAAAACGAACACTGATTGATTCTTCAACAATCTGTGTTTCTGTATTGTATACTCTGTACCCTCTTGAGCGTTCAGAGTATCCTAACATAATACACTTTTGTGCTTTAGAGTCAAACTTGTTCAAATAATTTTTTGTATTTAAAATAAAACAAGTACATCCAAATGGATGAAAATAAGAAATGTTGGGCTTTTTGTTCTTCCACAATTCATATGGAGTCTTTTCTAGAATAGGTCTTATGGAGATTCTATTCTGAATGTAGCACGCTGTGTTTATTGCCTCTGCCCAGAAGATCTTAGCAACGTTAGTCTCGTTGATCATGGTTCTGGCCATTTCTTGCAATGTTCTGTTCTTTCGTTCTACAACTCCATTTTGCTGGGGAGTTCTAGGACAAGAGAAGTCATGCAGAATGCCTTTATCATTAAAGAATGACTCAAAATATTTGTTTTCAAACTCTCCACCATGATCACTTCTGACTTTGACGATTTTAAGATCCTTTTCATTCTGAACTTGGTTGCAGAAGGTGACAAATACAGAGTGTGACTCGTCCTTGTGTCTTAAGAACTTTACCCATGTCCACCTGCTATAGTCATCTACGATTACTAACCCATACTTCTTGCCACTAACTGAAGCAGTTTTAACTGGTCCAAATAAGTCAATATGCAGAAGTTCTAATGGCTTAGAGGTGGAAACAACGTTTTTAGATTTGAAAGTTGGTTTTGCAAACTTGCCTTTCTGACATGCTTCACACAGAGCGTCTGAATTGAACTTCAGGTTAGGAAGTCCTCTTACCAGATTGAGTTTGTTAATCTGAGATATTCTTCTCATACTAACATGTCCCAATCTTCTGTGCCAGATCCATTGCTCGTTGTTAACACACAGAAGACACTTTACATTATGACTTTTCAGTTCAGAAAGTTTGATTTTATAAATGTTGTTTCTCCTCTTTCCATTAAATAGGATAGTCCCATCTTTCTGACTAACAGCTTTGCATGAATTTTGATTAAAGATTATATCATAATCGTTATCACTTAATTGACTTATGGATAACAGGTTATGCATTAATCCATCTACTAACAAAACATTACTTATAGAGGGAAGATTTCCATTACCTATTGTTCCAGTGCCAATGATCTTTCCCCTTTGATTGCCTCCAAAGCCTACGTGGCCTCCAGGCTTAAGTTCCAGGCTTTGGAACATATGCCTTCTTCCCGTCATGTGTCGTGAGCAGCCAGAGTCTAGGTACCATGATTGGTGTTTCTGCTTTGCTGCTAAAGATATCTGCCACATGTATTATTTTATCCTTAGGTACCCATATTTTCTTGGGTCCTGATTTGTTAGTTTTACCAAAACTCTGGTTGAATTTTGGTTTGACAGAATAATTACTACTAGTATATTTGATGTCATGTATGTGCCCATATACAAAGTGTGAATCAAGTGAAGTGGGTTTGATAACTAAATCCATGGCATTCTTTGGTGTAGGTACCTTACCTTGGTATCCTATTCCTTTTCTGCCATTTCTGCTAACTCCATAGATCATTGAAGCCAATTTGCTTCAATTTATGCTTTTAGCTAGAAACTTCTGAAAGCTGTGATCATACTCCTTGATGATCTCATCAGCACTGCTGGGAGTTTCAGGAATTGTTTCCTTCTGAGAGTTTTGCAATAGATTTTCTAATTTTGAAACGTTATCTTTTAACTCAGAATTCTCCAATTTGAGACTCTCAGTTTTATCAGAGTCAGAAGCAAGATTCCTTTTCAGGTTTCTGAATTTGACTTTGATCTGCTGATATCTTTCCAGAATTTCATTAAGGCTTTCAGCTAGTTCAGCCTTAGTAAAGTTTATAGCAAAGTCAGGAAATACCTCTTATGTATCTGATTCAGAGTCTGACTCAGAAGCTTCACTGTCTTCTGGTATGTTTTCCATGAGAGCAATGTTTGCTCTTTCATCATCTGATTCTGAGTCAGCTTTAGATGTGTCAGAGTCATCCCATGTAGCCATGATACTTTTCTTCTTTTCCTTGCCAAACTTCTTTTTGGGCTTTTCCTTCTGAAGCTTTGGGCAATCACTTTTGTAGTGTCCTTGCTCGTTACATTCATAGCAGATGATATCTTTGTTGTTTGGATTTCTGCTTCCTTAAGAACCTTCAGATCTTCTGTGTCCAGAGGAGGATTCTGACCTTCTGTATCTGGAGAAAGATTCATTCTGATTCTCTGATCTTCTGGGATTCCTGAACTTCCTTTGCCTCTGCTTCCATAATTGGTTCACCCGTCTGGAGAGGAGAGATAGTTCATCTTCTTCTGATGAGGACCCATCAGAGGTTTCTTCAACAGCCTGCAAAACTTTGGAGTCATATTTTCTGTTAGATTTTAAAGCTAATGGCTTACCTTGCTTTTGAGGTTCGTCTCCTTCTAGCTCTATCTTGTGACTTCTGAGGGAGCTGAGAAGTTCCTCCAGAGAAATTTTGTTGAGATCCTTGGCTAGCTTAAGCGCTGTGACCATTGGCCTCCACTGTTTTGGCAATCTTCTGATGATCTTCTTAACATGATCAGCAGTAGAATACCCTTTGTCCAGAACTTTGAGACCAGCAACCAGAATTTGAAATCTTGAGAACATCGTTTCTATTGATTCACTTTCTTCCATCTTGAATGCCTCGTACTTCTGAATGAGCGCAAGAGCTTTGGTTTCTTTGACTTGAATGTTGCCTTCATGCGTCATTCTCAGAGAGTCAAACATATTCTCTGCAGTGTCTCTATTTGATATCTTTTCATATTCAGAATAAGAGATGGCGCTGAGAAGAATTGTTTTGGCCTTGTGATGATTTTTGAAATCACGCTTTTGTTGATTAGACATTGCTTTCCTGTCAATCTTCTGACCACTTCCATCCACTGGGTGCATGTATCCATCAGTCACCATGTCCCACAAATCAGCATCATGGGCCAGAAAGAAGCTTTCAATTCTGTCTTTCCAGTAGTCAAAGTTCTCTCCATCAAAGACTGTAGGTTTGCCACTAAATCTGTGTCTTTCTTCATTACTGTCATTGCTGATGTTTTGATGTGGTCCTGCCATTGTGTTTTTCTGACGCTGGATCTTGTACTGACACGGTTAAGTGTTATAAGCTCAGAACCAGGCGCTCTGATGCCAATTGAAGATGTGAAAAACACAAGAAGGGGGGTTGAATTGTAAAACTTTAAATCAAATGCAGACAACACTGTATTTTTATCCTAGCTCGTTTGATCTCAAACTACTCCAGTCCACCCGTCAAGGTGATTTCGCCTTTCTCCAACGAGGTCTTAATCCACTATATTCAACTAAATACAACAACTACTTTAACAACTGTTAAATCCTTCTTGAGTCTAACCACAGACCGGTTTATATCAAGGAAATTCTCTTACAGATAATTTGAACAAAAGTGTGTGTTAATGTTTTCTAACAAAACTATATATCACAACTGTGATATTACACAATATTAAGCTTAGAATGAAAACTGGGTTGCTAATTCTTTTGAGTAGGCGTGGTTGAAAGCTTTAGCAAATTGAATGAGTGAGAATGTTTACGTAGGCGTGTATATGCGTGAAGATTATTAGCCTTTTCTTTTATCACACAGTCTTGTTTATATAGCCACGGAAGAGATACGTTGGTTGTCCATAAGTCCATTTCAATGCTAATAACATTCTTTCCTTTTTGAGAAGATCTTTGTCTTGGAATAAAGTCGTTGGTAATAAATTTGTCTTGAATTCTTAGTAACGTTGACACTTCAGAGTGTTCTTTCCTTTATGCTGACGCTTCTGAGTGCTGATGACTTGGTTAGGATCTTGATCAGAGTCAGAGTATTTTATGCGCAGATTTTATTCATCAGGCTTCAGCGTATAGAACATGTTATTTGATCTTCTGATGCTGACATATCTTCTGATGCTGATGTTGATACTGATATTCTGATGTTGATTCCATCAGAGTTTCTGTAAATACACAACATAATTTTAAGTAGCGTATATGTCTTATATAAATCTTACAATTTATTTAATCTTATATTTTGTTATCATCAAAACTCTAACTGAGGGTTATAGAATCAAACTATGTTCTAACAAAGAGGTAGCAGATAAACCCTAGTTCCACGAGGTGAAAAGGTATCTTGAGGTTCAGGAGTACCCCAAGGGTGCATCTGTTAATGATACGAAGTTTCTGAGGAGGTTTGCGACGAAGTTCTTCATCAGTAATGGTATCCTTTAGAAGCGTAACCATGATTCGACCTTACTGCGTTGTGTGGATAAGAACGTGGCGGAAAGGATTATGGTAGATTTACATGAAGGTACTTTCGGAACTCATTCCAGTGGATATACCATGGCAAAGAAGATGCTACGGGCAGGATATTATTGGTCCACCATGGAAGCCGACTGTTATCAGCATTCTCGGACCTGTCATAAGTGCCAACTCTATGCTGATAAGGTGCACATACCTCCAGTACCTCTGAACGTCTTGACAGCACCTTGGACTTTTGCAATGTGGGGCATCGATATGATCGGTGAGATCAGACCTACAGCGTCCAACGGGCATCATTTCCTATTGGTAGCGATTGATTACTTTACAAAGTGGGTTGAGGCAGCTTCCTTCGCTACAGTAACCAAGAACGTCGTGGCACAATTTATTCGGCACAATCTGATCTGTCGGTATGGTATACCAGAGAGGATCATTACGGACAATGGTACAAATCTAAATAATATGATGATCACCGAGCTCTGCAAGCAGTTCAAGATACAGCATCATAACTCTTCTCCTTACCAGCCGAAGATGAATGGGGTTGTCGAAGCGGCTAATAAGAACATCAAGAAGATTGTGCAGAAGATGACGGTGACATACAAAGATTGGCACGAGATGTTACCATTTGCTCTTCATGGGTACCGTACCTCAGCGCGAACGTCAACAGGGGAAACACCCTATTCCTTGGTATATGGCATGGAGGCCGTCTTGCCCATTGAAGTTAAGATACTCTCTCTTCGGATTATGAAGGACACAGGATTGAGTGAAGATGACTGGATCCAGACCCAGCTTGATCAACTGAACTTAATCGACGAAAAGAGACTTACCGCTATTTGTCATGGTCAAACGTATCAAAAACGGATGATCAAGGCATTTAACAAGAAGGTTAAACGACAAGAGTATCAAGTTGGGGATCTGGTGATCAAGCGCATCATACTTCCGCAAGGTGATCCCAGGGGAAAATGGACCCCCACGTACGAAGGGCCATTTATGGTTAAGAACATTTTATCAGGAGGAGCTATGATTATAACCATCATGGATAGTGACCACCTTCCTCACCCCGTCAATGCAGACATAGTGAAAAAATACTATGCATAATCAAAGACCCGCTAGGTTGACTGGCCTAGGAAAAAATAAGGGCTTCCCGACGAACCAAAAGGGTTCGGGCAAAAATAAGGGATGAAAATGAAAAAATCGTACACCTGGCAAGTCGAAAACCTAAAAAAGCGGCTTGGGCAAAAAAAGGGTATCCCGGTGGACTGAAAACCCGAAAGGGCGGTCCAGGCAAAAATTAGGGATCAGAGCGTAACATTATGTCTCATTGGATCACCTTGCAACCAGACTTCGGTATCGACTATCAAGCTCAGACGGTGCTAATCAATATGATCTACCTTCAACCAAGTAGCGAAGTGATGAGATGCTCAAGGATATAAAGACAATAGCAGAGTTGGAACCTAGTGGGATTATTCACATAGTTGTTTTTCTTTCTTTTACACAAATTGTATGAACTCTATTGTTCGGCAGCGTTCTCTTACTAGGACGTCGGCCTCTTGTACAAAAACGCCTATTTACGGGCCAAACTTCAGAATTAATACAATTCATTTTCACAAAGAAATTTCAAACTGTTTTCCTTTTTCTGTTTTGTTTTGCAAGAACGTCCAATGTTCATTTTTTGATATATGCATTTGACATTAATTGCTGCTCATGAATATTTACATGCAAAACAAAAGACAATTACTCGTAATATCAGAAATAGGGGCAAATGAGAAATGTCCAAACCGTACAGTTGCTCTGTTCACCAGGTATAGGGATAGACCTAGTTGGAGAAAACGATTGAAGGTACATTCACTCCCCACAGAGTAAGGAAAAGATAGTGATATTGGTGGTCCTGAACAGGACACCATTCTCTCTAGCTGAGGCTTGCAATCGCGAATGAGTCGGCAATATTCTCCCCAAGCAGAGCTTATCTATCACCCGCACTAGAAAATTACCCCCGGTGGAGTTTGGAGAATTATCCCCAGTATAGTCTGGAGGATTGTCCCCAGTGGAGTTTGGAAAATTACCCCCAGTAGAGTCTGGAAGATTGTCCCCAGTAGAGTCTAAAAGGTTATCCCCAGTGAAGTTGTAACTGGAAAATCATCCCCAGCGGAGTTCATTCCTTTCACAAACAGAAACTCAATTCCCAACAGAGTTTATCATCGCCAACAACGGTGATTCATCCCCAGTCGAGATTATTTCTCCAAATCAACAGATTCTCTAGCAGAATATGTCCTCCCCACAGAATCATTTCCTCATCAGTTTATTCCCCGGTGGAGTTATCCTCTCCTGCAAATCATTCTCACAATCATCTTCATCCACTATCCCCAGCGGAAACGAAGAATTCAACTATTTTCTCCAACAGCAACCCGGGATTTATTTTCCCCAGCTAGAGATTATCATAAAAATATTGCATGTCCATACATCATGACATGTGCATACACATCATACAACACAATCTCATTTATTTTGAGAACATCATTGCTTGATACATATCACGCATTACATACAACTAACCTTTACCTTTCAGGAAAGATACAATCAAATTCTCACAAAATTCAAGTTGTAAAGCCTGGGTACGACTGAATAATAGTTTAATCCCCAGTAATTCGCTGTAAAGCCTGGACCACGACCAGATAGTAGTTCATTCTCAACTTTCCTCTTTAAAAGAGATGTTTCCTCAGTCGAATACGGATGACCGAAGTTCCTAAAATTCAACAGAGATGATTCCTCAGTCAAATACGGGCGACCGAAGTTCCTAAAATTCAACAGAGATGATTCCTCAGTCGAATACGGACGACCGAAGTTCATAAAATTCAACAGAGATGTTTCCTTAGTAGAATAAGGATGATCGAAGTTCCTAAAATTCAACAGAGATGATTCCTCAGTAGAATACGGACGACCGAAGTTCCTAAAATTCAACAGAGATGATTCCTCAATCGAATACGGACGACCGAAGTTCCTAAAATTCAACAGAGATGTTTCCTGAGTAGAATATAGACGACTGAAGTTCCTAAAATTCAACAGAGATGATTCCTCAGTAGAATACGGACGACCGAAGTTCCTAAAATTCAACAGAGATGTTTCCTCAGTAGAATACGGATGACCGAAGTTCCTAAAATTCAATAGAGATGATTCCTCAGTAGAATATGGACGACCGTAGTTCCTAAAATTCAACAGAGATGTTTCCCCAGTAGAATACAGACGATCGAAGTTCCTAAAATTAAAACAGAGACGATTCCTCAGTAGAATACGGACGACCGAAGTTCCTAAAATTCAAACAGAGACGATTCACTAGTAGAATACGGACGACTAAAGTTCCTAAAATTCAAATAGAGACGACTCACCAGCAAAATAACGAACAACCGAAGCTCCTAAAATTCTACTTCTCTCAACAAAGATCAGCCTTCCCCAACGGAATCTTCCTCAAAGACAGGTATACAAGCTCTCACTAAGGAATCTCTTATGCGATCGACACTCCTTAAGATGGAATCTTTAAGCCCATCTCCCATCATCAGTTTCCAAATGGCATCTGTAAGCCCATTCCCGATATCACAAGATAATTACCACTTCATGCGAGTGCGAATTTCTGGGCACTCTAGTGTTCAATCATCTTCCACCTTCAGATCACGAAAGGCATGAAAGCCAATCTACATCCTCAGGTTTAAGAAGATTGAACAGGGGCAGCTGTTGTACCCCAAAATTTGCTCTCCCATATTTCTCAAAACATTTCAAGAATGATACTCAGGTTGCTCAGGGTAGTCCAAGGGTTGGCTAGACAAGCTCTCTCCTAAGGCAGTCTATCTCAAATTAGGGTTTCATGTTGCATCAAGATACTTGAGTCCAAGGGATCCCAAATGCTCACCAATATCCTAATATGTTCTCAAGATCATCCATGTCAAGTTTCAATCCCTACAGAGAAAGTTTTCTCAATCAATTGCTCAAAGGCCTGAAAATCAACTGTGCTAGGGCAAAAGTCAATTGTAGCCTACATACAGTCAAACTTCAAGATTCTTGGTAAACATCCTCATTTTGAAGTATATTTCATCATTTGATCAAGGGTTTATCATGATTCATCAAGGATTGCTCATAATTCGTCAAGACTCAAAAGTTGCTAAATTAGGGTTTTGTAGGAAAAGTCAACTCAACTTTGACCAAGCATAACTTTCTCATACTTTATGAGAAATGACCCATCTAAATCTCATTTTGAAGAGGATGTAATTCCTTACAATCCATATTCAGCTCCCAAGTTCAAAATATGCACTCACAAGAAGTTATGAATTTGGACATTATAGGTCATTTTAAAAAGTCAACAAAAACACCTTTTTTTGTCAAAGCTTCATACTTGAGCATGGAATATCAAATTGAGATGAGATCAAAAGGGTTGATTAGAGGACATCTCAAGATTTATAAAAAGTCCAAGAACACCTCCAAAGAGTCAAAATTGAGGAAGTTATGCATTGGTGAAGTTGACCTTTTTTGTAAAATTGCCAAAAGTCAACTATGCCTAAAACTTAAAATTTTGCCAAATGGGCTCAATCTTTTTCACTTGTTTTGAGTTGGGAACATAGTCCACGAGCTCTAGCCCTTGCCACTTGTCATTATCATGTTTTTATTATTTATTTTGATTTTTATTTAATTTAAATCAATTTTAATCAAAATAAATCATATAAAATCCAAAGTATTGAAAACTAAAGATTTTTTACATGATTCAGGTCTTAATGTCCAGCTAGCATCAGGTCAAATTCGTATCAAGGCATGGTGTGTACAAAAATATTGAATTAGGCCATTTTTGGAAAGATTTTTAAGGTGTATCAAATCAAGATCCAATTCATTGATGGGGGAAGATTGAGATCAGTTATCAACCCTAATCCATTCCTTGATACATATAGAACGAAGGCAGACCAAAAACTAGGTCAGAAGGAGGCGCATGAACCAGAGAAAAACTTGAAAAAATACCAAGAAAGTGTAAACACGAATTCCTATTTTCAGGCATCCTCAAGGCATCCTAGCTATCTCAATCACTTCCTGAGATTCCCAGCAAGCGAAAGCAATCAAAAGCAAGTGTTTCCAAGCCCTATAACGCACTGTAAGTCAGTCACGATACCTAACTTTTCTTGAATTTGAATTCTGTGATTTAGGCATTGATAGCATGAACTAATGGTATATTCTTGATCCTTAAGACATATGCAAGCTTTCTGTATTGTTTAATTACATTTATATGGCCTATATTGGATTTCACCATTGTTAGGGTTTGTAGCTTCAAATTTGGATCTTGGTGTACATGTGAAATTGGGCCACGATTAGAGTACCATGAAGTTCGTGAGACTGAGACGAATGGATTGGTACCATCACCATTGATTTATTGTGCTTGTACATGATTATTGATATGGCCAGGGTTTTAGCTACGAGAATTTCCGTTGGTATAGGTCTGTTGTCTAAAACAACAGATCCTTGGAGAAGATAAAGACGTGGCAGCCAATCATTCGCGTATTTGAATTTTCGCGCGTTTTAAATTCAGTGTTTTTGCTTTTCATATATTATCATTATTATGTATTTTATGTACAAACAAACACAAGTGGTACAGTGGTGAGTGTAGCGTTGGTAATTGCTTCAGGACCTGGGTTCAAATCCTAGGTCCCCCAATTTCTCTATGTTATTTTGCTTTCCAGGATCACATGCGTATACAAAGCCAAGATCCACCATAAGTCCTCATAATCCAGCTTGCCAAGTGGCTAGATGGCCAAATCTGATGGCCAGCAATGGAGGAGCACCATGAAGCCTCAGTCAAAGCAACGCACTGGATTCACAAAGTCAAACGGACCTCCCTGTTTTTGGGCCCAGAATTCTGATTTTTGCACCCTCCAATTTGCTTTTGCAGGCCCAATTTCTTATCCCATTTCTTTTTATATTTTATTTTAATTTATTTATTTAATTTATTTTACTAACAAATTAATTATTTTCTTTTTATCAAAAAATCACAAAAAATATTACTTTTCATAAATTAGGTCTAGATTTTATTTTTATTAAAAAATTAATTAATTTAATTAGGTTTGTTAATTTAGATAACTTTAACTTCTTTTTTGTACATAATTAAAATTAATTAGAATAAATAGGTTTTTATTTCTAATTTAATTATATTTTCTTTTTTCCTAAAAAATAATAAAAAACATAAAAAATAGGTCACATAATTATTTTTATTAATTAATTTAATTAACTAATTAATTGTATTTTTATTTATTTTAAAAAACCTAATTTCTTTTCTTTAAAATATTAAAAAAACAATAAAAACATTTTCTCTTTTAATTAGGATAGAAGGGTCAAAACCCTAGTTCGCATTCGTTCTAATTTTCATCGCGCGTTTTATTTTATTATTTTTACCCTATTGATGTAACTGCCTACAGTTTGTAATAGTTTAATTAGGACGATTATTTCCATTTATCTCTTTATTTTTAAAGGGTTTGTTTTTGGCTATGTAAATACCCGAAGCCTTGTAATAGCTTAGTTTAATTTCCGCACTTTAAATTCCGCAAAATATAAACTGTTAGATGTATGATAATAGGATGCATGACAAGAATGTATGATTAAACTTTAAAATAGTTAGATAACCTTAAAATGTGCAAAGATAATAAATCTGAAACTGAATCACTCGCACATGCACACTCCTAGGATACACTCCCACTTGGTTGCCTTCGGTAAATGGTCATTGAGTATAGGATTCTTTAGTGGTCGTCCTTTTGTCCAAAGATCAAAGTTGCCTCGAAAAGGTTGCCTCAGATATTGTTGCCTCGGATAATTGATCTAAGATATTAGGGTTATTACTAAGACGTCCTAACATTGCTTTAGTGACCGTACGTCCCTTTCGAATTGACCCTCAAAACTCCAACGATGATGCTACCTACTTACTAATAGTGGGATAGCATTGTCTAAATGAAACGAACATAGAACGATTCTTTTTTCGAGTAGGTAGATTAGTTCTTAAGTACTTTCTCAATCCAAACAAAATTTTTCACACTTACACTTCTTTACAAACAAAGTTTTCAAAACACTTCATTACACTCTTGAAGACAAAAGCAAGAGTTAATCGAAGTCAAAACAAAAGCTTTTCAAATCACGCAAACACAAAGAAAACAATTTTGAAAATGATGAGCAAGTACCTAAGAGCCCGTAGATAACTACGGATAGAAAGGGTGATAATACCTTCCCTTTCTATAATTTACCCCCCGTACTCAGAAATATCTCGAAAAAGGAATTTTTCTGTGCTTTTTTCCTTTCCTTGTTGGATAAAAAAAATTCGGTGGCGACTCTTGCTTACCGCGACATTTTGCAAACACAAGCGCAAAACGCAAACCAGCAAATTACTTAAAAAGGGGAAATACGTCTCGGTTCTGGCCACTGTATCATAGTAAGCTAGAATGTTCAAGAGTCCCTAAGCTTAATGACGTGTTACTTGTTAAAGGGTTAACATCTAACCTAATAAGTATAAGCCACTTGTGTGATCAAGGGTTCAAAGTAAACTTCACCAAAACAAAATGTCTTGTTTGCAATGAAAAGGATGAAGTTATTATGAAAGGAATAAGATCTAAAGACAACTGTTATTTATGGGTTCCCTAAGAGTTGAACTTCTCCTCAACATGTGTTTTAGCCAAAGAAAATGAAGTTAAACTATGGCATAAAAAATTGGGACACTTGCATCTGAAAGGAATGAAAAGAATCATATCTGAAGAAGCTGTGAGAGGGATTCCTAAGCTCAAGATAGAAGAAGGGAGAATATGTGGTGACTTCCATATTGGAAAGCAAACTAAGATGTCACATCAAAAGATCCAACATCTTACTACATCAAAAGTTTTGGAACTTCTTCACATGGACTTGATGGGACCTATGCAGGTTGAAAGTCTTGGTGGAAAGAAGTATGCCTATGTTGTTGTAGATGACTTCTCTAGGTACACATGGATAAGTTTTATCAGAGAAAAAGAAAAAACTTTTGAAGTGTTTAAAGATCTTTGTCAAAAACTTCAAAGGGAAAAAGATAGTTATGTCATTAGAATCAGAAGTGATCATGGAAACAAATTTGAAAATAATAAATTTGTTGATTTTTTCTCTTCTGAAGGAATGAGTCATGAATTTTCCTCTCCCATTACTCGTCGGAAAAATGGGATTGTGGAATGCAAAAACAAAACCCTTCAAGAACCTGCCAGTGCTATGATTCATGCTAAAAAGTTACCCTACTACTTTTGGGCTGAAGCTATGAATATTGCGTGCTATATCCATAATAGAGTCACTCTAAGGAAAGGAACTTCAGCCACCTTGTATGAAATATGGAAGGGAAGAAAACATATTATCAAATACTTTCATGTTTTTGGAAGTAGATGTTACATCTTAGTTGATCCTGAACAAAGGAGGAAGATGAATCCCAATAGTGATGAAGGAATATTCCTGGGTTACTCTATAAATAGCAGAGCCTACAGAGTCTTTAACTCCAGAACCAAGGTTATGATGGAGTTCATAAATATTATTATTGATGATAGAGGATGGAATGATGAAGAAGATGTCCTAGAAGATGTTGGAACATCTTTGTGTGATATTCCAACAAAATCTAATGACAGAAGTATTAATTCTAATCCACCTCAAGAAGATCCTGAGCCCAGTCATAAAGGGCCTTCAATTAGAACTCAGAGATATCATCCTAAGGAGCCTATCATAGGAGATCTAAATAAAGGAGTTACTACTAGATCAAGGTAAGGGATATCAAACTCTTGCTTTGTTTCAAAAATTGAGCCTAAGAATGTCAAAGAGGCCTTAATTGATGAGTTCTGGATTAATGCTATGCAAGAAGAGCTAGAACAATTTAGTAGAAATGAAGTTTGGGATCTAGTTCTAAGGCCTGAAGGGACAAATGTGATTGGCACTAAATGGTGTACAAGAATAAAACTAATGAAAAAGGGGGTGGTCACTAGAAATAAGGAAAGATTAGTTGCACAAGGATACACTAAAATTAAAGGAGTTGACCTTGATGAAACCTTTGCCCCTGTGGCCAGACTTGAATCAATCTGACTACTCTTAGGAGTTGCATGCATTCTGAAATTTAAATTGTTTCAAATGGATGTAAAGAGTGCCTTCTTAAATGGCTATCTGAATGAGGAAGTTTATTTGGAACAACCTAAGGGATTTGTTGATCCAAGTTTTCCTAAACATGTTTACAAACTGAAGAAAGCTTTATATGGATTAAAGCAGGCTCCAAGAGCTTGGTATGAATGATTGACAGAATTTCTTGGTGTGAATAGATATAGGAAAGGTGGCATAGACAAGACTCTTTTTGTCAAGGAAGAAGAAGGGAAGATTATGATTACACAGATTTATGTTGATGATATTGTGTTTGGTGGGATGTCAAATGAGATGGTTCAACATTTTGTCAAGCAAATACAGTCAGAATTTGAGATGAGCCTTGTTGGTTAATTAACCTACTTTATTGGTATGCAAGTTAAACAAATGGAAGATTCCATATTCTTATCTCAGAGAAAGTATGCGAAGAATATAGTAAAGAAATTTGGGATGGAAAAATTCATGTCACAAAAGAACATCTGCTCCCACACATCTGAAGTTATCTAAAGATGAAAAAGTAGTAAGTATGGATCAAAGTCTTTGCAGAAGTATGATAGGCAGTCTTCTATACCTCACAGCTAGCAGACCTGACATTGCCTTTGTTGTAGGGGTGTGTGCTAGATATCAAGCTGATCCTAAAGTTAGCCATGCCAACCATGGGAAGAGAATTCTTAAATATGTGAATGGGACAAGTGACTATGGTATGCTATATTCTCATGGGTCTATCTCTACCTTAATTGGTTATTGTGATGCTGATTGGGCAGGAAGTGTTGATGATAGAAAAAGTACATCAAGAGGATGTTTCTTTCTGGGAAATAATCTCATATCTTGGTTCAGGAAGAAGCAAAGTTGTGTGTCTCTGTCCACTGCTGAAGCTGAGTATATTGTTGCAGGAAGCAGTTGTTGTCAGTTAGTTTGGATGAAACAAATGTTAACAGAATATAATGTCAAACAAGATGTCATGACATTATTCTGTGATAATCTAAGTACCATAAATATATCGAAAAATCCTATTCAACACAGCAGGACCAAACACATTGATATTCGTCATCACTTCATAAGAGAGCTTATGGAAGAAAAGATTGTTGCCTTAGAACATGTAGCTAATGAATTACAATTGGCTCACATTTTCACTAAGGCATTGGATGCAAACCAGTTTGAGAACTTAAGAAAAAAACTAGGGATCTACATATTTAAGAGTTTGTAGCAATTAAGGGCGTGTGGGAATATCATTAAAGTGATATTATATTATTTATGTTTCCAACAAATAAAATTTTGAAAGCAATCATTTTAAGACTGTCTCAATTCTTTTCCCACACGCTACGATATCACTTCCTTCTATTTTCACAAACTCTTCATTCTCCTTTACAAAAGAACCCTTGTCATTCTTCATCTCTTTGCTCAAAAATCTTCTAAGATGTCTTAACATCATGCATCATCTCCCTCAAAACCTGTCAAACATCCTGAGGAACTCTCCCTTGATAGAGTACTTGACGTTACTCCTGTAACAACTATTACACCTCTTGAGAAAAAGGTCAAGAAACCCAGATCGTCACCTGCAAAGAAATATAAAGACGAGGTTGACACTTCTAAAGGTAATGCTTTTACTACTACTGATAATAGGACAAAAGAAGACATTGTTAATGTTGATAGAAGTATTAGAAGATTGGTAGATAGGGTGTTAAATGAAGGTTTTATTGTGCCTGGGATTTCTAACCCTCTTTCTCGTATGCCTGCTCCGGCTGACAAAGGAAATGATGCTAAAAGTGCTGCTGAATCATCCATCCTCAAGAAAGATGCTACTGAAAGAAAACTTGGCAAGCTTGCTACTTCTTCTCTAGAAGAAGTGGCAGCTGATGTTGAACAAGATGTTGAGAGATCACCTGTTGAGAAGGATTGTCCTGCTAAGGAAGATGTTGCTGGCTCCAAAGCTGTAGAAAATGTGGTTAATATTGATGAGTTGTCTGACAATGAGCTCACTTCTAATATGGTGCCAAGAATTGCTAAAAGGATCAAGACTAGAAAAGGTAAGACTATGTATGTCACACCCACTGCCAAGAGTAACAAGAAGAAGACTATGTATGGACCCCTAAAACGCGTGTGATACGGTGGCAGAACTGACTGTTAATACTGGTTTGTGTTTTTTGTTCTCAAATGTCGCGGTAAGCAAGAGTCGCCATCGACTTTTATTTTATCCAATCAGGAAAAGGAAAAAGAACAGAAAAAACCTTTTTCGAGATGTTTTTGAGTACGGGGGTAGATTATAGAAAGGGAAGGTGTTAGCACCCTTTCTATCTGTGGCCTTCCACGGGCTCTTAGGTACTTGCTCATTTTGAAAACTACTTGTGTGTGCTTGCTTTGAAAAGTTTTGTTTTACTTCGTTTTAACCCTTGTTTCTGTCCTCAAGAGTGTTACGAGGTTGTTTTTGAAAACTTTGTTTGGAAAGTGTTTGGGTGAAAAAGTTTTTGTTTGTTTGAGTAAGTACCTAGGAACTAATCTACCTACTCGAAAAAGGTCTGTTCATTTTCCTTTTAGACAATGCTATCCCATTATTGAGAAATAGGTAGCATCGTCGTTGGAGTTTTTTAGGGACATTCGAAGGGACAAATACGATCACAAAAGCAATGTTAGGAAATGTTAGTAATCATCCTAAATCCTTAAAGATCTTTTTCCGAGGCAACATCCGAATGGGTCATTTTAGATCTTTCGGGGCTAGAGGACAACCACTAACAAACCCTATACTTCATGACCGTTTACCAAAGGCAACCGGAGTGGAGTAAACCCTAGGAGTGAGCATGTGCGAGTTTAATTTTCAGTTAATTTATCTTTGCACATTTAGTGTTTTCTACCGTATTAATTTTCAGTTTGTATTTCCATACAATCCTATTAACATTCATCTAAGCAGTTTATAGTTTGCGGAAATTAAAACGAGAAAGTTAACGTCCTAGCTATTACAGGGCTTTTGCAGATACATAATTATTTTGACTGAAAATAAAGATGCGGAATTGAAACTCTAATTACTATTACAAACTCTGAGCAGTTACAATAATAATAAAGAGGAAATTAAAAAATGCGTGCGGCGAATTAAAAGCGAGAAATAATTAGGAAACCTAGAAAATCTAATTGAGAAAAGATTTAGGTTAGTTTTTTGAGAAAAAAAATTAATTAGGTTATGTACAAATTAAACCCTAATTTATAATTAAGAAAAGAATTAAATTGCCCTAAATTAAATTAATCTAATTAATTAAGGAAATAAAATATTTTTTATGAAAGAAAATGATTTTTGATGTTTTTTTGTGATTTTTGATTTTATGATAAAAATGTTTTTTTGTGTTATTTGTAAAAAAGATAATTAGTGAATAATAAAAATAAGAAATAAAAAAAAAAGAGATGGGCCTGTTTAGAAGCAATCAGGGGGGTGTATGTTGAATTTGTGAGGCCCATTCCTTGCTCAGCCCAGTCTTTGCGTCTGATTCAGTGCATCCGCTTTTTGATGGTGTACCATGGTCCTCTTTGATGAAGCGCTGGATTTGGATTAGAGATGCATCAAACGACTGGATGATTGTAGCGTATGGTAGATGCCTGGAAGCGTGGAGCGTGGAACCTGTTTTCAAATATTAAGAAAATAGAGAAAATGATGGGACCTGGGATTGAACCCAAGTCCTCTCACTCAAAACCACGTGCTCTTAACCAACTGGGCTACAGTGTTCAATTGTTAATATAATAATGACAATATATTATATATAAAAAAAAGTGGATAACTTAAACAAAAAACGCATGCCCATTATTCAAATAGGCCAATGATGGTTTGACACGTTAGCTTCTTCTTCCCTTTCCGTCGTTTTAGGTTTGAAACTTTTACCTACAGACAAACTTCCATGGCTATAGCATTGCAAGTTTAAAAAATCAACAGCAAGCATGATAAATTAATTCTAAGCACATGGATCGATTCGTCTTGATGCCACGAGCATCACGGCACCCCTTTCTTGGGCTAATTTAACCTGTATGGAAAAACCCTAAAACGGCAAGGTAAACCCTAACAATGGCAATTATGAATATAGGCATCAAAACATCAATTAAACCATTCAAACACACTGCAAATATGTCAATGAACATGAATATATCATTAGAACATGTTTATGATGCAAGAATTATTGCAATCGAATTTGAAAAAGGAAGCAAACCGCGTGGGTGTTATGTGACGATTATGGGCTTATAGAAGCTTGTAATTGATCGTGTTAGCTTCTGGGAAGGTCCAGGAAACGATTAGGAGTGTTGAAATGCTTTGAATTGCCCTATAAGTTGGAAAACGATTCACCACTTTTTGTCAATTTTTTCAGTTTTGTTTCCAGCTTTCACGACCTGCAATCCTTGTTCTTTTGCATTGGATGTGTTCTGTATTTGTACTAGAGCATATTAGGTCAACAAAAACAGTTTGTATCTTGGTAAATCATGGAGATTTGATTTTCTTTTGCTCCTTGTATGATATCTTTCCAAAATAGCCTAATCATGCCAATTTTGATTCAATTATCCCTTGCACAATTTGGATATGATATACTAGCTTAATTGGATTTGATTCCTACAAAAAATAAGATCAAAACCAATCTTTTTATATTTTTTTGCAATTTATTTGATTTAATTTGAATTTTAAATAATAAAAAATCAAAATAAAATAAATAAATAAGCAAATAAAGTGTGGATGCTGATTTGGGTCGTGGACCATGTCTCTAACAATATGCAATCATGAGAAACTAGGCCCATTTGACAAAAAATATACTTTTGAGCACATTTGACTTTTGGTAATTTTGCAAAAATGGTCAACTTTGACAAGACATATCTCCTCCATTTTTAACCCTAGAGAGGTGTTCTTGGACTTTTTAGAAAGCTTATGATGTCCCTTAGACAACCCTTTTGGTTTCATCTCAATTGGGTCTTCCATGTTCATGTAAGAAGCTCTGACCCAAAAGGTGTTTTTGTTGACTTTTCAAAAGGACCTATAATGTAGAAATTCATATCTTTTGATGAGTGCATATTTTGAACTGTGGGCTGAAGATTAATTGTACGGAATTTCATCCTCTTCAAAATGAGCCTTGGATGGAAATTTTCTGATAAAGTATGAAGAAATTATGCTTGGTCAAAGTTTGGCTGACTTTTCCTATGAAACCCTAACTTAGCAACTTTTGGATTTTGATGAATTTGGGGGCATTCCTTGAGGAATCATGATCAGCCCTTGATCAAATGATGGATATCTCTTTAAAATGTTGATGTTGACCAAAAATCTTGAAGTTTGACTATATGTGGGCCACAGTTGACTCTTGACCTAGTATAGTTAATTTTTAGGCATCTAGGCAATTGACTGAGCAAACTTCTTGTGCAAGGCATGAAACTTGACATGGATGATCTTGAGTACATATTGGGACCATGGAAAGCATTTGGGACCCTTAGAATTCTACCATCTTGATGAGGAGTGAAACCCTAGTTTGAAGCTTGTTGCCTTAGGAGGAGGATTTGTTTGGTCAATCCTTAGTCATCCTTGAGCAATTGAGGACCTCTAGAGGCATGTCTTGAGTGAAATGAGAGGGCAAATTTTGGGGTACAACAGCTGCCCCTGTTCAATCTTCATAAACCTGAGGATGTAGATCGTCTTGTCTGCCTTTCGTAATCTGAAGGTGGAAGATGATTGAACACTAGAGTGCCCAGAAATTTTCACTCGTCTGAGATGGTGTTGGGCTGTGTAGGTAGTATCGAGAACGGGCTTACAGATTCCATTTGGAGGAATTGACGGAAGGTCACCGTAGATGGGCTTAAAGAAGCCATTCGGAAGATATGACGGAGAATCGTCGGAGATGGGCTTAAAGATGCCATCTAGAGGATGTTGATTTGCCGAGATATTCCTTTGATGAGAATTCTCGTTCCTGTCGTTAAAGAGGAATCTATTGAGGAATGTTGGTCTCTGTCTTAGGAGAAGTGGAATTTTAGGAACTTCAGTTGTCCGTTACTCTACTGGGGAATCATCTCTTAGTCGAGGAGATGAAAATGAACTGCTATCTGGTCGTGCTCCAGGCCTTACAGTGATTTGTAGAAGATAATAAGACTGACTGCTATTTGGTCGTGCTCCAGGTTTTACAGTGACTTACTGGGGAGAGGATATTAAACTTTCTATCTGGTCGTGCTTTAGGCTTTGCAATCTCAAAAACTATTATCTGGTCGTTCTCTAGGCTTCATAAGGAATTAAGTGGTTATCCGGTCGCATACGGGTTTCAAATTAAATTTAAGGCATACTAACATCTGGTCGTTTCCAGGCTTTAATAGTAATTTGCCGAGTAAACTGCTATCTGGTCGAATTCCAAGCTTCACAGTACCTTATACTGTTGTCTGGTCATGCTCCAGGTTTCACAGTGTCTCTTGCCGCTATTTGGTCGTGCTCCAGACTTCACAACGTCTTATATCGTTATCTGGTCGTGCTCCAGGCTTTAGTAATTTGGAGAAATTAAGATATTATCCGGCCAATTTCTGGGCTTCATAGCTTGAATTTGAGATATACCACTATCTGGTTGATTCTAGGCTTCATAGTATTTTGTAGAAATTAAGCTGTTATCCGGTCGACTTTCGGGCTTCATAGCTTGAATTTGAGATATACCACTATCTGGTCGATTCCAGGCTTCATAGTATTTTGTAGAAATTAAGCTGTTATCCGATCGATTTCCGGGCTTCATAGCTTGTGAATTGGAATAGAAATCTTAGTATCAATTTGACTGAACCAGGGAAAGGTCTCGAGTTGTCTTCAACTGGGATAGAAACCTTGGTGTCGGTTTGACTGAACCAGAGAGAACTCGAGTTGTCTTCAACTGGGAGAGAAATCTTAGTATCGATTTGACTGAACCCGGGAGAGGTCTCAGAATAACTTTGACTGGCATAGAAATCAGGGGAATCTTAGCGGCGATTCAACTGACCCAGACGAAAGTCTTAGAACATCTTCAACTAGAATAGAAACCTTAGTGTCGGTTTGACTGAACTAGAGAAAATCTTGAAAAGTGTTGGAATATCTTCAACTAGAATAGAAACTTTGGTGTCGGTTTGACTGAACCAGAGAGAACTTGTGAGAACTTGGTTACATCTTTCCCTAAAAGGTAAAGAGTAAGTCGTATGTAATGTCATGATGTATGAAATGTATTGTGTAATGATGTTCTCAAAATAAATGAGATTATGCTGTATAATATGTATGCACATGCCATGATGTATGGATATGCAATGCTATTGTGATATTCTCTAGCTGGGGAAAATAAATCATGGACTGTTGCTGGAGAGTATAAGGAGTTGAGTTCTTCGTTTCCGCTGGGGATAGTGACCGAAGATGATTAGCTGGAGATTTACATCTGTTCTTCTTGAGAATATTCTGCCGGAGGAGACTCTGTCTAAGAATAATCCTGCAAGGGAATGACTCTATGGGGAAGAGAGATACTCTGTTGGAAGATCTGCTGATTTGGAGAAATAAACTCAGCTGGGGATGAACTTCCATTGTTAGAGAGAAGAGCTCTGTTGGAGATTGAGCTTCCTCTGTCAGAGAAATAAACTCTTCTCGGGAGATGGATTTATAAACTGCTCATGGTTATAAAACTTGGCTGGGGAATATAGACATTAGCTTTCTGAAAGAGCCTACTGGGGAAGGAATTTCTTCTTGGGGATACGGAGGTCGGGCCTTGGTTGTCTCAGCTCTATGGGGAATATAGGTATCACTGGCTCGTATGTGATAGTGACTTCGCTTCCAACTGTCTCTTCCCCTTGTACCATGCTGGAAAAAGTACGTGCGGAGATTTTATGGATGGATCTATATCATGATTGTACTTGAACATGTATTTAATGAGTGTCAGGATGACATCTGTCTCTGGATCGTGTCTGAACTGTACTTAAAACATGTGTTCAATGAGTGTCAGAATGACATCCATATCTAGATCGTATTTGAACTGTACTTGAAACATGTCTCAAATGACTGTCAGAATGGCATCCGTCTCTGGATCACATCTGAATTGTATTTGAAACATGTGTTGGATAAGTATCAGAATGACATCTGTCTCTGGATCGTATCTGAACTGTATTTGAAATATGTGTTGAATAAGTGTTAGAATGACACCCGTCTCTAGATCATATCTGAACTGTATTTAGAGGAGAATCTGGAGTAAGTATCAAGATGACATCTGTCTCTGGATTGTACCTGAACTGTTTTTGAACTGTTTCTAGAAGAGAAATCTGCAATAAGTATCAGGATAACATCCGTCTCTGGATCATACCTGAATTGTTTCTAAATGTATGAAAATATTGAATAAGTAGCAGAATGACATTTGTATCTAGATCATATCTGAATCGTTTCTCGATGTATGAAAATCTTGAATAAGTAGCAGAATGACACTCGTATCTGGATCGTATCTGAACCGTTTGTCGATTCTTGTGCTCTTGATGAATGCTGATCAAGGTATAAGTCTTCCACTGATAGACAGGTGATGGGACATAGTCATACATTTTAAATCCCTAACTTTTGCCTAGACCGTCCTTTCGGGTTTTCAGTCCACCGGGATACCCTTTTTTGCCCAAGCCGCCCTTTCGGGTTTTCGACTTGCCGGGTGTACAAATTTTTTCATTTTTTATCCCTAATTTTTGCCTAGGTGTGCCAACCTAGCGGGTCTTTTTTCATGCGTAGTATTTTCCGACTATGTCCATGCTTTCAGGATGTAGAGAGTTGTCACTGTCCATAGTGTTGTGTTGTAGTACTGTCAAAAATGTTTTCTTGATGGCACATGATTCGTTGCTGGAATGCGTGCGTAATTCCCCAAGCGATTCAGATGGAGATCTGCCCCTTGTTATTTGGCACTTTTGGAGAGACTGCCCCAGGTGTGTTTAGACATCATGTCATGCCCCTTGCTTATGGAAGACCTGTTATTGGAAGTGTATTTCCCGCTGAGGTGATTTTGTCCCTTGAGAGGATGTCTGTTCATTGAATATCCATTGTGTGGATTTCTCTGCTGTCAAACAATTAGTCATATGAAAACAATGTCATTTAAAGAATGAAAAACTCATGTTTGTCTTGAAATTTTTTTGAAAATGTGTTTTGTGTAGTAAAACTAAATTTGCAAGAATGTGATATCAACTCAGGATTCGTAACAAAACCTACAGGAGTCAGGATACCTTTGTAACAGTATGCTCTCAAACTAACCCATGCTTCAGCTAGGACTTTTAAGGGTTATAATGAGGCCTGGTTCACGGTTTGAGAAACAAAGGATAAAGGCTCAAATTTTATTTGTACCCAACCCACTCTTCGTGATGTTCTTCCGTCCTATGCTCAGTTAATTGCGCGTTTAGATCCCAATTGAGTCTAGAATCTTTGCTCTAATACTTGGTGATGATTCAGAAATTGAACATTTGTTTTGAAAAGGCAATCATTTTTGTAATCTTCTTTTTGTCGAGGATTTGTAGTAACCTCTTTTTTTTGTTTTCGTTATCCCTTATTTTGCCTGAACTTTTTCTTTTGTGATTAAAGTCAGCGGGATGCCCCAATTTTCTCTTAAGTCTCCTTCGTAAGTTTTAACTTAATGGGCTTTTATTTTGAGAGATAATGATTGCCTGTCTTGACGATTATATGGAACCATCACCGTCTGTTGTTTTGGAAGGACGTCTTCGATGCTATTCATTGTGTACGAAGCGGTAGATTGTGACTGAATGCGCCTCTGAATTAACTGAGAAAACTACCATTCCCCAGGTTATGATTAAGGGTTTTAATTTGTGTGAAAAGAAAAACTCCTATTTTTTGGCTCGAAGGGGTTGACTAGGGATTATCTTCCTTATAACTCCATTGTTTAGGATTTGAAACAACTCTTGTACATCATCAGCGGGGTCTGCTCAAAAGCATACTGTAGAGATTATGGTATCATTTTTGTCATCCTCCCTCTAAGGCTTAGAGTTTTTAATCGAGAGTTGAATATCACAAAAGGAAATAAGAACGCATTTCTGAAATAGTGAATACGAATGAATTGATTCAAGACAAACATGTGCAATGCATTGATGAAATAACAAGATTTGATATGAATAAATGTTCAAACAAATCAAAAGAAAATTACGCGTTGAAAATTCTAATGAACGAAAAGTCTTCTTGTGAGAACTTGTCACTTCATATGGTATGCCTTGGAGGGGTGGCAGAAGAACTCAGTCTGACCATCTTGTGTGAATTCTAGAGCTCCTTCATCAATCAGGTCTTGAATTTTATTTCTCAATGCCCAATAGCTGTTGGTGTCATGTCCAGGACTGTTGGTGTGGTACGCACATCTTGCATTTGGGTTGTACCTTGGGGAGGGTATGTTGGGATTCTGAGGAAGGTCCCTTAACATAACCAACTTGGCCTTCAACATACGTTACAATGCTTGATCCAATGACATGTTGATTTCGGTGAAGCGTCTTTGAAAAGTATTCTTCTTATACCGATTGCCCCGTTGTCGTTGGTGAGATTGTGGTTGGGCTTGTGATGTAGTAGCAATCTGGAAAGGTCTGTTCCTGACCAAACCAACCTCTTCTCTCACTGGGGGCTGATTAATGCCTTGATCCATAATTTTAACTGTTTGTTTCATGGATCTGCATCCATCTTGGTGAAGCTTGTTGAGGAAGGCTCTTAGCCCTTCTTGTCCTCGAGCTAAGTTTTGGATAAGAGCCATCTACCCCAGCATCTGGATTCTCATTGCTTCTACCTCAGCTTGCAGTTTTTCCAATTGTTCATCCTTGTTGTTGTCAGGACGTTCCTTGGTCAGATTCCCGGCGAAGAGTGTTTTTAGGTCTTCTCGCCCCTTGGATAGATTCAAGAGAAATTCCTTGAACTGAGCATCTTGAGCTTGGAGATCTCTGTTGTCTTGTTGGAGAGCCATTACTGAAATAAACAATGAGAGCATGAGAGACCTGCTTTGAAACCTGCTTATGCAATGATATGTATTATATATGTATGCAATGTTTTCAAGGATCTCACGGGGTAAACAAGAAAATGTTAGAAGTTGAAATTTACAGCTTTGATTGAAAAACTTCGTATCGTTGAGAATCCTTCTACGAGAGTCAAGCTCGCCATATCAAGTGGGTCATAGCCCCTGACTCAAGTTATTGAGTTTTGATCTTCTGACGACATTGGCTAGAGGAAAATAAATCCCCTTGCCCCTTGCTAGACATCTGATTTATCATAACCTACTGTTTACCGTGGTAATTGGTAAACAACCGCTGATCTTCCAAAAGGTTACTTATTTGGTTACTCGCAGGATCGATCAGATTGATCCTAAGACATGGTTGATTTTGGGGTTTTGACTAAGTTTGATAATGGTTAAATGACAAGAAAATAAAGAAGCTTTATGTAAACTGCATGAAGAAGAGAACTTGATAAAATAAAGGAAGGCTTGAAATAAAGGCTTTCGACTGGAAAAGTAAAGGAGAAAGCAAGTAAAGTTTCTGGAAAATAAATGACTTTGATTAATAAAGTGGTGTTTCACACATACATTCTCAACAATTCTTTCTCACACGCTGGGTACTCGAATCTATATGAGTGACTTGTATATAATTGTGAACACACGCGAAAAACTGCGTGAACTACTAATATTTATACTAAACACGTCCCAAGTAACCGTCGGGCAGTTACACTGCTTCGAGATGACTCCACTTGGCACGTTCACAGCGTTCGGGGCTCCAGATCTTTACACGTTGCACTTGGTAACCGCTGGGAACCGTTTTCCCTCCAAACGTTTGAATCTCAAACTGTCCCACTCTGAGCAATCGAACACCTTCGTCGAGAAGCATCTTCGACGAGCAACACCTTCGACGTCGAAGGCAACCAAATTCTCCCTTGGAAGAAATTCTCTAAGTACATTGCCATCCTCTGACGAACACTTCGACAGAACCAGCTGGTCGAAACCATCCTTTAGCTTTAATGGCTGATATTAATAAAAACAAGGGTGTCGAATTTAGGAGCCAACAAATTGCCCCCCAAGAATGCCTTATTTCGACTCTGAAAAGAAAAAGGCATTCTTTGAAATTCCATTCGACACCTATCTTTTCACTCTTAGTCACAAATTAAATTGTGCACTTTTTGTCTTCTACCAACCACTGACAATCCCAAGAAAAAGCCATCATTTCATCCGTACCTAAGACGTCACCTCAGTACGGCGTGCAGCGTGCCAAATGTCTTTTCACAAATTGTCATCATGACAATTTCCCAAAAACGAGGGCGCACGCTGCACCCTTTCATTTCTGCAGAACGGCTATGTCAACAGGGGGACGCCACGTGTCCCACTACCTTCTGCAACATTAAATGGCATTAAATGGCCTCGAATTTTGGGATTTCCCAACTACTATAAATAGCTCCAAGTACCCATTGTGGGACTTTTTCACGCTATCCTGCCTTCAAACTTCCTTGAGCACAAAATCTCTGCAAACTTTGCAAACACCTTGTTCTTCACTTCATCTTCAACCTTAACATCAACAATGGCCTCAGGTTCTTCTACCGCTCCTAGTTCTAACATCCCTTCCAGAAATGCCAAACCCGAGATCTTCTCCACTGTCCCTGTAGTTACTCCTACAGGCCACCGAAGGGTTCCTGAACCCCTAGAAATTGCTGAACGTGAAGCCTATTCACACCAACTCATGATTCCGGTTGGATACTCCAACCAAATCTTCGCCATGTCTGGCCCGCTAAACCCAAGCATCGTTGAAGCCATGAAGATCAAAAGCTTCTTTCCAGTGCTTGAAAAACTCAAACCTGTTGGATGCTCTAAAAAAGATGCAGAGGACAACGAAGATCCCGCTAAGGAGAAAATTGATCTTCGCTTCTTCAATAGGGGTGTTAGGGCTTTCAGGTCTAGCCCTAGCCTCACTCCTAACTACAGTGCTTGGCTGGAAAAAATGGAAAAAAGCCAGGTTTCGATCTGGAAGGATCTGGGGATATTCGACCTAGTTATGTTGTCGAAGACGGGTCTCAACTACTCCCCAGAGATGTTGATAGCTTCCTTACTCTTCTGGGATTACACTCATTTCACCTTTCACCTTCCCTGTGGAATGCTAACACCCATGCTGTTCGACGTGGCTGCCATCACTGGCCTTCGACCCACTGGGGATTATTTCGACCCGGAGGAAATGTCGGAGGATCAGATTGGATTCTCTGCCACAAAACCCACCTACACCACCTATATCAACCATTACCATGATAGGTCGATAGCCACTGTGTCGGATGTAGAGCATATCGCGTTTCTAGCCTTATGGCTGTCACGCTTTGTGTTCTGCACAAAGTCTTTACAGGTGACAAAGAAGATGGTCACCCTCGCCACCCAACTCCACCATGGCCAAAATATTTGTTTGGCAGAATTAATCTTGGCGAATCTCTACGAGTCGATTAGCAGCGGAGCGACTCTGTTGAAGATCATCGAGAATAGAGCCAGTCTGCTGCTTGCAGGGCCTTTTTGGCTACTTCAGTTGTGGCTCAATGCCACTTTTGAGTCTTTCTTACCTCAGAAGACTCAAATAAATGAGCAAGCTCCAGAGATAGCAAATAGGCGCATCAAAGGCACAAGATTGGCTCTACTGACCCCGACTGAAGATGGGCTGGAGCTTCAACAAACTTTTGCAAACTTCGTCTTGATGTTTGCAAGAAGAAAAGAATTTGTTTCGACCATGGCTCCCTTTGCTCGACGAAAGGTTGGTCCAGAATGGTTCACGAGGCCCCATCCTAAGTCGTCAGGTGACCCTCAGGTCGAAGAACATACAACAGTGTGGGAAGCATTTCTCACACCTAGAATCATGCCCCTGCGCTTCAAGAGCTCCAAGACCCACTTGAGCTTGATTGCGTATCAACCAAACTTGGTCTCTCGCCAGTTTGGTATCATTCAAACACTTCCTTCTCCTATTTTTCCCAGGGAGAAGTCTATGTTATATTTTTGCAACGACTACACTGAAGACGCTGCCACCAAGCATATCGGCAGGTATGCTGGTCGAACAGTCCTTTCGTTGTTCGACTATCAGCTTAACTTTCTCTGTTCACCATCCTTCGAAGAGTGGTGGAAGAGTTACTATGCTGAAGAGTTCTTCGACGAGAAGGACTTCGTGGACGAACTTCAGAAGTCTTTTGTTCTAGTCTTGGACAAAATAAAGAAATGTAAGTTCATTCTTCCAAATTATTTTGTCTTTCCCTTTCGACTGGTAGCCTGTTAATTATAACTTGTCTTCTTTCAGTTGTTCGAAAGCCTGCAGCCAAGAAAGCTGCAGAAGGCCACCAGGGAGGAGGTCCCTTGACAAAACCTCCACCACCGGTGAAAACTATAGCACCGGCGAAAACTAAAACCAGCCATCAGGGGGAAGGTCCTTCGAAAAAACCTTCTGCACCGGTAACCAGACTTTTATTATTTTCTTCTGGCTTTAACATTCTGACTTTCGATGTAGCTTCTAAATCGAACTCCAATTGGTTTTTTAGGCACCTTCACCCAAGAAACGACCTGCACTGACGGTCGAATCTGGGAGTGACGAAGAAGACGACTCTCCCCCCGCCCCTCTAAAAAGGCGAAAACTGAAGAAGGATGTTCCTTCTCCTGAGACTCGAACAATCAGAATAAAGGTTGCTGGGAGAAAACCCAGGCCACCTCCAGTAATTATTGAAGAGCCAACGGAGGAGGAACTAAATGTTCTTCTCAATAAACCTGTCGAAAGCGACAATTCCAGCCCTGGGGCTGAAGTTCCTCTGCAGGTAATTTCTTTGACCCTTTTTTAACTCAGGTGTCGATACCCACGTTCGATTATGTCCCTTTCTAACCTAGAAGATTTTTCTTCTTCTTTTTCCAGGAAACCACTGAAAGCTCAGCGCCAAAGACTTCTGAAACACTAGATTCTGCTGAACTCAGTAGGCCACAAGAGAAAGAATTGGCGAACGATGAAGCCAATGCTGAAACAGATGAAGCCAATGCTGAGACAGAAGAACAACAAACAGAAGATCCACAAACAGAAGAGCAACAACCAAAAGAGATTCAAGTGGTTGATCTGTCGGAGGAACAACATGACGAAGGAGGTCATGCTGATGCTGGTACTGCTGAACTTCAAGTCGAAGAAAGTCAAGTCGAGGCAAATGCTACTCAACAGCCTCAACCCCAAGACAACGCTGCTGCAAAGGTTACCACCTCAACAAAGCATAGGTCGAAAGAAGACTTAGCACTCTTGAAGCAAACTGATCCCGTTGGCTATCTGAATGCCATTATCGAGAGCAAGGGAAGTTCGTCTGATATTAGTCAGGAGGCTTCTACTCAGTCGGGGAAGTCCACTGAAACTTCTCCTCTCGATGAGGCTTTGACGAAGGTTAAGGCTCAGTTCTTCAAGAAAGATTTGATGAAAGCTTTGGAGGGGGACCCTACTGCTCCATCGTATTTGGGAGCTGTTTTGAATGTCGTAGACTTGCTAGCTGTGACTCCGGAGGTTTCAAGCTTTATCATAGAGTTACACTCCATTATTGACCAAGTCTCAGCAGACTATCGGCGACAAAGGGGCTTCAACAGCCAGCTTGAAGCGTTATATGGAAAAAGTTCTTCCGCCTGGACTGCTGTAGCAGAGACGACTTCTCGAATTGCAGAGTTGTCGAAGCAAAAGGCACCTAAGCAGGAAGAAATTGATGCCATAGATCGAGAGAATGCTTCCCTACAGGCGCAAATCGAAGAGCTAGAGGCCAAGATGAATGCCAATACTAAGCGCAAGGAGGAACTTCTCTCGACTGTTCCAGACACCGAGAGTCAAGATGAAATCACACAAGGCCTAGAGTTTGCTGAGAAAGCCCAAGCCTTCGACGACCAAATTGCCAAGCTTGCCCAGGCGAATGCCTTGTGCAACAAAAGACTGGAGTTGCAGCAGGCGAAGTACCTTCGACTCAAAGATTCGATCCCCTTCTGATTGACTCAGCCCTTTAACCATATATTGTAATATGTATTTGACAATATTGCCATTTTGGCTAATTTATAAAATTTTCCATTTTGGCTTATTTATGGTTAATTTAGTCGTTACTTGCTATTTATTTTGATCTCTTGGAGTATAGGTTTATACTTTTTCAAATATTTGCCATTTACTCTCAAGAGTCTTTTATCTTCACCTAACTCTTCGACTTCATAAGCTCCACCAGAAAAAGTCTGGATGATTTTGAATGGTCCTTCCCATTTGGGTGACCATTTTCCCATGCTTCGATCCCTTCGATCCATGGGAAGAATCACCTTCCAAACTAATTCTCCAGGCGAGAATGCCTTAGGTTTCACTTTTTTATTGTAAGAGTCTTCTACTCTTTTCTTCTGAAGCCTTAGTAGGTCGAGAGCGCGCAGTCTTTCTTCGTCTAAATCTACTAGTTCGTCTAACATCATATCCCAATAAACTTCAGAGGGAATATCATGGTGTCTCTGAACCCTTGCAGATTGAAGACAAATTTCTGCTGGCAACACTGCGTCATGACCAAAAGCTAGCCTATATGGTGTTGTACCTATGGCTTCTTTTGGGGACGTTCGACAGGCCCACAAAATCTGGTCTAACGTCTTATGCCAATTTTTTGGCTTCTTCCCAACATGCTTTTTTATCAAGCCAATCACTATTTTATTCGCTGCTTCGACTTGACCATTTGCCTGTGCGTAATAAGGCGTTGATGTTAGGAGTTTAAAGCCTGTTTCCTGAGCGAATTTCTGCATCTTTCGACCGGTGAAAACTGATCCTTGATCAGTAGTTATAGTCTCAGGGATTCCATATCTAAAGATAATGTTCTTTTGAATAAATTCAATGACATTTTCTTGGTCTACATTGACTAAAGGAATAGCTTCGATCCACTTAGTAAAATAATCAATGCCTACCAATATATACTTCTGGCTCTTTAATGATGCTGGTCGAATCTCTCCAATAAGGTCCAACGCCCATCCTCTAAAGGGCCAAGGTTTCACTATTGAGTGAAGTTCGCTCGCTGGTACATGCTGGATGCCTGTATGGACTTGACATTCTTGGCAACCCTTGGAGAACTCGACACAATCTTTCAACATGGTGGGCCAGTATAGTCCTTGTCGAAACAACAACCATTTCATCTTATGGCCTACTTGGTGAGCCCCACATGCTCCAGCGTGCGTAGTCGAAAGGGCTATGTATGCTTCAGTTTCACTTAAGCACTTTAGCAATACCCCTTCAGGCGTCTTTTTAAATAACTCATTACCCATGAGTATGTAACTCAACGCCCTATACTTTGTTTTTCGTTCTGTCGAAGCTACTGGATTTTGAAGATAATCCACAATGGGTTTCCTCCAATCTTGCTCTGACAAATTGTCTATGAACGAAATTTCAAAGTTACTTTGATCAGCATACCCTAGTCTTGTCGATTCCAAGTCTGTTGGTGACAAACAAGTTGCTTTTATCTTTTCTCGAACTTCGATTGCTCTTTGTAATCTCGTTTTTAAAATTTTGTACCCAGATGCAATTTGTGCCAAATCGTTGGCTATTTGATTTTCCAATCTGGGTATGTGTCGAATGTTGACCATTTCAAACTTTTTCAATAAACGATTTGCTATCACAAAGTACATAATGAGATTTTCTCTTATGCATTTATATTCTTTTGTGACTTGCTTAATGACTAACTCTGAGTCTCCCATTATTTCGACTCGAGTTGCCCCCAATTCCAACAATATCTCAAGGCCAGTAATTAGAGCTTCATACTCAGCCTCATTGTTCGAACAAGAACCTGATATCTTGTACTTGAATGTTGTTGGAATTTTTTCTGGAGAAATAATCAAGACTCCTACTCTTGTTCCATCTTTATGGCTGGAACCATCGAAGTAGAATTTCCAAGGTTCTATCTCCACATAATTAATACTCTCAACTTGAATTGAGTGGTCGACTATAAAGTCTGCCACCACTTGTCCTTTCACTGCCTTAAGAGGCATAAAGGTCAAGGAGTATTCAGTTAATGCTAGTGCCCACTTGCCAATTCGACTGTGCAAGATGGGTTTCGACAACATGTACTTGAAAACATCAAAATGAGACGAAACATACACATCAACTGGTTTTATATATTGCTTGAGCTTTGTACAAGAGAAATACAGACATAGACACAAATTTTCAACTTTGCTATATCTAGTTTCTGCATCGTTCAAAACTCTACTAAGATAGTAAATGGGTCTTTCGACTCCACTTTCATCTTCTTGGGCTAACATGCTTCCCAAAGTTTTGTCGGATGCAGCTATGTACAATCTCATACTCCTGTTGCTACAAGGAGGCACCAAAATAGGTGGCTTTGTGAGGTACCCTTTGATTTTGTCGAAGGCTTCTTGTTGCTCCTTCCCCATTCGAATCCCTCTTTGTTCAATCGAAGTAAGGGCGAAAAGGCTTGAGCTTTCCCACTTAGGTTAGATATGAATCTCCTCAGGAAATTTATCTTGCCTAACAGAGATTGCAGTTCCTTTTTATTCGCTGGCGCTTTCGCTTCCAGAATTGCCTTCGTCTTGTTCTGGTTGATTTCGATTCCTTTCTTATGGACAACGAAGCCCAAGAAATCTCCAGCTTTCACACAGAATGCACACTTCAAAGGGTTCATCTTCAGACCATGTTCTCTCATTCTTTCGAATGATTGTCGAAGGTGGTCTATATGGTTCTTCCTGGAAACAGATTTTATAACAATGTCATCAATATATACTTGCATAAAAGTGTTAATAAAATCATGGAAGATAGAATTCATTGCTCGCTGGTATGTTGCCCCAGCGTTCTTTAGGCCAAAAGGCATCACTACCCATTCGTAAGTGCCTAAAGCCCCAGGGCATCGAAAAGCTGTTTTCGACACATCTTCTTCAGCAATGAATATTTGATTATATCCTGAATAACCGTCGAGCATACTCAGATACTCGTAGCCAGCGGCAGAATCGACTAGCATTTCCGCCATAGGCATAGGATATTCATCTTTGGGTGTAGCAGCATTCAAATCTCTGAAATCTATGCACACCCTCAATGTACCATTTTTCTTAATCACTGGCACAATGTTTGCAATCCATTCGACATACCTCATAACGCGTATGAATTTGCACTTCAGCAGTCTTTCGACTTCCGTTTTGATCTTCGACAATCCTCTGTCGAGACCAGGCATTTCGTCGTAATCCCATGCAAAACAGTCCTTGAACTCTTTTAACAAATGGATTACTTCCAACCTGAGTTCTGGGTCAATTTTTGCGCTAATGTAGGTTGGCTTTTTCTATGACCCTTCGCCCAAGTTGATTTCTTCTAAAGTATCCTGCGCTAGCATCTTGATGTTATTCGCTAAGGGGTCCTTTTCGAATCCCAAAGGCTCATCGTCATGGATGGCGTCGAGCCTTTGTTCCTACATCTCTTCTGGCATGATATCAGGAGGTTCTGGATCAAAGTCCTTCCCAGGACCTGCAGAAGATAACCGTTGATCATTGGCCTGTGTGGCCATATATTTTACTTCGGCTTCGAGAGCCGTTATCATCTTTGTTTCGGCTACGTAAGCCGAAATTCGCTGCAATGATTGTGACTCAGTCATTGTCACTGAATTCACTTCCCCAACCAGTTGGTTGGATATCAGTTAACCCACTAAAGTCAATGTGGGACAAGTCTTCTCTGTCCCATTGAAAACCATGCTCAGGGTGCAGGTATAGGGAACAAAAAGTATTTGGCGCTGGCGCCAATTCGAAGTTAGGTGTTGGGCATGGCCCAATGTGAGCCAGGTTCTTGTCGAAGTCTGCCAGCCCTAGGTGATTTACTTCTCCCAGGTAATAGCTTTGGTCCGCTTCTATGTTTTCGACCATCCCATCAGGACGCCATATTAGTAACCTCTGGTGCATTGATGATGGTACAGCTCCAACACCATGAATCCATTCATGGCCCAACAAAAGATTATAGTTAGGTTTGGTCGATATGCCCATAAACATAGTTGGTCGAAGGATAGATCCCACCTTGATATCCAGTTGGATCACACCCATAGTGGCCCCTATGTCGCCTTCATAATTAGACAGGACCATGTTGTGAGGCTTGATATTCTCATCACTTTTGCCTATTTTTCTTAGCATAAAGTGAGGGATGATGTTGATGGTTGCCCCACAATCCACCAAGATTTTATTTACTGTGGTTTCTTCGAGTTTAGCCCTTATAAATAAAGGCTTGAGGTGATTTTTCATCGCCTCTGTAGGTGGTTCGAAGAACCCATTCTGCTCTTCAGTAGCGCCATTATCCATGACGAAATAGCACACTGGCCTATGCTTGGCCATTTCTTGCTCCACTTCCCAATCACTTGTTTCGACCTCCACCTGGCGGTTGAACTCTCTGGGCAGAACTGAGACTATGTTCACCATGATGTCCAAAGTGTCATCAGACTCAGAACCCTCTTCGTCATCAACTTCACCCTGGTTAGGCCAAACTAGCCTATTGGTTACTGGTTCTCTTTCTAGAGGCTTCCGCTGCTTTCTCTGAGGAACATTTGAACTGGTTTCTGCCTTTGGTTCATTAGCAGCTTCCCTCTCAGCTTTTCGTCGCCTCTGGTATCTCCTTCATTGAGATCGAGACATGGGATTTTTCCCTTTGTAGTTGCTTGACACCTGTGTTACTTTAGGGGTAGCAACCTGAGGCTCTTTCTTATGTGTTAAAGACGAACCTCTTGGCACTTCGAAGGAGTGCCATCTTTCCTCGCTTGGCCTCTTTCGACCAGATGTTTTGGACCATGTATCTACTGGCACATTAGTTGGAGGCCTGAAAGTCAGTGGCCTCTTTTCTTGGTTTTAACCTCTTTGGGAGGCTCTTCTGGGATCATGTCGAAGATCAACACTTTCCCTTTTTTTATTTGCTGCTCTTACACCTTGAATATGTTCAGCAGCTTTTTTGTCGAAGATCGAACTGCACCTGGGACACAGCATCACTTCTGACTTCTTTTTCTGGCATCTTTGCAGGAAATCTGCCAGATTTTCATTTTCCCGAGGGAAAGCAGTTTTGTTGGCTTGTTCTTTCCTCATGGCCTCCTCTGATGCTTTTGGTTCAAAGACTTCGACCATGTTGACATTCATGGTATCTTTGTTGGCAAGAGTCAACTGCTTCATTTGAATCTCCAAGCCCTCTGTCTGGCCTTGAACTGCGGCCAAGTGAGAACTGGGTTTTGTTCCAGATTTTTGGGCTCCAACTGTCTCCAGCTTTGGGCTTTCGACCGCCTTCTGGACCGCTTCAATTGTCTTTCTGGATAGATTCCCAGAAAAACTGCCAAAGATTGGCATGTTGACATGGTCCTTTGAGACTTCGACCATTGTGATTCCTGGCCTCTTCGACTGGCTTCTGGATGCCTCGATCACGTTCACCTCTGAAGGTTCAGCATAATGGGCTTCAGCCTGCAACGGGTTAGAGTCCACAGTCATGGGGGTCTTGTCAGCAAACTTCAACCTCCCTTCCTCGATAGCGTCTTGCACCAGATTCCTGAAAAGAAAACATTGAGATGTTTTATGGCCCGGAAAATTATGATATTTACAAAAGCCTCTCTTCTTTCTTTGATCAAGAGGAGGCACTTTTACCCCTGGGGGTATTATCATTTGGCCATCTTTTACAAGCAAGTCAAAGATTTCATCACATTTTGTAATATCAAAACTATAAGTCTTTTTGGGGAACCTATCGTTGGTCCTTTTTGGACCAGTGTGATTTTTTCCACTTGAGGGGACTAACAGTTTGCAAGAATATGGTGGTCCTTGTTTTAGTTCCGCTAAATCGACTTCGCCTTCTTCGACAGTTATAGTTTCGTCGAAGGTTTCTGGATCTTCGTCATCCATCTCAACATACGCTATCCTCTCTCTTTTATGAGTTTTTGTTGCCTTGGCTTTCTCAGCTTTAAGGCGTTCGACCTGTCGAACTCTATCGGCCAGTTGGGCCATGTCTCTCAGGTATTGAGTGTCTAACTTCTTCCTAATGGAATAATCTAAACCGCCTGCGGCTATTTCGACTAACTCATGTTCTGGCACTTGTGTAAAAAATCTTGCTTTAAGCAACCTAAACCTATTTAGATATTCGTCTATAGGTTCAGTGAAACGTCTCTTTACACTGGCCAATTCTTTCAGGCTTATCTTGGTTTGTCCCATGTAGAATTGCTCATGGAACAATCTCTCCAACTGGGTCCAATGATGGATCGAATTGGGGGGAAGAGTTGTAAACCAAGTAAAAGCGTTCTTTGTTAAAGAACTTGGGAAGTACTTAATCCTCAGGTTTTCGTTGTTTGAAATATCTCCTGCTTCGATCAAGTATCTCGCCACATGTTCGACAGTAGATTCTGTCGTGTCCCCAGAGAATTTAGTGAACTTAGGGACTTTACATCTAGGAGGTAAGTCTGTTTGTAACACGTACTCTGACAGTGGGGATGTGAAATTGGGCCTACGAAAGCCCATGTTCATCCCATTCTGCGTCATGATTCTTTCGATCATGGCTGCCAGATTATTTTCCAAGCCCATATTCTGGTATTGGATATGCTGAACCACTTCGTCAGCATTTTGGTTTCTGTTAACTAACCTTACCTCTGGGTTATCACCCTAGGTTCTTCGACAGGCTGATCCAATCGTGCCCTAAGGTTTTCTTCGACAGGCTGCTGGCCTTGGTTGATAGTGGTTTCTTCCTCTAAGAGTATACCTTGGTTTCCCCTTATTTGCGCCCTTTGGGGCTGTCGAATAGGTTGAGGTACTCCAAATAAATCAGCCAAACGCGTTATTTGCGCTGTCATCTGCTGATTCGATTGGGTGGTGTTTTGTATTAGAGGATTCAACACTGTACTTAAAGTTTGTGCCAACATTTGAACCATATCATGGTTGCTTTCGTCCATTTGTTGCCTCAAGACTGCTGTCGAGGCATTTGTAAGGCCATGTACTACTTGGGACGTTCCTCCTAAGAGTTGGGTCCTATTTCTATTCGCCATACCTACTCCAGAACCTTGGAGTGGCGAAGAGGCACTCACTAAAGGGTCTGAAAAAGTGGACGCAACGTTCGTTAGGCTAGCCAAGTCAGACGTTGGCATGCCATAGAGTGGTTCTCGATTTTGACCGCCTGTCATAAATCCTGGGGGAACATAAGGCCTTGTGCCTAGATTTCCCCTTGGTGGGGGAGTTCCCAAAGGCACTCTGGGGCCTGTGAACGGAGGTAATGGCCCCGTCGTTGTGACCGTTACTGCTGGTGTTGAACCAGCGGTTATCGCTTCACTTACGGTTGGGATAACCGTTGTTCCCACATTCGTTTGTGGGATTTCGTTATTGTTTGGCGGATTCGCCATCTCTTCTCTTCTTCTGGCAGTATTGGTATTGTTAGTGTATATTCTACCACTTCTTAATAACATGCAATACTTCTCGAAAAAGATGATATTTTATGCAAAAAGGTCAAACTTCAAAATCAACACACAGTCCCACCAGGTGTGCCAATTTGTTTACCGTGGGAATTGGTAAACAACCGCTGATCTTCCAAAAGTTACTTATTTGGTTACTCGCAGGATCGATCAGATTGATCCTAAGACATGGTTGATTTTGGGGTTTTGACTAAGTTTGATAATGGTTAAATGACAAGAAAATAAAGAAGCTTTATGTAAATTGCATGAAGAAGAGAACTTGATAAAATAAAGGAAGGCTTGAAATAAAGGCTTTCGACTGGAAAAGTAAAGGAGAAAGCAAGTAAAGTTTCTGGAAAATAAATGACTTTGATTAATAAAGTGGTGTTTCACACATACATTCTCAACAATTCTTTCTCACACGCTGGGTACTCGAATCTATATGAGTGACTTGTATATAATTGTGAACACACGCGAAAAACTGCGTGAACTACTAATATTTATACTAAACACGTCACAAGTAACCGTCGGGCAGTTACACTGCTTCGAGATGACTCCACTTGGCACGTTCACAGCGTTCGGGGCTCCAGATCTTTACACGTTGCACTTGGTAACCACTGGGAACCGTTTTCCCTCCAAACGTTTGAATCTCAAATCGTCCCACTCTGAGCAATCGAACACCTTCGTCGAGAAGCATCTTCGACGAGCAACACCTTCGACGTCGAAGGCAACCAAATTCTCCCTTGGAAGAAATTCTCTAAGTACATTGCCATCCTCTGACGAACACTTCGACAGAACCAGCTGGTCGAAACCATCCTTTAGCTTTAATGGCTGATATTAATAAAAACAAGGGTGTCGAATTTAGGAGCCAACACCTACATCACAGGCCCTCGAGATCCTTGAAATGGTTAAGGAAATGTTAAGGCATGATGTTATGATGTGTATGCTATGCTTTTAAGCAAAGGTGCGAAGTGATGTAAGCAAGTAAACCCTGCAAGAAATCCAAGTTATTGGATAATAACTGTAAACAAAACCTGCAAAGAACTCATGGTGTCAGGTAATAAAACTCTGCAAGTAGTTCAAGTTGCAAGCACACAAGTCACGCAAACAACCTTAGGTTTAGGCTTGCATGGGTTTTAAGGCCATACTCTCTTGAAGCTGGATTAGTTTAACCTGTCCTATAAATAGTAACCGGGTTCTAAGGGATCTCAATATCACTGATATTTCCCCCAAGCCTTGTTCAATCGACGATTGACTCATAATTAAACAAAACTCAGAAGTCAAACCTCAATGAGTGTATCATCGAGTATCTGTCGACCTTGGGCATACACCAAAGTCGGCCATCTCGCTACGTCCTACTGGCCAAGTTGTGTAATTAAAGGTTCTAAGGTCAGTTGATGCTTTATGACATCACGCGATGGACCCATACATTTCCTGATTGACTCAAGGGTTACGGGTACCAACAAAAGTGCCATATCAACGTAGATACTGCTTCAACTGTGTCGGTATACCCCAATACAGCTCCCTCACAGTTTATTGCTACTTACCTAAAAGGTGTTTCCCAATCCGGATGTAGGATCAAATAACCCAAACAGTTCCCATAAATATAAAGTAAGCAAGACAATCAAGAGAAAGCAATTAAATATGACCTAGATCCTAAGGTTCACCCCACTTTATATTTTATATCCCCAGCAGAGTCGTCAGTTCTGTGATACGGTGGCAGAACCGACTGTTAATACTGGTTTGCGTTTTTTGTTCGCAAATGTCACGGTAAGCAAGAGTCGCCACCGACTTTTATTTTATCCAATCAGGAAAAGGAAAAAGAACAGAAAAAACCTTTTTTGAGATGTTTGAGTACGGGGGTACATTATAGAAAGGGAAGGTGTTAGCACCCTTTCTATCCGTGGTATTCCACAGGCTCTTAGGTACTTGCTCATTTTGAAAACTGCTTGTGTGTGCTTGCTTTGAAAAGTTTTGTTTTACTTCATTTTAACCCTTGTTTCTGTCCTCAAGAGTGTTACGAGATTGTTTTTGAAAACTTTGTTTGGAAAGTGTTTGAGTGAAAAAGTTTTTATTTGTTTGAGCAAGTACCTAAGAACTAATCTACCTACTCGAAAAAGGTCTGTTCATTTTCCTTTTAAACAATTATATCCCATTATTGAGAAATAGGTAGCATCGTCGTTGGAGTTTTTTAGGGACATTCGAAGGGACAAATACGATCACAAAAGCAATGTTAGGAAATGTTAGTAATCATCCTAAAGCCTTAAAGATCTTTTTCCGAGGTGTTGTACCCCAAACTTTTCCCTCTCTTTTCTCAAAAGATCACCCTGGATCCTCAGATTTGCTTCCATCCAATTTCAAGCCTGGATTTACAAATTTTCCAAGAAAATCCTTCACAAGGATAAAATGGTCATTTGCGCATTAAAAAGTCAAACTTTGATTTTTGATCAAAATCAAGTTTCAAGAGTCATATTTCATCAAGAATGTTTGAGATATGAAGTTTGTTTCATCTGGAAATTCAAAAATCAAAAGTTACTTTGAAAAAGTTAAATTTCTAAATATTTAGAATTTTTCTAAGTGTTTAAGAAATATGACGAGCTCAGAACTTCTGATCAGATTTTCACCATGATGCAAGTTGTTTCTAGCAGAACTTCTGATACAATAGTTATAGATTTCAATAAGATCTACAACATTGCAGAACAGAACTTCTCCTAGAAATGCTGGAATTTCAAGTTATAAATGTTCAAAGGCACGTCCTTGAAACTAAAGCACTCAGCAAATTCTGGACACTTTCAAAACAGAGTTTGGTCAAAACTTCTGGGCCAACTTTCATAAAGGTTCGGTCAGAGTTTGCAAGGGTAATTCAAATAAGGTTACAAAGCGTTCTACAAGCTTCCTAGAAAGTCTGAGAGCTTCTTCAGAACATGCTAGAGCAAGGAAATACAAAGATCAGAAGTTGGGTGTTTGTTCTAAATCATGTTGAAGCTGAACCTCTGGTCCAGATTTAAGCAATGATGCAGAATCTCATATTGCAGGATTTCTGATTTGATAAATCTCATCATCATCTAATGCTCCTTTAATGCTCACAACTACTTTTGAGTATTTATC
Source organism: Vicia faba (assembly GCA_948472305.1). Taxonomy (NCBI): domain Eukaryota; kingdom Viridiplantae; phylum Streptophyta; class Magnoliopsida; order Fabales; family Fabaceae; genus Vicia; species Vicia faba. The sequence goes on along the minus strand of CATIWC010002071.1, from coordinate 55,005 downwards.
CAAAGGATTTCCCCACGTGTGGCATAGAAGTACCATTGTTGTCCTTGAAAAGCAGATTTTATACAAAGTATATGCTGGGCCCATGCTTCGCTTTTGCTTCTGAGGGTACTTTTCCTTGATTCATGCTTACAAATCCAGCTTAGGCATGGCTAAAAGCTGTTAACCACCTTACTTCGTGCCTTGAACCATACTTGTTTGAACTTGCTTCAAGAACAAGTCAGTGCCTAGCATATGATGGTTGTACCTTCGATTTCTCCAAGCTACTAAATCCTTGCCTATAAATTGAACTATTTTTGCAACTGTAAAGAGGTTGGAAATTTGAGAAAGAAAAAGCCTTGAACCCCTGCTAAAATTCCAAGAGTCCAAAAACTATAAACAAAAACATACAAAACCTGTTAACTTTTGATTTCTTGCATTCAAACTCCATTTGTTCTCAAGTGTTTCTTGACTAAAACCATCCACACAGTTTCTGATTCACATATTAGAAGCTATCCTAACTTCTGTATTCATATTGCAATACACTCTTCATCCACCTCCACCTCAAAGAAGTCAGAACATCATTCCTTGGCTGTTCCAGAAGTTGAAAACTTCCAAACTGCTGAGTATGTGAAGAAGTTGCTCAGAACATCACCAGAGTTCAGGACCAACCTCCAGTTCACAGAATCTTTTCCAGATGCAAGGTAAGCTTCTTCTGACTCTCATCACATTACTTAAGCATTACCAGATTTACATGTTCAAAAATACAATATAGACATCATGTTTCTGATGTTGTACATATTCTGAGGTTTCACGTATTTGTCTGTCTAAGTATGGAGTAAATCAGTTCATAACTTCTGGAAGAAATTAGAAGTCAGAATTAGGATTAGCAAATTCATGCTTGCCTCTGATTTATAGTTCTGATATTTCTTGTTTCTGAAACACTATGAAACCTGCCATAACATTCATATGCGCATCTTCTGTTTTGTTGAGAAATGACCAAGTTGCAGATGTTCTGAATAGCATGGAGAGGGAGACCAAATTCTGCCAGTGGTATCAGAACTTCTGAAATCTACTTTGTTCCCAGTGGACCCAGAACTTCTGACTTTACCTATTTTTCACTAACAGGATATCTGTTTTGCAGTATGCCAGAGTCAGAGCTTCTGACCTCCTTTAGTCAGCAATACACTGGTTCTATTTTTCTTTTTCTCACTATTTTTGCTATTACTTTCTATTTCATTAATAAAAAAACACCAAAAAACATTTTTTTTCATTTTTACATGCTTTATTTTGTTTCTTAAAACAAAAGATCAAAAATATTTTCTTAAAATAAAACAAGTCCATTTTACATCTCTTGTACGTTCTTATCCATTTCAATATGGTTGTAAGAGTAATTTAGGATTTAATTTTATTTGAAATCCCCATTCATAAATATGTACCCCCATCCCCAAAATATTGTAATAACGTAGGACTTTACATTTCTGCAATTTATCGCTTTTGAATGTAAATGCTAGTAATTAGGGTGTGTATGGCAAGACATAAAATCAACAAATAGATAACCCTAATCAAAGATTAAATTCATGCAAATCGAACACACTATTGACACATGCACCCTTAAGGTTAACTCCACTTGTTGCCTACAAAATGGTCATGTTATGCATGTGGGGTGTCTTAGCAAAAACAATCGAAATACAAGATCATAGTCCCTCGATGACGCTATTCAAAGTTGCCTTACAAAATGATCTTAGTCCCTCAAAATGATAAGATACTTCACAACATTGCTATCATGACTATACGATGACTCGCGTCCGTCCCGTTTACATCCAAAGATAGGGTTGCTTGCCAAATCAATGGTAAGACAACAATGTCAAAGGAAAAGAAAATTAACAAGAAAGACATTTGAGTAGGTAGATTGATTCTAGTTACTTTCTCCATTTCAAAACAAATATCCTTGCTATTTTCAAAACAAACACACACATTTCAAAACATCTTTCAAATTTGAAAACATTTTTCAAAGGATCAATACTTTGTACACATTCTTACGAACGAGAATCGTTACAAAGTTTTCCTAAACGATGGCGCCTTTCCAAAATACTTTCAAAAACCACACAAACACATTTTCAAACAAAAGCAAGTGATCTAGCAAGTAACCAAGAGCCCATGGAAAACCATGGATGAAAAGGGTGCTAATACCTTCCCTTTTCATAATCTACCCCCCGAACTCAAGAAACAATCTCAGAGGTCTTTCCTGTGCTTTTTCACCTTTCATTTTGGATAAAAGAAAAGTCAGTGGCGACTCTTGCTAACCGCAACATTTGCAAATACAAACGCAAAACAATCAAGTCAGTTCTCCCACCGTATCACAGAACTGGCGACTCTGCTAGGGAAGAATTGAAATTATAAAAGTGGGGTTACCTTAGGGTTAGATCACATTTACTTGCCTTTATTTATTTGAATTGCTTGCTTTACATTATTGGTTCCTTGTTGGGGCTTGCTTTGATCCTCCACCCGGATCTGGGACACCTTTTTAGGTAAGTAGCAATAAATTGTGGAAACTGTACGACATAGACCGATATGGTTGAAGAAATGGCTACGTTAGTGTGACGCATTTGTGGGTACCAGTATCCCTCGTGGTGAATCGAGGAGAATACGGGGCCGCTGAGTGGTGTCATGAAGCACTAACTGACTTTAGAACCCTAATTGAACAAACTTGGCCATTAGGACGTAGTGAGATAATCAGTTTTGGTGTAGAGCTAAAAATTGGTTGATACTCAATGCTACACTCATTGAGCCTGGACTCTTGGGATATCTCGGCCGCAAGAAAAGATTGATTATGCTGAGACAACGCCTAAAAGAAATGTCGATGATATTGAGATCCTTTAGAACCCGGTCACTATTACTAGGACAGGTTGAGCCGACTAAACTTCAAGAGGGTACTTACCTATAAAACCTCATGCAAGCCTAAAACATAAGGATTTGTTTGCTTTGTGTGTATATACTTACTTGTACATAACATCATAAACATCATAAGCATCATACGCATACTCACTAACCATTTCAAGGATTTATAAATTTATCTTTGTTTTTGTTTTGTAGGTCATGAATTCCGGCCGAAGAAACACCATCCGAATCAGCTTTGTAAAAGCACACCCTCAGCTTCAAGAGTTAGCCTCAAGAGTGCCCGGGGATTCTCCTTTTACTAAGAAATATGGTCGACTCCTCAGTTTAGCTACATCCAACTTCCAAGAGGAGATGATGTGTGTGATGTTCCAATTCTTTGATCCCATACATCATTGTTTCACTTTCCCGGACTATCAGTTAATACCTACACTAGAAGAATTCTCTCTACTCTTAGAGGTTCCCGTGCTTGATCAGATACCGTTCACCGGTCTAGAAGGGATTCCAAAACCTGAAATCATCGCTGAAGCTTTGCATCTGAAAAGAGCTGACGTCATAGCCAATTGGGAGACAAGAAGCAGGGTCAAAGGTTTCCTAGCCAAGTTTCTATTGGAGAAGGCTCGTTCATTCTGGGACGACATGGATTTCCAAGCTTTTGAAGACGTCCTGGCTCTTCTCATTTATGGTTTGGTTCTGTTCCCCAACTCGGACCAATTCATAGATGTTAATGCCATCAATGTCTTTCTCTCTCGCAATCCCGTACCTACCTTATTAGGAGACATCTTGCATTGCCTTCATACCCGCACCATGAAAAAAAAGGGTACTCTCTTATGTTGTATTACCTTACTCGCTAAGTGGTTCACCTCACACCTACCTCAATTAGTATTAAAGAACGAGCAAAGACTGACATGGTCTCAAAGAATAATGTCCCTCACCCATTCTGACATCCGTTGGTGTTCAAGATCCTTAGGAGAAGTCTCTATCATTGACCACTGTGGGGAATTCCCTAACATCCCTTTACTTGGTATTAGGGGAGGTATCACCTATAATCCCTGTTTAGCTCTTCGACAGTTTGGGTATGCCCGCAGAGACGGCCCTCATCAGATGCTTATTCAAGGTCTGGTGTTCGACTATAACAAAGAAGACCAAGATTACCGCCAGAGGTTTACACGAGCTTGGAGAATGGTGAACAAGGTGGACAGTAGGACTTTAGGACACAAAAACTCTATCCCTCTCGAGCCTTACCTTAGGTGGGTACGGGCTCGTGCTCAGACACTTGTGATGCCTTATCCTCCCAGTTTTCTAGTCATCATAGAGCCTTTGGTCGAGGGGGATGTTTCCTACACTATCCTCCATCCCGACATGCCTACCTCTCTCGAAGACTTACAAAAGGGTTGGATCCAGCTGAAGGAAGAACGAGATACTTTCGAGGCTCATTTCTATGCCAGTGAGAAGAGGGTCTTGGAGCTTATGAAATAACTACAAGAGGAGAAGAATGTGAACGCTTATCTCACACCAAAGAGGATGCGTTCAGTCTTTTTATCTTAGAAATCAATTTTGTAAGCCCAAGGGGCATAATGTAATCTTTATTGTTTTGAATAATGAAAATTAATGTTTGTTCATTCTTTTGTCTATACAAATTTAAATTTCATTAATCCTTGAAATCATTTGCATATTCCATACATCATAACATGACAGGTTTTCATATAACAGGTTTCCTCATCATTCTGCTGTTTATTTCAGCAAGATGGATCTAGAGAAAAATGTGACGGAACTCCAAGCCCATAATTCTCAGTTTCAGGAAGCTCTACTCGCCCTAGCCAAGGGGAAGAAAGATATGATGGCTTTGATGGCCGTTAAAAAGAAGCCAAAGAAGAAAGCTCTGCTCAACATGGGTATAAGGTTCGAGGGGAGAATTCGTCAAATCCCGGTAGGAGGAGACTCATCCGAAGAGGACGAGAACCAGGTCGGTGATGTCAAGAGTACTCAGGCTGAATATGCTAATAATCAAGAATCTGATGATGATTATTTCAACGAGCAGTATCCACCCGCTGATATCAAATACAAGCCGTTAGAAGAAAGATTGAAAGATGTTGAAATTCAAGCCGTCCCCGATTTAGATTTTGATGATTTGAGTTTGATCTCTGGGGTAATCATTCCCCACAAATTTAAAGAACCAATCTTTGCAAAGTACGATGGGGTTTCTTGTCCCAAACTCCATTTGAAATCTTATGTGCACAAGATACAGCCGCACACTGCGGATAAAAAAGCTATGGGTTCACTTTTCCAAGAGAGCCTGAATGGAACACAACTTGAATGGTTTTATTAGTTGGATGTTTCTCGTATCAATACTTGAGAGGATCTAGCTACTGCCTTCTACCATCAGTACCAATATAACGTCGACTTGGCACCAACAAGGGTTCAATTGCAAGATATGACCATGGGGAAGAATGAAGGATTTAAGGAATATGCGCAAAAGTGGAGAGACCTTGCTAGTAGGGTTCAACCTCCCTTGACTGATAGGGAGCACATCGACATGTTCATGGGCACTTTATCTGGTCCTTTCTTTAATCTGTTGGTTGGATGCCCTTCTTCTGGTTTCACCGAATTAATCTTAACTGGTGAAAGAGTTGAAAGTGGCATCAAAAGTGGGAAGATCTTTGTAGCATCTACCTCCACCTCCAATCCTATCAAGAAACCTTTTGCTTCAAAGAAGGAAGTTAATGTTGTGTATGGGGCAAGGGACCATACCAAGAAGAATGATCGTCTGTCTGTCAATGCTGTCCGAATCTCCAACCCGACTCCTACTCCAAGACCATCTGCAAATCATCAATGTTTTGAAGCTCCAAGAAGACAGTTTACAAGGTTAGGCATGTCACTATCTCAAGACCTTCAACATTTGCTCAAGGCTAATTTAGTAACATTGCGCAATCCTCCCGCCAACCCTGACACCTTGTCACCAAAGTATAATCCGAATGCAAAATGTGCTTACCATTCAAACAACCCCGGGCACGAGACTGACCAGTGCTGGGCCTTGAAGAACAAGATCCAGGATTTAATTGACAACAAGACTATTGAATTTGATACTCCTCCGACGTTGAATGTAATTACCACTCCAATGCTGAAGCATGACACAAAGGTGTTAATGTTGTCAAAGATACAATTTTCATTTCCTCTGTTGAAGAATTGACTACTCCGCTGAATATAATCAAGAACGATCTATTGAAAGTTGGGATTTTCCCTGGCTGTGAAAAATACTGTGTGTGCTGTACGAAACAATACAATGGTTGCGAAAGGATGAAGAAGGATATACAACGCCTGATGAATAGCCACGAAATTCTTTTTGAAAAGACTCCGCCTGCCAAGAGTTTGGTTAACAAATGTGAAGACCTCTCCATTATTACCATCTCAAACAAACCTATTAGGATCACCTCCAAAGGTCCTATTAGGATTTCAAATGAACCCATTATTGCTCCCTTAATAATTACCAATCCCTGACCAATTCCCTACTCTTCAAATAAAGCGGTACCATGGAATTATGGTGCTGAAGTGTTCTATCATGGGATTAAGCAAGATGCCTGGATTGAAGAAGGGAAAGATGATGATATTGGCAACATAGTTGGCTCAAGAAAAGTAACTAGATCTGGGAGAATCTTCTCTCCTAATATCTCACCTCCAGTGGTTACAAAGATGCCCATCCTCATTACTGTTGCCAAGCCAAATACCGATACCAGAGGGAAGGGGAAGGTTGTTGAGCCTGATGTGATTAAGGTACCTTCCAAAGATGTAGCTGATAAAGAACCCTCCGCCCATGAACTGGACGAGATTTTGAAGATTATCAAGAGAAGCGACTTCAAAATTGTAGAACAATTGGGGAAAACCCCCTCTAAGATTTCAATGTTGTCATTGCTGCTTTGCTCTGATGCCCATGCTCGGACATTAATCAAGTTCCTAAAAAAGGCTCATGTTCCCCATGAGACAACAACAGACCAATTTGAGAATTGCATGGCTAGCCTGACAGCTGATAATGGCTTGGGGTTTTCAGATGCTGACTTAACACCTCTCGGGAAGAATCACAACAAAGCTCTGCATGTTTCTATTGAGTGCAAAGGGACTACCTTAGCACATGTGCTAGTCGACACTGGCTCTTCTCTGAATGTATTACCCAAGGGGGCATTAGACCGTCTTGACTGTGAAGATTTAATCTTGAAACCAAGTGATATCATCGTAAGGGATTTTGATAGATCAAAGAGGACTGTTCATGGGGAAGTAGATATTCCAATCAAAGTGGGTTCCCAAAACTTCAACTCCACCTTCTAAGTTATGGATATTCACCCTGCCTATTCTTGTCTGTTAGGTCACCCGTGGATTCATAAGGCTGGGGCAGTGACCTCAACCCTCCATCAGAAACTCAAATACCCAGTCAAAGGCAAAATAGTCACCGTATATGGAGAACAAGAGCTTATGGTGAGTGTTGTACCCCAAAATTTGCCCTCCCATTTCATCAACATTTTCTCATCACAAAACCCTTGAAGATCAAGATCCAGTTAGGGTTTCCTCTGCTCAAGACTTCTCCTTGCACTGTTGACCCAAATTAGGGTTTGTGTTTGCACAAAGATGATTTGACCTAAAATGCCTAAGATGACTTTCATGCTTCATGTTGGACTCCCAAGTTTATCCATACAAAGTTTCAAGTCTTGATTCCAAATTTTGCCCAGTCAATTGGACAGTTGACCTAGAAATCAACTGTATTGGGGAAAAAGTCAATTGTGGCCAATTGACAGTCAAATCTCATGAAAATTGACCCACATCAATATTATGAACTCACATAGACCATTTTATCAAGTTTGGATCACAATTCCACAAGAAATTTGATCAGATCATCAAAAGGGCAAAATGGTCATTTTTAGGGTTTTGACTGCACCAAGGCAATTTTTGACTGTTTGACCTAGCCAATGGCAAACCAAGATCACATATGGACTCAAGGGCCCCATGGAATTATCTTGACATGCTCAACAAGTTCAAAAGATCCCAAATACACAAGATTGATAGTTGAATTTCTCAGTCAATTGATCAATTTTGACTGTATACTGAAAAGTCAAACTTTGACTTTTTGGTCAAAATCAAGAGTCAAGATTCATTTTTCATAAAAACATGCCAAATCATGAAACTTGTTCACCAAGAAATCAAAAAATGCAAATTAGGGTTTGAAATGGATTTTTTTTCATAACTTAGAATTTTTCTAAGTTAAGGAAAACCCTAATTGTTTCCCAACTTTGCCCCACTTTCTCACCAAGATTCATTTGGATTCAAACAAAAGTCAAAACATGAAAGTTGTAGCTTGTTGCATAATCTACAACTTTGATTCACAAAGTTTTCTCAAATGAGGCTTGTATCTCAAGTTACAATTTTTGGAATAAGGGTACTAAACCATTCTTAACTTAGTGAAATTTTAACCTATTTTGACAAGGTTTTCTACCTAACTTCAAGGCCATTTTCCATACACTTCCACTTGGAATTTAACTTTGCATTTCAAAGATGGATTGTATTACACATTCCAAGCTTTCCAAAATGTCCAAGAACTTCTCAAACAACCTCATAACTTGAGAGAATCGAATTTCACAATATGGCAAAAAACTCACTTTTGAATTGGCTATTTTCCATGTGCATAATTTGTGCAAACTTCTCAAACCAGCATGCCCCTTGATTACAGGTCCTTAAACCATCCAACACTCAATAATTTAATGCATGTTCATTGTGCTAAGGCCTTGTTTCATGAGTTCAAGCATTGCCTAAAGGATTAATCCCAAATTGGAAAAAGCATTATATCCATTTTTGCAAAAGTTTCACTTTATGTCATAATACAAATCCACAAGTACAGATGAAATCTAATTGGAACAAGATTATGGGAAAAACACTCTGATCAAGGAGAGATTATGCAGCACATTAGGGGGCCTCTACCTGCCTAGAACACAACTTGGGCATTTGTTGCTTAAAGTGTAAGTAACATTGCATTTTGTACAACAACTTGGGGATCAGCCTAGAAACCCTTAAGAAAACTTTTGAAACACATTCAAGAGATCCCAACTGAGCTAACACACGACCCTAAGACCTCCAGTATCTCTCCTTTTCCATAATCACTCTCAAACTGCAAAAACAGGGCAGGGCCTGCAGTTTGAGTGCCATCTCTCATTCCTCTCATGCTCTCTTGCCCAAACCTGTTCAAACTCATTCCCTACCATCAATGCAAGCTAACCAAAACCTAAAACACGACCTGTAACTCCTCTAACCAGTTCCACCATTTTTGTTTTCTTGCTTTGCAGTTGAAGGTCCATAGCTCGATTCAAGGTCTTTCAAAACAAAGTAAGCATTGGAATAGCATCACCACACCTCAAGGAAGCTATACCAATCATCACCTTGCACTGAAAGCTCCTCCATTGCCAGATAGAACTTCAACTGAACAGGTATTTTCTTGAACTTCTAACTCTTAGTACAGGCATCATTAGCTCTAGGTTTGTGAATAAGAAATGTTCTACTCATGCCACTGAACCTGTACATGTTTTTACTTTTCATTTCTCTTGCTCGAGCTGTGAGAATTTAAGGTTTGAATATGGCAGAAAAGTTAGGTCATGATTTGGGATTGTCCAAATTCTCTCTCATTTCTGAGAGTTAGGATGAGTTCTTTATATATTTGAAATCGTGATTCAATGCTTAACATTTCTTATGTTGGAAGTTTGTGCAAAAGATCAAGGAATCAGGATATTTGAATGGGAGTTCTTGCGCGCGTTTTCTGAATAATTTTGTGCAGAGGTTGAAGAAGAAGCCTCATGGGCTGGGCCAGCTTCTGTATTGCTTTTTACACCATATTTTTGATTCATACCCCCCTGAGCCCATTTGTTTGATTTTTATGATTTTTTGATCTTTCTTTTTTATTTCTGACTCATTTATTTTTGCTAATAATGTTTAAAACTTGAAAAATCATTTTTACACCATTTTTGCATTTTTTAAGTATTTATTTGTTTATATGGGCATTTATACATAAATATATATATATCTATTATTATTTAGAAAAGAACTAGAAAAAATAATGTAAATATATCTCACTTCTGATTTTATTTCATTTTTCCTTTTGAAAATATTTTATGCAAAATATACTTTTTTATAAATAGTAAAATATTATTATTTATATATATATATAACTTATATTTATAAATTAATACATATATATATATATATATATATATATATATATATATATATATATATATATATATATATATATATATATATATATATATATATATATATATATATATATATATATATATATATATATATATATATATATATATATATATATATATATATATATATATATATATATATATATATATATATATATATATATATATATATATATATATATATATATATTTATTTATTAATATATTTAGGCTAAAATACAAAAAAATATATACATTTTTATTTTATTAATATTTAATGTGGAAAATACTTTTTTATGAATATACTCCATTTTATTTTATTTTTTATGTAATTATTAAATATTATACATATTAAATAGTTAATATATTTTATTTAATGAAATTAGGGTTTTACACTTAGAATAAAATACCAAAATATACATATTTATATTTTATCAATATTTAACACTAAAATACATTTTTTACAAATATACTTCATTTTTTTTTTGTTTTGTTTTGTATATAAGTAGTAAATATTGTATATATTGAATAAATATTGCATTTTATTTAATAAATTAGGGTTTTGCCCTAAATATGAAATACTCCAAAAATAATCTTTTTATCTTTTATTTATTTAATATAAATAATACTTTTTTTTCATACATATAAAAACCCTTTTTGCATTTTTGCATCTTTATTTTATTTTCTATTTAATTTATACAATCAATTACTTGTAAATATGCCAAAAATGATGTAATAGCTAGGTTTAATTTCTTTGTCTAAATATCCCCCCATTTGAACATTTGTACCCCCCTTCCCATATGGTGTTGTAATAGTGTAGGAATTTTAATTTTCGCACTTTATCGCTTTCTAAATACACCATGCTAGAATTAGGGTTTGTATGCAAAATAAAAAGAACAAAATAGTTTGACCTAATCTCAAGATAATCAAAGCATGAAAATGGACAACACATCTCACACTTGCACCCCTAGGGTATTCCACTTTGTTGCCTTCAAATAAATGGGCCATATTGCATGTTAGGTCTCTTTGGGCAAAACAAACAAATTAAATGATCATAGTCCCTCGATGACGCTTTCCAAATGTTGCCTAAACAAATGATCAAGTCCCTTAAAGAAAATTGCCCAAAGATACTTGACACTGTTGCAATTATGGCCTAAACGATGACCCGCGCCCGTCCCTTTCACATCCTAACATGAGATTGTCCACCAAATACAATGGTGGAACAAACTTATTAAAAGGGTTAAAACATAGCAATAAACTTGGAGAAATTTAGGAGTAGATAACCTCTTAGTTACTTGAATCAAAACTTGCAAAAACAAAACACTTGCCTATTTTTCTAAAACCACACCCCACAAACACTTTCAAAACAACTTTCAAAAACATTGAAAACCTTTTCAAAAGACATACACCTTTGTATACATCCCAACATGGATCATTACAAAGGTTGCCACCACATTGGCTTCTTTTCAAAAACATTTCTCAAACCCACACACACACGAGCACCATTTCAAACAATTGAAAACAAAAGGCAAGTGATCTAAGCAAGTAACTAAGAGCCCATGGATAACCATGGATAGAAAGGGTGCTAATACCTTCCCTTTCTATAATCTACTCCCCGAACCCAAGAAAAATCTCAAAGGTTTTTGCTGTGCTTTTTAAACCTTTCCTTAGGATAAAATAAAAAGTCGGTGGCGACTCTTGCTCAACCGAAACATTTGCGAAAACAAACGCAAAACCATAGTCAGTTCTCCCACCGTATCACATAACTGGCGACTCTGCTGGGGAAAATTTTAAAAGTGGAGTAACCTTAGGGCTTAGATCACCCTCTTGCATGACTAATTGTTTGAATTGTTTGCTTTATATCTTGGCTCTATTGTTTGGGTTTGCAATCCTCCACCCGGATTTTGGGAAACATTAATAGATAGCAATACGTTGTGGAAACTGTGCGGGGTATACCGACACGGTCGAAGCAATAGCTATATTAGTGCGACATATTTGTGAGTACCGGTAACCCTTGAGTTCAATCAAGGAGAGTACGGGGCCGCTGAGTGATGTCACTAAGCACTAATGACCTAGAACCTTACTTGACCATCTTGGCCTTTTATTAGGGGTAGTGAGATGACCGGCTTTGGTGCAGTCCGAAGTTGGTGGATACTCGATACTACACTCATTGAGGGTTGTTTTATTGGAATATTTTGGTCGCTAGTTAAGTGGCTAAACCAAAACAATGAACAATGAAAACAACCCAATGATATTGAGCTCCTTAGAACCCGGTTACTATTTATAGGACAGGTTTTTTAAGCCAACTACACTCAAGAGGGTACCTACCTATGAAACCCCATGCAAGCCTGAAACTAGGGTTTTGTGTGATTTTCTTGTACATATGTTTTGTGCATACATCATGAACATCATAAAACATCATATGCATTCACTAACCATTTCAAGGGTTTGGATCTTCATCTTTGTTCCTATTTTGTAGGTCATGGAAATTCCTCGCAGAAACACCATCTAAGTCAACCTTGTGAGAATTTCTCCTCAACTTAAGGAGCTCACCTCAAGAATTCCGGAAAATCCATCCTTCAGTGAAAGACATGGTAGACTGCTCAGCCTAGTCAACACCAACATTGAAGAAGACATGATGAAAGTGCTATTCCAGTTCTTTGACCCTCTTCACCACTGTTTCACTTTCCCCGATTACCAGTTGGTGCCCACTTTGGAGGAGTTTTCTTAACTCCTGAGAATTCCTATCCTTAATCAACTACCCTTCAACGGTACGGAAAAGGAACCAAAGCCGGAAGATGTTGCTCGAGCATTACATCTACAACCATCCGACATCAAGGGGCATTGGGAAACCAGAAGCGGCGTCAAGGGATTCTTAGCAAAATTCTTGTTTGAGAAGGCACAAGAATGTTGGAACTCATTGGACCTACAAGCCTTTGAAGATATTGTGGCACTCCTTATCTATGGGTTGGTCTTGTTCCCAAATCCTGACCAATTGGTAGATGTCAACGCCGTCAAAATCTTCTTGTCCAGAAATCCAATTCCAACATTGCTTGGGGACATTCTTCACTCATTTTACACACGAACAATGAGAAAGAGGGGTGTTCTCATGTGCTGTACTCCTCTCCTTGCAAGGTGGTTTATTTCGCACCTTCCACAATCTGTCTTGAAGAATGACCAAGGCTCAAGATGGTCCCAACGGTTGATGAATCTTACTCACTCTGATGTACATTGGTGTTCTCGGTCCAGAGAAAATGTCATCATCGTTGATCGTTGTGGAGAATTCCCTAATGTTCCTTTACTTGGAATTAGAGGAGGTATCACCTACAACCCTTGCCTAGCTTTGAGGCAATTTGGATATGCCCGGAGGGATGGCCCTCATGACATGTTGATTCCTGACCTAGTTTTTGACTTCGACAATGATGCGCAAGGACTTCGCCAAAGATTCATCAGAGCTTGGGGAAAACTCAACAAGGTTGATAGCAAGACTCTGGGACACAAGAATTCCATCCCTCTTGAGCCTTATCTCAAGTGGGTACGAGCCCGAGCCCAAAGTCTGATGATGCCTTATCCTCATGTTCTCCCTGTGATTAAAGAGCCCGTCAAGGAAGGAGAGGTTTCCTACACCATCCTACATCCAGACATGCCTACATCGTGGGAGGAAATGCAGAAAAGTTGGATTCAGCTCAAAGAAGAACGGAATACTTTTGAAGCTAGCTTCTACGCCAGTGAGAAGAAGGTGCTAGAGCTTACCCGCCGACTCCATGAGCAAGAGGCCCTCAACACCTACATCGCACCAAAAAGGATGCGCAATGTCTTTTTGCATTAAGAAGTTTATTTTGTAATATTTGGCCCATGGGGCATTTATGTACTGACAAATTTCTTCTTATTAATATGACGTGCGTTCTTCTTTGTCTAAAACAATTTTGAATGTCCTAAATCCTTGAATGCATTGCATACATAAGCATACCATTCATCATGTGCATAAGCAGGTCTCATTCCAGGTTTCCTTATCTGTCTACTGTTTATTTCAGTAGGATGGATCTCGAGCAAACAGTCAAAGACCTACAAGCTCAAAATGCACAGTTCCAGCAACTCCTGATGACCTTGGCTAAGGGTCAGGAGGATATCAAGACTCAATTGGGGAACAAAGACCTGGTGAAAAAGAAGAAAAAGAGACTCGGGGTGGCTACTTTGGGGAGAAGATTTGACGAAGAAGCTCGGAGAGTGCTTGAATTTCCTCCTACTTCTGATGAAGGAACCAGCAAAGGAGGTGGAGTTGCGGTACCTTCCGAGTCTGATGCGGAAGAAGAAGAGGTCGAAGAGGATGAAGATTATACTGATCAACAATACCCTCCAGCTGATGATAAATACAAAGGGCTAGAAGACAGGTTGGCCGCCATGGAGCTACAAAGAGTACCGGGTTTGGATTTTGAAGACTTGGGTTTGGTTGCCGGGATTGTGATTCCCCCAAAATTCAAAGTGCCAGTGTTTGTGAGGTATGATGGGCTGTCCTGTCCCAAAATGCATCTCAGGTCCTACGTGAGAAAGATTCAACCCTATACGGCAGATAAAAACCTTTGGATTCATTTCTTTCAAGACAGCCTTTCTGGAGCTCTGTTGGAGTGGTTTTATCAGCTAGAGGGAACCAGCGTCCAAAATTGGGAAGATTTGGCCACCGCCTTTTACAAACAATACTAGTATAATTCTGACCTTGCTCCTACTCGTACCCAACTTCAGGGTATGTCACTAGGAACAAGCGAGGGATTCAAAGAGTATGCACAAAAATGGAGGGATTTGGCTGGCAGGGTGCAGCCTCCTTTAACCGATCGTGATCTTGTTGATATGTTTCTAGGGACCCTATCTGGGCCATTTTTCAATCATTTGATTGGTAACTCTTCCGCGGGGTTTACCGATTTGATCTTAACGGGCGAAAGAATAGAAGCTGGCATCAAGTCAGGAAAGATTCAGAAGGGTGTTGCTGCAAGTACTGAGAAGAGGCCTTTTAAGAAGGAGGCAAGTGCCGTCTATGGTCCTAGAAGACAAGTCAAGCCAGAAAGTCGCCAAGCCGTCAATGCTCTGGTCATTTCAAAACCTGTTGCTGCTCCTCAGCAGTACAATCAACAAAGAGGTGAAAGGCCCAAGAGGCAGTATACTCGGTTGAGTATGACCTTGTCACAAATTTTACCCCAACTGTTATCAACCAACTTGGTGACCATCAAAGAAGCTCTTAAAGTCGTGAATACTGCATCTCCTAAGTATAACCCAAATGCCCGTTGTGCTTATCATTCTGATAGCCCCAGGCATACCACTGATGATTGCTGGGCCTTGAGAAACAAAGTGCAAGATCTTATCGACGTGAAGGAAATTCAGTTTGAAGCGCCTGAGAGGCCGAATGTTCTAACCGCTCCTATGCCCCAGCATAGAGTAAATGCCATTGAGGAAGATTTGTATGCTGTCTCGGTGAATGATGTTGCTACCCCTCTTTTGACTGTTAAGAGGAACTTACTACTAGCCGGTTTATTTCTGGGTTGTAGTAAGGGTTGCCTCCTGTGTGCTGTTATCCCTACCGGTTGTCCACTGTTGAAATCAGGCATCCAAAGCCTGACGGATAGCAAAGAAATTCTATTCAAGAAAACTGTTGTTCCGTTTATTTCCATTGAAGAAATATCTGTTGTCACAATTTACAATCCTGCCAAAGCTCCCGTGAAGAAACCAGTCCAAATTATGTCGGTTGCACCCATTACTATTACTGTTCCAGGGCCTCTCCCCTATGAGTCTAATAAAGCAGTCCCCTGGCATTATGGGGCCGACGTATATGTGCTTGGGGTGAAGCAGGAGTTCAACACCAATACCAGTATCAGTAACATCACTGGTCCCGCCAAGATTACCCGCAGTGGCAGGCTCTTCTCGCCTGACATTGCACCGCCAGTTATCTGAAAACCTCTCACCATCACACCCGCAAGTGTGCATATTCCGAATCAAGTTCCTGTGTCTACTACTGCCGCCGAATCCTCTGATACTCGGGGCAAAGAAGTTCCTACCGATTTGCCTGCCAGGACGGAGGCACCAAAAAAGACTGCTGTAGAAGCCTCCCAACAAGAAATGGAGGAAATTCTTAAAATCATCAAAAAGAGTGACTTTAACGTTGTTGAACAGTTGGGGCATACTCCCTCCAAAATCTCTATGCTATCATTACTGCTATGCTCAGAGGCCCATGCAAAAGCCCTGATTTCATTTCTGAAAACGGCCCATGTGCCGCAAGAGACCTCCGCGGATCAATTCACCGACTGTGTGGCTAATTTGACGGCTGACAATGGCTTGGGGTTCTCAGATGCTGACCTTACCGCTAAAGGAAAAAATCACAAT
This sequence comes from Vicia faba, assembly GCA_948472305.1. NCBI lineage: Eukaryota > Viridiplantae > Streptophyta > Magnoliopsida > Fabales > Fabaceae > Vicia > Vicia faba. The sequence continues at coordinate 38,539 of CATIWC010002071.1, read as the reverse complement.
GATGCCCTGCACGTCTCTATAGAGTGCAGGGGCACTACTCTCGCACACGTGTTGGTGGATACCGGTTCTTCCCTAAATGTTTTGCCCAAGAAGGCATTGGATCGTCTGGATTGTGAGGGTTTGGAGCTGAAACCTAGTAACATCATTGTTAGAGCCTTCGACGGTTCTAAGAGGATGGTGCACGGTGAGGTATACATTCCTATTCGTGTGGGCTCCCAGGTTTTCGACTCAACATTCTATGTAATGGATATTCGTCCATCTTACTCCTGCTTGTTGGGTCGACCCTGGATTCACAAAGCTGGGGCAGTAACTTCCACTCTACACCAAAAGCTCAAATACCCTGTCAAAGGGAAGATTGTTACTGTACAGGGTGAGGAGGAATACATGGTTAGTCACTTGAATTCATTCCGGTATATCGAGATGGACGGGGAGTTTATTGAAACCCCCTTTCAGCATTTTGAGGAAGTAACTCCAATTTTGGCATCAGCTGAAGCAGTGGTTGAAGAAGACTTTCCATTGAAGATGGCATCCTTGAAGGATGCCCGGGCTGTAATCGAGAAAGGCAATTGTGCAAACTGGGTCAGCTTCCTGACTTCACTCAAAAGAACGACAAGTTTGGGCTGGGCTTTACTACAGAGGCTCAGAGGGCTGTGCGTAAGGAAAAGGTCAGAAAGGCTCCAGTGTTTATCACCAACCCAAGGGTGAATGCTATCGAGGAGGATGTAGAGGAAACAGAGTTTGACAGTTGGATCTATCCAACTACCAGCAACGGACCAAGCAACTGGACGGCAAAAGATTTTACACCTATCACATTTGTCACGCAGTAATGATTTCTTTTAATTTCCAATTTGTAACAAACAATATGTTAAAACTTTATTGGCTCGGTGTCCTACCCGGGGCATCGTAGCTCCATTTGTGAGGGCTTTTTGTATGACATTTCCATATATCATCAATCAAAACATTGGACGTTTGTTGCATTTCAAATCTTGTGCTCTTTTTTCTCTCTGTGTTATATATTGCAAAACAGCTATATTTACACACACTCACTTATACAGGTTTCAATCCACTCTGGATCTCACTGGTAACAGCTCTGCTACCGCCAGTTATGACTTCGAGAATCCAATCAACTTGGCCGAAGATGAAGGTGAAGATGATTGTGAAGTGCCTGGTGAACTCGCAAGACTGCTACTCCAGGAAGAGAGGGTTATTCAACCACATGAAGAGCCGGTGGAAACAATTAACCTGGGTACGGAGACAGATAGGAAAGAGGTCAAGATTGGGGCTAATCTAGAGCTCAGCGTGAAGCAACGATTGATCCAGATGCTACATAGTTACATGGAGATCTTTGCTTGGTCATACGAAGATATGCCTGGTTTGGATGCCGACATTGTAGTTCATCACCTGCCAACTAAGGAAGACTGCCCTCCGGTAAAGCAAAAGGTTCGCCGCATGCGCCCAGAGATGTCCGAAAAGATCAAGGCTGAGGTTATGAAGCAATTCGATGCCGGATTTCTAGCAGTAACTTCTTACCCTCAGTGGGTTGCCAATGTGGTGCCGGTGCCGAAGAAGGACGGTAAAGTCAGAATGTGTGTTGACTACAGGGATTTAAACAGGGCAAGCCCCAAGGATGATTTTCCTCTACCTAATATTGACGTTCTTGTTGACAATACTACTCAACACAAGGTGTTCTCCTTCATGGACGGTTTTTTCAGGGTATAATCAGATCAAGATGGCCCCGGAAGATATGGAAAAGACTACCTTTGTGACTCAGTGGGGCACCTTCTGTTACAAGGTCATGCCATTCGGATTGAAAAATGCTGGGGCAACCTATCAACGTGCCATGGTTGCTTTATTTCATGATATGATCCATCATGAGATTGAGGTATACGTTGATGACATGATTGCAAGGTCTCAAACTGAGGAGGAGCACCTTGATCATCTGAGGAAGCTATTTGACCGACTGAAGTTATATAAGCTGAGGTTGAATCCCAACAAATGCACCTTTGGGGTGAGGTCCGGAAAGTTGCTAGGTTTCATTGTAAGTGATAAAGGTATTCAGGTGGACCCTGCCAAGGTAAAATCCATACAAGAGATGCCAACTCCAAAGACAGAGAAAGAAGTCAGAGGCTTCCTAGGACGATTGAATTACATTGCCCGATTCATCTCACATCTGACTGCTACTTGTGAGCCAATCTTCAAATTACTGAAGAAAGATCAAGTAGTACGCTGGAACGATGAATGTCAGGCTTCCTTTGAAAAGATAAAGGAATATCTCCAAGAACCACCCATCCTTATGCCACCAGTGGAAGGAAGACCTATGATACTATATTTGACAGTACTTGACAATTCAATAGGGTGCGTGCTGGGACAGCATGACGAGTCTGGCCGAAAAGAGCACGCTATTTATTACTTGAGCAAAAAGTTTACCGACTGTGAGTCTCGTTACTCACTGCTTGAGAAAACTTGCTGCGCTCTAGTATGGGCTGCTCGCCGGCTGAGACAGTATATGCTGACTCACACTACTCTATTAATTTCAAAGATGGATCCCATCAAGTACATATTTGAAAAGCCCGCTCTGTCTGGAAGAATAGCGAGATGGCAAATGATCTTAACAGAATATGATATCCAGTATACAACTCAGAAAGCAATCAAAGGAAGTGTACTGGCAGATCATTTGGCACACCAACCTGTGGACGATTACCAATCCTTGAACTTTGATTTTCCGGACGAAGACATCATGGTGGTAACTGACTGTGAAGTACCTGGACCGGATGAAGGACCTGAGGAAGGATCCCGATGGTCTATGCATTTTGATGGAGCCTCCAATGCTTTGGGTAACGGCGTCGGCGCTGTAATCATATCTCCCAAAGGAACTCATACTCCACTCACCGCCCGATTGTGTTTCAACTGCACCAACAACATGGCAGAATATGAGGCATGTATCATGGGTCTACAAGCTGCAATCGACTTAAGGATCAAATTTTTGAGTGTCTTCAGAGATTCCGCTCTCGTGATCAATCAGATCAAAGGAGAGTGGGATACGAAACACCCAAATCTTATTCCTTACAAGGAGTATGTGTCTACCTTGCTTCCCCACTTTGAAGAGATAACTTTTGAGCATTTCCCAAGAGAGGAGAATCAGCTAGCGGACGCACTAGCTACGATGTCTTCAATGTTCAAAGTTAAATGGGACAATGAGGCTCCCCGGATCATTATCTGGAAGTTGGACGAACCGGCATACTGCTGCGACCTCGAGGCCGAGAAGGCAACTGAAAAACCCTGGTATCATGAGGTGAAGAGGTACTTGGAAGCTCAGGAATACCCTGAAGGTGCATCTGTCAATGACAAGAAGTTCATGAGGAGGTTTGCGGCAAAATTCTTCCTCAGCAACGGCATCCTCTACAAACGAAATCACGATTCAACTCTACTACGTTGTGTGGATAAGGCTGAAGCAGAGAAAATCATGATAGAACTGCATGAAGGTACATTTGGAACACATTCCAGTGGACATACCATGGCAAAGAAAATCCTACGGGCAGGATATTTCTGGTCCACAATGGAAGCCGATTGTTACCAACACTCTCGAACTTGTCACAAATGCCAGATCTATGCTGACAAAGTGCATATTCCTCCAGTCCCTCTGAACGTCCTGACGGCACCTTGGCCTTTTGCAATGTGGGGCATTGATATGATCGGTGAGATCCGACTGACGGCATCCAACGGGCATCGCTTCATCTTGGTAGCAATCGATTACTTCACGAAGTGGGTTGAGGCAGCTTCCTACGCCACAGTAACCAAGAGCGTCGTGGCACGTTTCATCCGGCATAATCTGATCTGTCGGTACGGCGTCCCGGAAAGAATCATTACAGACAATGGTACCAATCTCAATAACAAAATGATCACTGAACTCTGCGAACAATTCAAGATACAGCACCACAATTCTTCTCCCTACCGGCCGAAGATGAATGGGGCTGTAGAGGCAGCTAATAAGAATATCAAGAAAATTGTGCAGAAGATGACAGTGACCTATAAAGATTGGCACGAAATGTTACCATTTGCTCTTCATGGGTACCGTACCTCAGCAAGGACGTCAACCGGGGCAACTCCTTTCTCCTTGGTCTATGGCATGGAGGAAGTCCTGCCAATTGAAGTCCAGATACCCTCTCTCCGGATAATGAAGGATGCAGACTTGAATGAAGATGACTGGATCCAGACTCGACTAGATCAATTAAACCTGATTGACGAAAAGAGACTCACCGCTATCTGTCATGGTCAGACGTATTAAAAACGAATGATCAGGGCATTTAACAAGAAAGTCAGACCACAAGAGTATCAAGTTGGGGACCTGGTAATCAAACGCATCATCCTTCCTCAAAGTGATCCCCGGGGTAAATGGACCCCTACTTACGAAGGGCCATTTGTGGTTAAACATGTGTTCTCAGGAGGAGCCATGATCCTAACCACCATGGATGGTGACGACCTTCCTCACCCCGCCAATGCAGACATAGTGAAAAGATACTATGCATGAATAAAAGACCCGCTAGGTTGACATACCTAGGCAAAAATAAGGGCTTCCCGGCGAACCAAAAGGGTTCGGGCAAAATAAGGGATGAAATGGAAAAAAAATCTGTACGCCCGGCAAGTCAAAAACCTGAAGAGGCGGCTTGGGCAAAAATGGGTATCCCGGTGGACTGATAACTCGAAAGGGCGGTCCAGGCAAAAGTTAGGGATAAAGCGTAACACTATGTCTCATTGGATCACTTCACATCCGGAATTCGGCATCAATTATCTGGCTCAGATTTCGGCATCGACCAATCAGATTCATCTTCAACTGAGCAGCAAAGTGATGAGACGCTTGGAGACATAAAGGCGATAGCAGAGCTGGAACTCAGTGGGATTGTTCACATAGCTGTTTTGTTTTCAAAATTGTAAATTCTGTGTTATTCGGCGGCGTCCTCTTACTAGGATGTCAGCCTCTTGTACAAAAACGCCTTTTACACAGGCAAAATTCAAATCAATACAAAGTCACTTGTCCATACAAATCGCCATTATTTTTCCTTTTTTCTGTTTTGTCTTGCGAAGAACGTCCAATGTTCATTTTTGATATATGCATTTGACATTAAATTGCTGATTCATAAATATTTGCAAAAGATTAATTACAGGTGACATCAGAAACAGGGGCAATGTAAGGTTGTCTGATGCAGTCTGGTTGCTTTGTCCGCCAAGGTACCAAGGTAGATTCGACTGAAGAATGTGACCAAATCATCTCCCTCCCCGCAGAATAAGACAAGATTCAGCAATGCTTTCCCCAAGCGGAGTTGACTCCCCGTCAATCCTGAAAAGGCACAACTTTCCCCGGCAGGTCTTAAAGCTTATCCCCAGTAGATTCTGGAAGCTCGTTCCCTGTAGAATACGGACGTCTCTCCCGAGATTTATTCAGAGTTATTCCTCACAAGGGCTTATAACTGGGTTATCCTCAGCTAATTGCCACGGAAGATCGCCCTCAACAAAGTTCTTTCAATCCCCAGCGGAGTTTATCTTTGGTATCCCCAACGGGGTTTATCATCATTATCCCCAGCGGAATCCGTCATTGAAGTCCTCAGCAGGCCTCTCATCAAAAACTTCAGCAAAGTATCTCTTCCACAGAGCAATTCCCCGGCTGATCGTCAAGGATTTATTTTCCTAAGACGAAAATACATTCATAAACATTTCACGTTTTCATACACCCTGATCACGTACATGATAAAGTGCATACAACACTATCTCATGTTAAAACATCATGCATATCATACATCATGACATTGCATACAACTTATGTTTTGCCTTTTCAGGGAAAAAGACAATCCCAAAGACAACTACCTTCAACTGTCACAATTCCAGATTCGATACCTGTATCCAGCCAGGGCATATCTGAGAGTGATCAGTCTCCAGACTCGATTCCTGTATCTAGCCAGGGCACGTCTGAAGAGTTCGAAGATTCGATTCCTGTATCCAGCCAGGGCACATCTATCAACTACAACATTTCCAGATTCGATTCCTGTATCCAGCCAGGGCATATCTGTTGACCATATTTCCAGACTCGATTCTTGTATCTAGCCAGGGCACGTCTGAAGAGTTCGAAGATTTGATTCCTGTATCCAGCCAGGGCATATCTGTTGACGACTATTTCTAGATTCGACTCCTGTATCCAGCCAGGGCACATCTGTGAGCAACCGATTGTAGATTCGATACCTGTATCCAGCCAGGGCATATCTGCATAAAGAGATTGAAGATCAAACACCTGTAACAAGCCAGGAAAACATCTGCCTTTCTCGAATACACAAAGTTCTCGCTAAGGAATCTCTTGTGCGATCATCACTTACAAATGGCATCTATAAGCCCATTCCTGACAAGGTTCTGTCACATCTCCAGATGGCATCTATAAGCCCATCTCCCTATCCACCACCTATCCAAATGGCATCTATAAGCCCATTCCCGACATCACATTGTTGATACTCCAACATGCGAGTGCAAATTTCCGGGCACTCTAGTGTCCAATCTCCTTTTACCCTCGAGTCACGAAAGGCAAACTTGCCAATCTAACTCTTCAGGTTCAAGAAGATTGAACAGGGGCAACTGTTGTACCCCAAAATTTTCCCTCCCATTTCATCAACATTTTCTCATCACAAAACCCTTGAAGATCAAGATCCAGTTAGGGTTTCCTCTGCTCAAGACTTCTCCTTGCACTGTTGACCCAAATTAGGGTTTGTGTTTGCACAAAGATGCTTTGACCTAAAATGCCTAAGATGACTTTCATGCTTCATGTTGGACTCCCAAGTTTATCCATACAAAGTTTCAAGTCTTGATTCCAAATTTTGCCCAGTCAATTGGACAGTTGACCTAGAAATCAACTGTATTGGGGAAAAAGTCAATTGTGGCCAATTGACAGTCAAATCTCATGAAAATTGACCCACATCAATATTATGAACTCACATAGACCATTTTATCAAGTTTGGATCACAATTCCACAAGAAATTTGATCAGATCATCAAAAGGGCAAAATGGTCATTTTTAGGGTTTTGACTGCACCAAGGCAATTTTTGACTGTTTGACCTAGCCAATGGCAAACCAAGATCACATATGGACTCAAGGGCCCCATGGAATTATCTTAACATGCTCAACAAGTTCAAAAGATCCCAAATACACAAGATTGATAGTTGAATTTCTCAGTCAATTGATCAATTTTGACTGTATACTGAAAAGTCAAACTTTGACTTTTTGGTCAAAATCAAGAGTCAAGATTCATTTTTCATAAAAACATGCCAAATCATGAAACTTGTTCACCAAGAAATCAAAAAATGCAAATTAGGGTTTGAAATGGATTTTTTTTCATAATTTAGAATTTTTCTAAGTTATGGAAAACCCTAATTGTTTCCCAACTTTGCCCCACTTTCTCACCAAGATTCATTTGGATTCAAACAAAAGTCAAAACATGAAAGTTGTAGCTTGTTGCATAATCTACAACTTTTATTCACAAAGTTTTCTCAAATGAGGCTTGCATCTCAAGTTACAATTTTTGGAATAAGGGTACTAAACCATTCTTAACTTAGTGAAATTTTAACCTATTTTGACAAGGTTTTCTACCTAACTTCAAGGCCATTTTCCATACACTTCCACTTGGAATTTCACTTTGCATTTCAAAGATGGATTGTAGTAAACATTCCAAGCTTTCCAAAATGTCCAAGAACTTCTCAAACAACCTCATAACTTGAGAAAATCGAATTTCACAATATGGCAAAAAACTCACTTTTGAATTGGCTATTTTCCATGTTCATAATTTGTGCAAACTTCTCAAACCAGCATGCCCCTTGATTACAGGTCCTTAAACCATCCAACACTCAATAATTTAATGCATGTTCATTGTGCTAAGGCCTTGTTTCATGAGTTCAAGCATTGCCTAATGGATTAATCCCAAATTGGAAAAAGCATTATATCCATTTTTGCAAAAGTTTCACTTTATGTCATAATACAAATCCACAAGTACAGATGAAATCTAATTGGCACAAGATTATGGGCAAAACACTCTGATCAAGGAGAGATTATGCAGCACATTAGGGGGCCTCTACCTGCCTAGAACACAACTTGGGCATTTGTTGCTTAAAGTGTAAGTAACATTGCATTTTGTACAACAACTTGGGGATCAGCTTAGAAACCCTTAAGCAAACTTTTGAAACACATTCAAGAGATCCCAATTGAGCTAACACATGACCCTAAGACCTCCAGTATCTCTCCTTTGCCATAATCACTCTCAAACTGCAAAAACAGGGCAGGGCCTGCAGTTTGAGTGCCATCTCTCATTCCTCTCATGCTCTCTTGCCCAAACCTGTTCAAACTCATTCCCTACCATCAATGCAAGCTAACCAAAACCTAAAACACGACCTGTAACTCCTCTAACCAGTTCCACCATTTTTTTTTCTTGCTTTGCAGTTGAAGGTCCATAGCTCGATTCAAGGTCTTTCAAAACAAAGTAAGCATTGGAATAGCATCACCACACCTCAAGGAAGCTATACCAATCATCACCTTGCACTGAAAGCTCCTCCATTGCCAGATAGAACTTCAACTGAACAGGTATTTTCTTGAACTTCTAACTCTTAGTACAGGCATCATTAGCTCTAGGTTTGTGAATAAGAAATGTTCTAATCATGCCACTGAACCTGTACATGTTTTTACTTTTCATTTCTCTTGCTCGAGCTGTGAGAATTTAAGGTTTGAATATGGCAGAAAAGTTAGGTCATGATTTGGGATTGTCCAAATTCTCTCTCATTTCTGAGAGTTAGGATGAGTTCTTTATATATTTGAAATCGTGATTCAATGCTTAACATTTCTTATGTTGGAAGTTTGTGCAAAAGATCAAGGAATCAGGATATTTGAATGGGAGTTCTTGCGCGCGTTTTCTGAATAATTTTATGCAGAGGTTGAAGAAGAAGCCTCATGGGCTGGGCTAGCTTCTGTATTGCTTTTTATACCATATTTTTGATTCATACCCCCCTGAGCCCATTTGTTTGATTTTTATGATTTTTTTATCTTTCTTTTTTATTTCTGACTCATTTATTTTTGCTAATAATGTTTAAAACTTGAAAAATCATTTTTACACTATTTTTGTATTTTTTAAGTATTTATTTGTTTATATGGACATGTATACATAAATATATATATCTATTATTATTTAGAAAAGAACTAGAAAAAATAATGTAAATATATCTCACTTCTGATTTTATTTCATTTTTCCTTTTGAAAATATTTTATGCAAAATATACTTTTTTATAAATAGTAAAATATTATTATTTTTATATATATAACTTATATTTAGAAATTAATATATATATATATATATATATATATATATATATATATATATATATATATATATATATATATATATATATATATATATATATATATATATATATATATATATATATATATATATATATATATATATATATATATATATATATATATATATATATATATATATATATATATATATATATATATATATATATATATATATATATATATATATATATTTATTAATATATTTAGGCTAAAATACAAAAAAATATATACATTTTTATTTTATTAATATTTAATGTGGAAAATACTTTTTTATGAATATACTCCATTTTATTTTATTTTTTATGTAATTATTAAATATTATACATATTAAATAGTTAATATATTTTATTTAATGAAATAAGGGTTTTACACTTAGAATAAAATACCAAAATATACATATTTTTATTTTATCAATATTTAACACTAAAATACATTTTTTACAAATATACTTCATTTTTTATTTTTATTTTTTTTTTGTTTTGTATATAAGTAGTAAATATTGTATATATTGAATAAATATTGCATTTTATTTAATAAATTAGGGTTTTGCCCTAAATATGAAATACTCCAAAAATAATCTTTTTATCTTTTATTTATTTAATATAAATAATACTTTTTTTTCATACATATAAAAACCCTTTTTGCATTTTTGCATCTTTATTTTATTTTCCATTTAATTTATACAATCAATTACTTGTAAATATGCCAAAAATGATGTAATAGCTAGGTTTAATTTCTTTGTCTAAATATCCCCCCATTTGAACATTTGTACCCCCCTTCCCATATGGTGTTGTAATAGTGTAGGAATTTTAATTTTCGCACTTTATCGCTTTCTAAATACACCATGCTAGAATTAGGGTTTGTATGCAAAATAAAAAGAACAAAATAGTTTGACCTAATCTCAAGATAATCAAAGCATGAAAATGGACAACACATCTCACACTTGCACCCCTAGGGTATTCCAGTTTGTTGCCTTCAAATAAATGGGCCATATTGCATGTTAGGTCTCTTTGGGAAAAACAAACAAATTAAATGATCATAGTCCCTCGATGACGCTTTCCAAATGTTGCCTAAACAAATGATCAAGTCCCTTAAAGAAAATTGCCCAAAGATACTTGACACCGTTGCAATTATGGCCTAAACGATGACCCGCGCCCATCCCTTTCACATCCTAACATGAGATTGTCCACCAAATACAATGGTGGAACAAACTTATTAAAAGGGTTAAAACATAGCAATAAACTTGGAGAAATTTAGGAGTAGATAACCTCTTAGTTACTTGAATCAAAACTTGCAAAAACAAAACACTTGCCTATTTTTCTAAAACCACACCCCACAAACACTTTCAAAACAACTTTCAAAAACATTGAAAACCTTTTCAAAAGACATACACCTTTGTATACATCCCAACATGGATCATTACAAAGGTTGCCACCACATTGGCTTCTTTTCAAAAACATTTCTCAAACCCACACACACACGAGCACCATTTCAAACAATTGAAAACAAAAGGCAAGTGATCTAAGCAAGTAACTAAGAGCCCATGGATAACCATGGATAGAAAGGGTGCTAATACCTTCCCTTTCTATAATCTACTCCCCGAACCCAAGAAAAATCTCAAAGGTTTTTGCTGTGCTTTTTAAACCTTTCCTTAGGATAAAATAAAAAGTCGGTGGCGACTCTTGCTCAACCGAAACATTTGCGAAAACAAACGCAAAACCATAGTCAGTTCTCCCACCGTATCACAGTGAGCCATCTTAACTCTTTCAAGTATGTAGAGATGGACGGAGAATTCATTGAAACCCCATGTCAAGCCTTTGAGGTTGTACCACCGATGATTGCTGCTACTAAATGTTCTCCTGATGAGCCTAAAGCTGTTAAGGCCATGCCAAAGATGGTTTCAGTTAAGGATGCTTGTGCGGCAATTGAAGAAGGAAACTGTGATACTTGGGGCAACTCCTCGATATCCCTTTTAAGGTAGACAAATTTGGTTTGGGATTCACCATCAAAGCTCAAAAAGAAGTGAGGCGTGCTCGTGCTGGAAAGCCACATCTCCGCATTGGAAGCCATGGAGTCAACGCCGTGAGTGATTCTGAAGAAGAGACTACATTTAAAGAGTGGCTGTATCCAACTACAACGGAGCTGAAGAATGGCATACAAAGGACTTTGTGCTCATATCCTTCATTAAGGAGTAATCTACTTGTTATTACTTTTCTTTCAATTCAAGAACATGTTGTCTGTAATATTTTGACAATGACTTTTCAACCATATGCCTGGCCTGAGGCACTTTGGTCCATTTGTCAAGGGTTTTATTTATGTTCATCTAATCATATGATCATTCAGTACATTGGACTCTTTTGCATTCAAATATTTGTGTTCATTGTCTTTCCTTTCTTTCAATTACATTTTTCAAAAATAGCCATGTATCTTACATGCACACACACACACACACACACACACTTTTACAGATCCACATCCACTCTGGGTCCTATTGCCAATAACTCTACTATTGCTGACTATTACTTTGAGTGTCCTATCAACCAAGACGAAGACGAAGGCGAGGAAGATTGTGACATACCAGGAGAACTATCCAGACTTCTATTACAAGAGGAAAAAGCTATTCAGCCGCACGAGGAGTTAGTTGAAGTTATCAACCTGGGTACTAAGGCAGATAAGAAGGAAATCAAGATCGACGCTAACTTGGAAAGCAGTGTCAAGAGCAAGTTGGTTTAGATGTTGCATGAGTATGTGAAAAAAATTTCTTGGTATTATGAAGATATGCCTGGGTTGGATACCGACATCATAGTTCATCGTCTTCCGACAAAAGAAGACTGTCCGTCTGTCAAGCAAAAGGTTCGTTGCATGAGGCCTGATATGTCTGAAAAGATCAAAGCCGAGGTGATGAAACAATTTGATGTGGGGTTCCTAGTTGTGACATCCTATCCTCAATTGGTTGACAATGTGGTTCCGGTGCCAAAGAAAGACAGGAAAGTTTGCATGTGCATAAACTATAGGGATCTGAATAGGGAAAGCCCCAAGGATGACTTCCCTCTACCATACATTGACGTCTTAGTTGATAATACTGCTCAGCATAAAGTCTTCTCATTCATGGATGGCTTCTCATCCTATAATCAAATAAGGATGGCTCCAGAAGATATGGAGAAGACTACTTTCGTTACGCAATGGGGCACCTTCTGCTACAAGGTCAGGCCGTTCGGACTAAAGAATGCAGGGGCAACATATCAAAGGGCTATGGTAGCTTTATTTCATGACATGATTAATCATGAGATAGAGTTATATGTGGATGATATGATTGCCAGGTCACAAACCGAGGAAGAACATCTCGATCACCTACATAAGTTATTCGAGAGGCTGAAAAAGTACAAGCTGAGGTTAAACCCTAATAAGTGCACGTTTGGAGTACGCTCTGGAAAGCTCCTAGGTTTTGTCGTCGGCAATAAAGGCATTGAAGTTGATCCTGCCAAGGTAAAGGCCATCCAATAAATTCCAGTCCCTCATTCTAAAAAATAAGTCATAGGATTCTTGGATCGTCTCAATTACATTGTCTGTTTCATATCCCACTTAACTGCTACTTGTGAACCACTCTTCAAACTCTTGAAGAAAGATCGGGTAGTCATATGGAACGATGAATGCCAGATTGCTTTTGACAAAATCAAATAATATTTACAAGAACCTCCTATTCTCATGCCTCCAGTTGAAGGAAGACCTTTGATCTTGTATTTGACTGTACTAGAGAACTCTATGGGGTGTGTATTGGGCCAACATGACGAGTCTGGCTGAAAAGAGCATGCTATTTATTACCTGAGCAAAAAGTTTACCGACTGTGAAACCAGATATTCACTGCTCGAGAAAACTTGTTGTGCTCTGGCATGGGCTGCTCGCTGACTAAGACGGTATATGTTGACTTATACCACTTTGTTGATTTCTAAGATGGACCCGATTAAGTACATCTTTGAGAAACCCGCCCTTTCCGGACGGATAGTTAGATGGAAAATGATCTTGACTGAGTATGACATTCAATACACGAATCAAAAAGCCATCAAAGGAATTGTACTAGCAGATCATTTGGCCCATCAAGCCGTGGATGATTATCAGTCAATGAATTTCGACTTCCCTGATGAGAACATCATGCTAGTAACCGACTGTGCGAAACCTGGACCATATGACGGACCTGAACAAGGATCCCGATGGACTATGGTATTCGATGGGGCTTCCAATGCCTTGGGCAACGGGATTAGTGTTGTGATCATCTCTCCTGAAGGTTGCCATACTCCTTTCACTGCCGGACTATGTTTCGATTGCACAAACAATATGGCTGAGTACGAAGCATGCATCTTAGGTCTGAAAGCTGCTATTGACTTGAGGATCAAGCATTTGAATGTGTTTGGGGATTCCGCCTTCGTGATCCGCCAAGTAAAAGGAGATTGGGACACTAAACACCCTAATCTTATCCCTTACAAGGAACTTGTGCTATCCCTAATTCCTTACTTCGAAGAGATCACTTTTGAGCACTTCCCTAGGGAAGAAAACCAGTTGGCTGACGCCTTGACAACCATGTCTTCAATGTTCAAGGTCAGATGGGACAATGAAGCCCCTATGATTACAATTGAAAGATTCGATGAACCTGCACATTGCTATGAGCTCGACACCGATGTGGAAAAGCCATGGTACCATGAGGTGAGGAGATACCTTGAAGCACAAGAGTATCCAGAGGGGGCATCTATCAATGGAAAAGTTCTTGCGAAGATTTGCAGCCAAATTCTTCCTAAGTAACGGGATATTGTACAAGTGAAGCCATGATTCAACTCTACTCCGATGTATGGACAAGAGGGAGGCATAGAAAATCATGGAAGACATGCACGATGGTCTCTTTGGTACTCACTCAAGTGGACATACGATGGCTAAGAAAATCTTAAGAGCAGGTTACTATTGGTCAACGATGGAGACTGATTTCCATCGACATTCAAGAACCTGTCACAAATTCCAAATCTATGCTGACAAGGTCCATGTGCCTCCTATCCCTCTGAATGTCATGACTGCTCCGTGGCCATTTGCAATGTGGGGAACTGACATGATCGGAGAGATCAAGCCCACATCTTCCAACGGACATCGCTTCATCCTTGTTGCTATTGACTATTTTACCAAATGGGTCGAGGCCGCCTTGTTTGCCTCAGTCACCAAGAACATGGTAGCCAGATTCAGTAGACACAACCTTATCTTCCGTTATGGTATCCTCGAAAGGATAATCACCGACAATGGGACTAACCTCAACAATGCTATGATCACTGAACTTTGCACTCAGTTCAAAATCAAGCATCAAAGTTCTTCTCCATATAGACCAAAAATGAATGGCACAGTCGAAGCAGCTAAAAAAAATATCAAGAAGATTGTGAAAAAGATGGTAGTAACCTATAAGGATTGGCATGAGATGTTGCCGTTTTCTCTACATGGTTATTGTACTTCAGCTAGAACCTCAACTGGGGCAACTCCATTTTCCTTTGTTTATGGCATGGAAGCTCTTCTGCCAGTGGAAGTTCAGATTCCCTCGCTGAGGATTATGATTGAGGCAGGCTTAGGCAAAGACGAGTGGATTCAAACGAGATTGGATCAACTGAACTTGATTGATGAAAAAGATTAGCTGCTATTTGTCATGGTCAGACGTATTAAAAACGAATGATTAAGGCTTTCAGCAAAAAGATCAAGCCTCGAGAATATCAAGCTGGTGACTTGGTGATAAAACGCATCATTCTACCACAAGGCAACCCCAGAGGAAAATGGACTCCCACCTACGAAGGTCCATTTTTGTCAAGGGAGTTTTCTCTGGCGGTGCCATGATGTTGACTACCATAGATGGTGAAGATTTCCCACATCCCATCAATGTGGACATAGTTAAAAAATACTACGCATGAGAGACCCGTTAGGTTGACACACCTAAGTAAAATAAGGGCATCCTGGCAAACCAAAAGGTTTGGGAAAAAATTAGGGATATATGCAAAAGATTGTACACCCGGCAAGTTGAAAACCCAAAAGGGCGACTTGGGCAAAAAAGGGTATCCTGGTGGGCTGAAAACCCGAAAGGGTGGTCCAGGAAAAAATTAAGGATTAAAAGTGTATGACTATGTCCCGTGAAATCAATACAGTCGATTTTATCATCAAGGTCCAAGTTCAGACGGTCTAAGATCAACCCAATCAACGTCTATCAACGGCAAGAGACATTCGAATACATTGGGGCAATAGTAGAGTTGGAAGGCAATGAGATCATTTCACATGGATATTTGTTTTCATTCTTAATGTTTGCTTTCCTTTCGAAGATTTCCTCTTACTAGGATATCTGTCTCTCTGTACAAAAATGCCTATTCATGGGCAAAATATCAATACAAATACACTTTGAAGTGCAAAATTTCTATCTTTGTTTTGAATGCAAATTTGTCCAATGACTAAAATTGAATGAACATATGCACATGAACATAATTTAAAACTATTTGGAACATGTGTCCTGCTAAGAAGCAGTAAGCATCTCTTTAATGTATATGAAATATCCCCACAGAGTTATCTCATCGTCATTATCCCCACAAGGACGGCGGCAATAAACCTTTCCCCGACGGAGTTGCCCATAAAATCTCTTTGCATAGGATAATCCCTGACCAAAGTCTCGAACTCTTGGTCACTTTTTCCCCAGCTAAGTCAATTTTTACAAGTTAAAGCCTCGGGGATCTCTTCCTAAAGGAAATTCACTTCCTCAACAGGGTTTATTTCCCCAACAGGGTTATTTTCCATCCGAATTCAAATTTCTCAACATACAACAATCAAGACACCACGAAGTTCTCCAGCTGATCCTATCATTCCCAGCTGAGCGTATTTTCCTAGCTGAGTATATCTTCCCAAACTAAGGCTATTACCCCCCAAACGGAGTATATTATCCTCAATTGAGTGTATCTTCCCCAAGATGACTCTGCCTTACCCGACTGAGTCTACACTCTCCAGTTTGAATTTCCCTTTCAGATTATTACCAATCATAGGGACACAACCCCTGATCCCCACTAAAGCCGTCAACAAAGCCTTTATTATCTCCAAAAGATGATATTAAGCCTAGATCCGACCAGATATTAGCACACTTTTCAAGTTATTACTGAAGCATAGACCCGACCAAATAATAGTTTGACTTCTTCAATTACTGAAACCTGGACCCGACCAGATAAAAGTTTGAGTATCTGAAACCTGGATCCGACCAGATAATAGTTGATCTCAATTAAAAAGATGTTATGAAGCCTGGATCCGACCAGATATTAGCACACTTTTCAAGTTATTAATGAAGCCTGGACCCGACCAGATAATAGTTTAACTTCTTCAATTACTGAAACCTGGACCCGACCAAATAACAGTTTGAGTATCTGAAACCTGGATCCAACCAGATAACAGTTGATCTCAATTTCAAAAGATGCTATGAAGCCTGGATCCGACTAGATATTAGCACACTTTTCAAGTTATTACTGAAGCCTGGACCCGACCACATAATAGTTTGACTTCTTCAATTATTTAAACCTGGGCCCGACCAGATAATAGTTTGAGTATCTGAAACCTGGATTCGACCAGATAATAGTTGATCTCAATTTCAAAATGCTATGAAACCTAGACCCGACCAGATAATAGCCTAACTCTTCAAATATATAGAAGAACCTGAACTCAACCCGATCAAGGTTTAACTTCTCTTCCCCAGTAGAGTTGCCTCCATATCCCCAACAGATTGCTGAGAAACCTGGGCCCGACCAGATATCAGTTTTCATTTCCATCTTTTCAGGCAAGTTGTTGTGAAACTTGGATCCGACCAGATAGCAATCGTCCTCAGAGATTCATTGTGAAACCTGGAAACCAACCAGATAATAACTAAATCCCCAAACAGTTTTTTGTGAAACCTGGACCCGACCAGATAGCAATTGGCCTCATCAACCTCAGAAATCTGCAAAGCCTGGACCCGACCAAATAACATTTTTTTCAAAATAGTTTATTGTGAAGCCTGGACCCGACCAGATAGCAATTGACCTCATCAACCTCAAAAATCTGCAAAGCCTGGACCCGACCAGATAACAGTTTTTTCAAAACAGTTTATTGTGAATCCTGGACCCGACCAGATAGCAATTGACCTCATCAACCTCAAAAATCTGCAAAGTCTGGACCCGACCAGATAACTGTTTTTTAAAACAGTTTATTATGAAGCATGGACCCAACCAGATAACAGTTTTTCAAAAATTTTATTGCAAAGCCTGGAGCCCGACTAAATAACAATTAACTGTGATCCCCAGAGAGACACTATGAAGCCTGGACTTGACCAGATAATAGTACAACTTTCCAAAAAAAATCATGAAACCTGGACCCGACCAGATAGTAGTTACCACTTCAAGTTACTGCAAAGCCTGGATCCGACCAGATAACAGTTAACCTTTGTATTCCCAGCAAGTTGTTGTGAAGCCTGGGTCCGACCAGATAACTATTCAATTTTAAGAAATTTTCTGCAAAGCCTGGAATCTGACCAGATAATAGTTAATTTGTCTCATCCTCAGCAAGTTGTGAAGCCTGGATCTGACCAGATAACAACTAATGTTCAAGAGATATTCCCCAGCGGAAGCATCCTTCCAATAAAATTTGGAGATATGTATATTCTTCATCTCCAACAGCAATCAGGGATTCGACCTCCCAGAATTTCCTTAGCAGCAGTCAGGGAGTTATTTTCCCGAGAAGAAACATGCATCCCACATTCATACATACCCTATGCATTTAGCATAATACCATATCTGGTTAACATCATGCATGCATCTACATTACTAACTCTTTTTCTCACAGGTAAAACATCAAGTTTTAGTATAAATCAACAAGAGATTTGTGATGATACTTCTTCTAGCGTTCACCAACATTCCTCCAAATGGCATCTATAAGCCCATTCACCATCCATCTTCGAGTGCAAATTTCCGGGCACTCTAATGTTCAATCATCTTTCACGTTCAAGTCACGAATGATGGACTCACCAATCTAACTCTTCAGGTTTAAGAAGATTGAATAGGGGCAGTTGTTGTACCCCAAAATTTGCCCTCTCTTTTCTCAAAAGAACACTCTGGATCCTCAAGTTTGCTTCCATCCAATTTCAAGCCTGGATTTTCAAATTTTCCAAGAAAAGTTTTCACAAGGATAAAATGGTCATTTGCATATAGAAAAGTCAAACTTTGACTTTTGATCAAAATCAAGTTTCAAGAGTCATATTTCATCAAGACATGTTTGAGATATGAAGTTTGTTTCATCTGGAAATTCAAAAATCAAAAGTTACTTTGAAAAAGTTAAATTTCTAAATATTTAGAATTTTTCTATGTGTTTAAGAAATATGACGAGCTCAGAACTTCTGATCAGATTTTCACCATGATGCAAGCTGATTCTGGCAGAACTTCTGATGCAATAGTTATAGATTTCAATAAGATCTAAAACATTGCAGAATAGAACTTCTCCTAGAAATGCTGGAATTTCAAGTTATAAATGTTCAAAGGCACATCCTTGAAACTAAAGCACTCAGCAAATTCTGGACACTTTCAAGACAGAGTTTGGTCAGAACTTATGGGCCAGCTTTCATAAAGGTTAAGTCAGAGTTTGCAAGGGTAATTCAAAGAAGGTTACAAAGCGTGATACAAGCTTCCTGGAAAGTCTGAGAGCTCCTTCAGAACATGCTGGAGCAAGGAAATACAAAGATCAGAAGTTGGGTGTTTGTTCTAAATTATGCTGAAGCTGAACCTCTGATCCAAATTTAAGCAATGATGCAGAATCTCACATTGCAGGATTTCTGATTTGATAAATCTCATCATCATTTAATGCTCATTTAATGCTCACAACTACTTTTGAGTTTTTATCCAAAGGATTTCCCCACGCGTGGCATAGAAGTACCATTGTTGTCCTAGAAAAGCAGATTTTGTACAAAGTATATGTTGGGTCCATGCTTCGCTTTTGCTTCTGAGGGTACTTTTCCTTGATTCATGCTTACAAATCCAGCTTAGGCACGGCTAAAAGCTACTAACCACCTTACTTCGTGCCTTGAACCATACTTGTTTGAACTTGCTTCAAGAACAAGTCAGCGCCTAGCATATGATGGTTGTACATTCGATTTCTCTAAGCTACTAAGTCCTTGCCTATAAATTGAACTATCTTTGCAACTGTAAAGAGATCGGAAATTTGAGAAAGAAAAAGCCTTGAACCCCTGCTAAAATTCCAAGAGTCCAAAAACTGTAAACATAAACATACAAAACCTGTTAACTTTTGATTCCTTGCATTCAAACTCCATTTGTTCTCAAGTGTTTCTTGACTAAAACCGTCCACACAGTTTCTGATTCACATATTAGAAGTTATCCTAACTTTCCAATTCATACTACAATACATTCTCCATCCACCTCCACCTCAAAGAAGTCAGAACATCACCCCTTGGCTGTTCCAGAAGTTGAAAACTTCCAACCTGGTGAGTACGTGAAGAAGTTGCTCAGAACATCACCAGAGTTTAGGACCAACCTCCAGTTCACAGAATCTTTTCCAACTGCAAGGTAAGCTTCTGCTGACTCTCATCACATTACTTAAGCATTACCAGATTTGCATGTTCAAAAATACAATGTAGACATCATGTTTCTGATGTTGTACATATTCTGAGGTTTCACGTATTTGTCTGTCTAAGTATGGAGTAAATCAGTTCAGAACTTCTGGAAGAAATTAGAAGTCAGAATTAGGATTAGCAAATTCATGCTTGCCTCTGATTTATAGTTATGATATTTCTTGTTTCTGAAACACTATGAAACCTGCCATAATTGTCATATACGGATCTTCTGTTTTGTTGAGAAATGACCCAGTTGCAGATGTTCTGACTAGCATGGAGAGGGAGACCAAATTCTTCCAGTGGTATAAGAACTTCTGAAATCTACTTTGTTCCCAGCGGACCCAGAACTTCTGACTTTACCTATTTTTCACTAACAGGATATCTATTTTGCAGTATGCCAGAGTCAGAGCTTCTGACCTCCTTTAGTCAGTAATACGCTGATTCTATTTTTCTTTTTCTCACTATTTTTGCTATTACTTTCTATTTCATTAATCAAAAAACACCAAAAAACATTTTTTTTTCATTTTTACATGCTTTATTTTGTTTCTTAAAACAACAGATCAAAAATATTTTCTTAAAATAAAACAAGTCCATTTTACATCTCTTGTACATTCTTATCCATTTCAATATGGTTGTAATAGTAATTTAGGATTTAATTTTATTTGCAATCCCCATTCATAAATATGTACCCCCATCCCCAAAATATTATAATAACGTAGGACTTTACATTTCTGCAATTTATCGCTTTTGAATGTAAATGCTAGTAATTAGGATGTGTATGGCAAGACATAAAATCAACAAATAGATAACCCTAATCAAAGATTAAATGCATGCAAATCGAACACACTATCACACTATTCACACATGCACCCTTAAGGTTAACTCCACTTGTTGCCTAAAAAATGGTCATGTTATGCATGTGGGGTGTCTTAGCAAAAACAATCGAAATACAAGATCATAGTCCCTCGATGACGCTATTCAAAGTTGCCTTACAAAATGATCTTAGTCCCTCAAAATGATAAGTGTTGTACCCCAAAATTTGCCCTCCCATTTTCTCAACATTTCTCATCACAAAGCCCTTGGAGCTCAAGATCCAGTTAAGGTTTCATCTGCTCCAGACTTCTCCTTGCACTGTTGACCCAAATTAGGGTTTGTGTTTGCACAAAGATGTTTTGACCAAAAATGCCTAAGATGACTTTAATGTTTCATATTGGACTTCCAAGTTCATCCACACCAAGTTTCAAGTCTTGATTCTAAATTTTGCCCAGTCAATTGGACAGTTGACCTAGAAATCAACTGTATTGGGGAAAAAGTCAACTGTGGCCAATTGACAGTCAAATCTCATGAAAATTGACCCACATCAACATTATGAACTCACATGGACCATTTGATCAAGTTTGGATCACAATTCCACAAGAAATTTGATTAGATCACCAAAAGGGCAAAATGGTCATTTTAGGGTTTTGACTGCACAAAGGCAATTTTTGACTGTTTGACCTAGCCAATGGCAAACCAAGCTCACATATGGACTCAAGGATCCCATGGAATTGTCTTGACATGCTCAACAAGTTCAAAAGATCCCAAATACACAAGATTGACAGTTGAATTTCCCAGTCAATTGATCAATTTTGACTGTATACTGAAAAGTCAAACTTTGACTTTTTGGTCAAAATCAAGTGTCAAGATTCATTTTTCATCAAAACATGCCAAATCATGAAATTTGTTCATCAAGAAATCAAGAATTGCAAATTAGGGTTTGAAATGAAGATTTTTCATAACTTAGAATTTTTCTAAGTTATGAAAAACCCTAATTTTTTCCTAACTTTGCCCCACTTTCTCACCAAGATTCATTTGGATTCAAGCAAAAGTCAAAACATGAAAGTTGTAGCCTATTACAAAATATACAACTTTTATTCACAAAGTTTTCCCAAAGGAAGCTTTTATCTCAAGTTACAATTTTTGGAACAAGGGTACCAAACCATTCTTAACTTAGAGAAAATTTGACCTATTTTAGGCAGGATTTTTTCCTAACTTCAAGACCATTTTTCACATACTTCCACTTGGCATTTCAATTTGCACTTCAAAGATGGATTGTAGTACACATTCCAAGCTTTCCAAAATGTCCAAGAACTCATCAAACAACCTCATGGTTAGAGAGAATCGAATTTGGCAATATGGGAAAAACTCACTTTTGTTATGGCCAATTTCCATGTTCATACACTTAGGCAATTTTCAAATCAGCATACATTTCTTGATTACAGGCCCTAAAACCCTTTTGCACTCATAAATTTAATGTAAACTCATTGTGCCAAGACCATATTTTATGTGTTCAAGCATTGCATAGAGGTTTAATCCCAAATTAGAAAAAGCATTATATCCACTTTTGCAAAAGTGAACTTTATGTCAATATGCAAATCCAAGCAAGTACATTTGAAATCTCTTTGGCACAAGTTTAGGAACTAATTACACTGATCAAGACTAAGTGGTTCAGCATAGAATGGGGGCCTGTACAGGCTAGAAACTCCACTTGACCTTTTCTTGCTTAAGTGTGAAGAAACATAGCATTTTGTACAACAACTCTCATTTCCTGTAAACCAACCTTAAGCGAACTTGTTACACATATTCCAAACATCAAACACAAGCTGAAACACGAGCTATCCACCTCCATTGCCCCCTCAAACACAGAATCACCCTCAAACTGTCCAAACAGAGCACCTGCTGCAGATTGAATCCCATAACTCATTTCCATCGTGCATTCTTGCCCAAACCAGTTCAAACATCTTCCCTACCATCAATGCAAACTATCCAAAACATTAGAAGTGGACTGTAACTCCTCTAATCAGTTTGGCCATTTTCATTTTTCTGATTTGCAGGTGGAGTTCTATAACTCGATTCAGCTAGTTTCAAAGCAAAGTAAAACTTGGAATAGCATCCCTGGACATCAAGGAAGTTGTACCAATCATCACCTTGCACTGAAAGTACCTCCATCACCAGATACAACTTCAACTGAACAGGTAAGTTCATGAACTCGTATCTCTCTATCCAGGCATTGTTAGCTTTAGGTTTGTGAAGAAAATATGTCACATTCATAGCCCTGAACATGCCCATGTAGTTAGTTTTCATTTATGTTACGTGTGCCATGAGAATTTGATGTCTGAACATTGATAAAAAATTAGGTTAAGATTTGGGAATGGAGAAATTCTCTCTCATTTTTGAGAGTTAGATCAAGTTTTTAGTATGTATGGATTCGTTGTTTGATGCTGAACATTTTTGATGTTGCGAGTTTTCATTAAAAAGCCAGGAATCCAGGTGTTTGAATCATTGAACAAAGCGCGCGTTTTGGACATTGTTTCTGGCCTGAGGTTGAAGAAGGACTTGGTGGGCTGGGCTTGATTTGTCATTTCTGTTTACACACTATTTTTTACTTTGACACCCCCTAGGCCCATTTGGCTTATTTTTATGATTTTTTGATTTTGTTTTTTATTCCTGACTTATTTATTTTTCCTCATAATATTAAAAACATAAAAAACATTTTTTACACCATTTTCATATTTATTAGGTATTTATTTGTTTAGATTAATATTTGTATATAAATAAATATATAAACACTTTTTACTTAAAATACTAAAAAATAGTGCAAACACATTTTATTTTCATTTTTATTTTGTTTTATCTTCTGAAAATATTTTATATAAAATATACTTTTTTTTATAAATATTAAATATTATTATTTTGTATATATAATACATATTTAGAAAATAATACAAATATATATATATTTATTAGAATGTTTAGGACAAAAATACAAAAATATATACATTTTTATTTTTATTAATATTTGATAGTAAAAATACCTTTTTGGCAAATATACTTCATTTTTATTTTATTTTGTACATAATTATTAAATATTTATACATATTAAATAATTAATACTTTTATTTAAGAAATTAGGGTTTTGCCCTAAATACACAAAAAATCCAAAAAATTAATACTTTTCATTTTGTTTATTTGACATATAAAAAAACACTTTTTTTTCATACATATAAAAACATCTTTTGCATCTTGCATATTTATTTTATTTCCATTTAATTTGTGCAATTAATTATCTTGTAAATAATTCCAAATTGATGTAATAGCTAGGTTTAAATTCCTTGTCAAAATACCCCCCATTTGAACATTTGTACCCCCCTTCCCATATTGTGTTGTAATAGCTTAGGAACTTTAATTTTCGCACTTTAAAGTCTTCTAAATATACCATGATAGAATTAGGGTTTGTATGCAAATTAAAACAACAAAATAGTTTGACCTAATTTCAAGATAATCAAAGCATGAAAATGGACAACACTAATCACACTTGCACCCCTAGGGTATTCCACTTGTTGCCTTCAATAATGGTCCATATTGCATGTTAGGTCTCTTTGGGCAAAACAAACAATCAAATGATCATAAGTCCCTCGATGACGCTTTCGAAAAGTTGCCTAAAAAATGATCAAGTCCCTTAAAGGAAAATTGCCCAAAGATACTTGGCACCATTGCAATTATGGTCTAAACGATGACCCCGCCCGTCCCTTTCACATCCTAACACAAGATTGTCCACCAAATGCAATGGTGGAACAAAATTGTTAAAAGGGTTGAAACATAGCAAAAATCTTTGAGAACTTTAGGGCAGATAGCTCTTAAGTACTTGTCAACTTGCAAAACAAAAACACTTGCCTATTTTTCAAACCACACTTCACAAACACTTTCAAAACAAACTTTCAAAAAAACCTTGAAACATCTTTTCAAAAAGACAAACACCTTTTGTAAAACATTCGAGTAAAGAATTGTTACAAGGGTAGCCTAGACAAGGCATCTTTTTCAAAACATTTTCAAAACACACACAAAGCACCATTTCAAACAATTGAAAACCAAGGCAAGTTGATCTAAGCAAGTACCTAAGAGCCCATGGATAACCATGGATAGAAAGGGTGCTAATACCTTCCCTTTCTATAATCTACTCCCCGAACCCAAGAAAATATCTCAAAGGTTTTTGCTGTGCTTTTTAAACCTTTCCTTAGGATAAAATAAAAAGTCGGTGGCGACTCTTGCTCAACCGAAACATTTGCAAAAACAAACGCAAAACCATAGTCAGTTCTCCCACCGTATCACAATAAGATACTTCACAACATTTATATCATGACTATACGATGACTCGCGCCCGTCCCGTTTACATCCAAAGATATGGTTGCTTGCCAAATCAATGGTAAGACAATAATGTCAAAGGAAAAGAAAATGAACAAGAAATACATTTGAGTAGGTAGATTGCTTCTAGTTACTTGCTCCATTTCAAAACAAATATTCTTTCTATTTTCAAAACAAACACACACATTTCAAAACATCTTTCAAATTTGAAAACATTTTTCAAAGGATCAACACTTTGTACACATTCTTACGAACGAGAATCATTACAAAGTTTTCCTAAACGATGGCGCCTTTCCAAAATACTTTCAAAAACCACATAAAGCACATTTTCAAACTAAAGCAAGTGATCTAGCAAGTAACTAAGAGCCCATGGAGAACCATGGATGAAAAGGGTGCTAATAATACCTTCTCTTTTCATAATCTACCCCCCGAACTCAAGAAACAATCTCATAGGTCTTTCCTGTGCTTTTTCACATTTCCTTTTAGATAAAAGAAAAGTCGGTGGCGACTCTTGCTAACCGCAACATTTGCAAATACAAACGCAAAACAATCAAGTCAATTCTCCCACCGTATCACACGAGGAAACATCCGAATGGGTCATTTTAGATCTTTCAGGGCTAGAGGACAACCACTAACAAACCCTATACTTCATGACCGTTTACCGAAGGCTACCGGAGTAGAGTAAACCCTAGGAGTGAGCATGTGCGGGTGTAATTTTCAGTTAATTTATCTTTGCACATTTAGGGTTTTCTACTGTATTAAATTTCAGTTTGTCTTTCCATAAAATCCTATTAACATTCATCTAAGCATTTTATAGTTTGCAGAAATTAAAATGAGAAAGTTAAAGTCCTAGCTATTACAGGGCTTTTGCAGATACATAATTATTTTGACTGAAAATAAAGATGCGGAATTGAAACCCTAATTACTATTACAAACTCGGAGCAGTTGCAATAATAATAAAGAGGAAATTAAAAAATGCGCGCGGCGAATTAAATGCGAGAAATAATTAGGAATTCTAGAAAATAAAATTGAGAAAAGATTTAGGTTAGTTTTTTGAGAAAAAAAATTAATTAGGTTATGTACAAATTAAACCCTAATTTCTAATTATTTTTAATTATGAAAAGAATTAAATTGCCCTAAATTAAATTAATCTAATTAATTAAGTAAATAAAATATTTTTTATGAAAGAAAATGATTTTTGATGTTTTTTTTGTGATTTTTGATTTTATGATAAAAATGATTTTTTGTGTTATTTGTAAAAAAGATAATTAGTAAATAATAAAAATAAGAAATAAAAAAAAAGAGATGGGCCTGTTTAGAAGCAATCAGGGGGTGTATGTTGAATTTGTGAGGCCCATTCCTTGCTCAACCCGGTCTTTGCGTCTGATTCAGTGCATCCTCTTTCTGACGGTGTACCATGGTCCTCTTTGATGGAGCGTTGGATTTGGATTAGAGATGCATCAAACGGCTGGATGGTTGTAGCGTATGGTAGATGTCTGGAAGCGTGGAGCATGGAGTCTGTTGTCAAATATTAAGAAAATAGAGAAAACGCTGGGACCTGGGATCGAACCCAGGTCCTCCCACTCAATACCACACGCTTTTAACCAATTGGGATACAGTGTTCAATTGTTAATATAATAATAATATATTATATATAAAACCAAGTGGATAACTGAAACAAAAAACGTGTGCCCATTATTCAAATAGGCCAATGATGGTTTGACATGTTAGCTTCTTCTTCCCATGTCCTTCGTTTTAGGTTTGAAACTTTTACCTGCGGACAAACTTCCATGGCTATAGCACTACAAGTTTCAAAAATCAACAGCAAGCATGATAAATTAATTCTAAGCACATGGATCGATTCGTCTTGATGCCACGAGCATCATGGTACCCCTTTATTGGGTCAATTTAACCTGTATGGAAAAACCCTAAAACGACAAGGTAAACCCTAACAATGGCAATTATGAATATAGGCATCAAAACATCAATTAAACCATTCAAACACACTGCAAATATGTCAATGAACACGAATATATCATTAGAACATGTTTATGATGCAATAATTATTGCAATCGAATTTGAAAAAGGAAGCAAACCGCGTGGGTGTTATGTGACGATTCTGGGCTTGTGGAAGCTTGTAATTGATCGTGTTAGCTTCTGGGAAGGTCCAGGAAACGATTGGGAATGTTGAAATGCTTTGAATTACCCTCTAGGTTGGAAATTTATTCACCACTTTTAGTCAATTTTTTCAGTTTTGTTTCCAGCTTTCACGACCTGCAATCCTTGTTCTTTTGCATTGGTTGTGTTCTGTATTTGTACTAGAGCATATTAGGTCAACAAAAACAGTTTGTATCTTGGTAAATCATGGAGATTTGATTTTCTTTTTCTCCTTGTATGATATCTTTCCAAAATAGCCTAATCATGCTAATTTTGATTCAATTATCCCTTGCACGATTTGGATATGATATGCCAGCTTAATTGGATTTGATTCCTACAAAAAATCATATCAAAACCAATCTTTTTATATTTTTTTGCAATTTATTTGGTTTAATTTTAATTTTAAATAATAAAAAATCAAAGTAAAATAAATAAATAAGTAAATAAAGTGTGGATGCTGATTTGGGTCGTGGAACATGTCTCTAACAAGATGCAATCATGAGAAACTAGGCCCATTTGACAAAAAATGCACTTTTGAGCATATTTAAGTTTTGGCAATTTTGCAAAAATGGTCAACTTTGACAAGGCATATCTCCTCCATTTTTAACCTTAGAGAGGTGTTCTTAGACTTTTTAGAAATATTTTGATGTCTCCTAAAAAACCCTTTTGGTTTCATTTCAATTTGGTCTTCCATGTTCATGTAAAAAGCTTTGACCCAAAAGGTGTTTTTGTTAACTTTTCAAAAGGACCTATAATGTAGAAATTCATATCTTTTGATGAGTGCATATTTTGAACTTGTGGGATGAAGATGAACTGTAGGGAATTTCATCCTCTTCAAAATGAGCCTTGGATGGAAAATTTCTGATAAAGTATGAAGACATTATGCTTGGTCAATGTTTGGTTGACTTTTCCCATGAAACCCTAATTTAGCAACTTTTGGGTTTTGATGAATTTAGGGGCATTCCTTGAGGAATCATGATCAACCCTTGATAAAATGATGAATATCTCTTTAAAATGTTGATGTTGACCAAAAATCTTGAAGTTTGACTGTATGTGGGCCATAGTTAACTCTTGACCTAGTAAAGTTGATTTTCAGGCATCTGGGTAATTGAATGACCAAACTTCTTATGCAAGGCATGAAACTTGACATGGATGATCTTGAGAACATATTGGTACCATGGAAAGCATTTGTGACCCTTGGACTTCAACCATCTTGATGAGGAGTGAAACCCTAGTTTGAAGCTTGTTGCCTTAGGAGGAGGATTTGTTTGGTCAATCATTAGTCATCCTTGAGCAATTGAGGATCTCTAGAGGCATGTCTTGAGTGAAATGAGAGGGAAAATTTTGGGGTACAACAACCCAGAAGTAAAGTTGTTCCTCCCTCCAACAAAATAAAAGTTAGAACTAATGATTCCTCATATGATGATGAGGATGATGTCCAGAACAATTATCCTGTGAAGAGATCTAGAAGTAAGAAGAAAGTTGCATTAGTAGAAGAAGCTGACTCTGATTATGATGTCGAGGAAGATGTCCAGGATATCTCTCCTATGAAGAAATATGCAAGCAAGAAGCTTTCTGTTAGGTTGTCTGATGCTCCTCTTGACAACATTTCCTTCCACTCTGTTGGGAATGCTGAAAAGTGGAAATATGTATTTCACAGAAGAATTGCCCTTGAAAGAGAGTTAGGAGCTGGTGCAATGGAGTGCAAAGAGATTATTGAGCTGATTTCTTTTGCTGGATTGATGAAGACTGTCACCAGGTTTGCCAAATATTATGAGATTCTTGTTAAGGAATTTATTGTTAATATTCCTATTGATTGTGATGATCATAAAAGTAAGGAGTATAGGAAGGTATTTGTTAGAGGTAGGTGTGTAGAATTTTCCCCTTCAGTCATCAATAGATTTCTGGATAGGTCTGAAGATGATTATTGTGAGCTGGAAGTAACTGATAATCAAGTGTTCAAAGCCATCACTGCAAACCAAGTGAGCGAGTGGCCCATGAAGAATAAGCTTCATGTTAGTAAGCTAAGCGTAAAATATGTTATCTTGCATAGAATTGGAGCTACTAACTAGGTTCCTACCAATCATACCTCAACCATTACAATTGGCTTAGGAAAGTTATCTATGCTGTTGGAAATAAGAAACTGTTTGATTATGGTACTTAATTTTTTGATCAGACTATTAAGCATGTAGGAACATGTTCTATTAAGATGCATATTTCCTTTCCATCCATTATTTGTGGAATTATTCTTAATCAACATCCTGGAATTTTGAGTGGTAAAGATGTAGTTTGCAAGAGGGAGTCTGCTCTGACCCTTCACTTCAAACTGTTTTTAGGAAAACATGTCCCGGACATTGTTTTGACATTTGTATCTTCTGAAAACAAGATCTCAACCAAGGATGGCATGATTACTGAATTAAGGGAAGCCTGCAAAGAACTGGATGGTGTGATAAGAGTTATCTCAGCAAGAAAGCTAACTTTTGAAAAGATGATCAAAGAACTGCAGAAGGACAATAACTTTGATGATAGAGTGATCACTGAAGGAGGAGATTCTAATGATGAAGGAAGTTCTGACTCTGCCAAGTCTAATGGTCCTGAAGACAGTTAGAATATTTGTTCTTTATTTGTTTTGACCCCTTTGTTACTTTTTGGCACTTGTATGTGCTTGACTTTTTGGCATATTATGTCTAAAAAGGGGGAGAGACTGACTAACCTCTGACTGACTGACCACTGACTGAGGGGGGGATTAATGTTTGAGGGAGAGCCTCATGTCTCAGAAGATGTTTTAACATCTTCCTCTGCTAACAACTATCTTAGTTACTTTTTCTAACTACTAACTAAGTTTTTTTTACTTGTGTTGCTGCTCTGATAATATGCTCAAATAATGTTTTAGCCAAAATTTGCCAAAGGGGGAGTTTGTAAGTGTTTGTTGGCAGCAATTTTGGTAAAACACTGACTTGATAATGTTTTGTTAAATGTCTTAACATTTGAAGCAAACTGGTTTTGAATGATGTCAAAGTAGATGTCTTGAGATCTGCCTCCTGATCTGAACGTGACTTCATATCTGTTTCCTATTTTTATGCACGCAATTATTCAGGATTTGTGACTCATAGTTTGCGAAAAATATGGAGGAATATTTTTCTATTTGCATTACCCTTATGGATTATATCTTGGTCCGTTTTCATGGAAATATTCAAGGGATTGGAATTTTTTTTTTCAACCCAAGCCCACTGTTGTGCCTTTATAAGGACTTACATCCTTATTCATTACACCGCAACTTTTGAAGAAGAATACATTCTTTCTGTTTTAGAAGTCTAAGTCTTTTTTAATTGTAATACACTCTAAGTATTGGTTTAATACTTGATTTGTAATTTGAGTTGTTAATTGTGGATCATTCATAAGCTTTTAAGTATTGAATGATTGAAGTCTTTAAAACTTAATATTTATGTTGTTCTTCACTGTTAGTGATTGAAGGGATTTGTGGAGGGCCTCATACCTAGTTGTGTCTTAGGTAGAAGTATAACACGGGTAGTGATTAATTGATTGGATCATAAACTGGTTATTTACTGAGGGTCTATAAATTGATATTATTTAATGGACTTGTCCCTGGCTTGGTAGCTCCCAGAGTAGGTGTTGTTGTACACCGAACTGGGTTAACAACCCCTTGTGTTTTTTACTGCTTTTAATATTGTTGCCTTTTATATTGTCCTCAAATATTTGTGTCGTGACATATCCTTCGACATCACATATCTGATACCAGAATTTTATCATGAATTCTTTTATACTTTTCTACTAACCAAGTGTATGAGTGTTGTAATCATGTATTATTTCGATACATTGCCACCTGTATCTCGTTCATGTTGGTCTCCAGATTCAGGATTAACTTTGGAAGAGGCGACTGAAACTTTTAAAGCATATAGGAGGGAGGTAAGATTATGGTGAAAGTTATAGTTAAAAGAAGAAGATTTGAAATCAGAAGAAAAATGCATAATATCAGATGACAAAGATGTAGTGAGAATAGAAGAATTTGAGGTAAACAATAATGACGGGGAAGAGGAAATTATGAAACTTAAAGATGATCGTGTTTTGGATGAAACTACAAAATTGACAATTTATGAAGATGTGGACATCCAACCATAAAATCTTTAACAAAAGAGTCTTCCTAAAAATTATTTTCACAACAAGGTTGATGACAGACAAGAAACTGACCAAGTATTGGATGTCATTTATGCCTTGTTCAATAAAATCAAGTTGAAAATGATTTGGAAGCAATATCATCAGTACTTTAAGTTCATGGGGTTTCTACCAAACAAAAGAAAGAAAAAAGATTATGTGTTCTTTGTGTCATATATTCCACTTTAACAAGGGGATGAACCGTCGAGCCATGCGACGTTAAATGAAGCGCTTCGTGGGAGGCAACCCACACATTTAATAACTTAATTTTTATTTTTGTGTTTGTTTCATTTTGTCAGAAGGTAATAAAAAGGGAGCCTTACTAGTGAAAGCTAGGAGGCAACAACTGGTATTGCATTTCCCTCTGTAAGTCACCTTCCTCGAGCTTGTTCTAAAACATTGGGGCCAATGTTTAGTTCAAGTTTTTTTTTGGGGGGGGTTATTGCTTTTCTTTTACTGCTTTTCTTTTTGATTTATTTTTTGGTTTTATGTTAAGTGTTATGTAAATCCACGAGTTGAAGTCCTTCCCAAATTTTGACTAAATTTTTTTCTTTTGTTTTGCTCAAGAGCATGTATTTCATAAAGATCTGGAATAGTATATAGAGATAAAGGGATGATTTTTTGGAGGTAGGAAGTTTGGAATAATGTGACAGTGATACGAGTCTAACGTGTAGATTTGTACCATAGGGCTTGAATCCTGAGAAGCACTCTTGAAGTAGTTTATCTTTACAGTCTGGCATAATATAGATTCACATGTATGTATGATTGGTGGAGAAATAAATAAACTTGGCACCAAATGATGAAAAGACGGTAAAAGGAAACTGGCGCGCTAAGTTGGGTAGTCCTCATCTGGTTATTCAGCCCTAAGGGGGTTGATCCCCAAACGTCATCCAAAAGGACAATATATAACTGCAAAGTTTTAAAATTTCATTGGTAATTAAAAGTAGCCAATGCTGTTATTTAGTGCCTAAGCAAAATATTCTTGATTAGTCTTGTGCATGTGTTGAACATCATAATTATCATTGCCTTAATTTGATTGTCCGGATGAAAAAGGAGGAAATCTGAAAAACACTTAAGTACAAAGCATAGTTAAAGAGGTATCTGAAGAGGAAGCTCGAGATTTAAAGGTTCTTACACAAACTCTTCGCGTCATGTGAACATAATATGAACTACTTTTTGATCAATTTGAACGGATGTCTCACGTATGAGTACCAGGCTGCTGCGATTTTCAAGAGTTCTTATAATGGTCGATTGAGGTCAAGAAACGGTTTAAGTTTGGGGGAGTTTGATCAGTAGTTTTTCCACCTTTATTTACAGTTAATTTTAGTTATAGTTTCTTTATTTTGTCAAGTGTTTTAGTTCATTCTTCTATGTTTTATGCGTTGATTGTGTATTTTGTTTTTTTCAGGCTCACATGAATAAAACCATGAAAATTAGTGTGAAGAGTGCAAAATTCGGAGTTTTGGAGGATTTCTCAAAATTTAAACTACAGGGTACCTGACACGGCCACCCGTGTCACCTAACACGGGATTTGACAGGAGAGGATGCTTAGCGGGTGGTTTGAGAGGCAGAGGCTGACGCGGGTGCCCATGACAGCTGACATGACTCGTGTCATAAGGTTTGGGCAAGAGGGTTGTTAGTTCGATGGACAGAGAACGACACGGGTTCCCGTGTTAGGTGACATTGCTTGTGACACTGATTTCCTGATTTTTTTCCATACTTTTAAATATGTTAAATTGTGAGGCCGTTTTGGGTACTTCCAACCGACCTAGATGAATGGTGATTATTAAAATGAGTTTTCACAAGGAATAAAGAGATTTTTTTGGCGGTGAAGAATATTTCAGACGATTGAAGATTGGAGAAGTCAAGGTTTTAGGAGAGCGGGAGATTTTCATGCGCGGAAGTAATTGAAGATCAAAGTTCATCCTAATCCCTATAATGTCTATATTTTGTCTTGTGATTATTTTGAACGTTATGAGTAGCTAAACCCCCCAATGCTAGAGGGTGTCCGTGATTTAAATATGTAATGATTATGAATACCCGAGTTCTTTAATAAAGTCTTCTCTATTTGATTTAATTGTACAATGTTTTTATGCCTTCCCGATCAGACAAATTTGGATTTATGGTTAATAACCAGGTGGACCGCGGTTATTAAGGTTTTTGTTTAATTAGGCTATAGTAGATATCATTTAGGACTAGGGATACTCTATAGTTATCAGATTTAACCCTTGATAAAATAAAGGCTTGACTCTGTCAGATATCTCTAAGGACTTAGGATTTAAGATGGATGGTTAAAGGTTTTCCCACTAAGGACTTAGGGGAAGATAATCTAAAGGGCTGGTAATTGAAGGATATGAACTTGTTGAAAATATCAGGATTCAAGATTGTTATAGGGAAAATTATACACCATACCCTAGCATGCTCCTCATATCTATGAAAAATCCATAATTTACATTCTGCTTATTTTTATTTCTGCTAAGTGACAATTCCTAAACCAAAACCCCAGTTAAAGTTTTTGTTTAATTGAATGTGAATTGAACTCGATAACTGCATGCAGTCCTTGAGATTGACATTCGGGGAATTTTCCATTATTACTGCAAGTCAAAATAGTACACTTGTTATTTTTCCCATTAATAAGTTGGTTATGATTATCAAGATTCTTGTTCAAGCCATGTTGAACGAGATATCTAATATCATTCAGATCTTTACTAACTAATGTTATGACATCATGTTTGACATTATGATCCTTCAACATCTGGTCAATCTATATCAGTTGAAAATAACCTTTCCTTGTTCCACTATATTCAGATTCAGTAGTATTTTCATAGCCATAAATTATATTGTTTCTTAGATACAAATACCTACTGATCCACTGTGATCCAATGGTGTAGTTCAAGATCCTCCTTTCTTGAATAGTAAATACATAATTGGTTCAAGCTTAGAAGTTTGACAAGAATTTTATATTTCCTTATTGAATTAGGTGACCTCTTCTTCATTAGAGTGTCTTGTATTGATCTCCTTGAGATGATCTATCTGAAGTTTAACTTCAAATTTATCTGGATCAACACTTATTGACTCACGTGTTACTTCTTTTTCTGACTCCTCAATCTTCACATACAATGTTCCAACTTTGTCTGCAACATCCTTCTCAGTGTTTGTGAATGAATCATCAATCATCGCACTTGTGGATTCCATAACATATTTAGTTCTGGAGTTAAAAACTCCATAAGCTCTTCTGTTTGAAGAGTAACCCAGAAATATCCCTTCATTCCTTATGAGATCCTTCTTATCTGTTTGGTCTTTGTTCACCAAGACATTGCATTTACTTCCAAAGGTATGAAAATATTTGACTGTAGGCTTCTTTGCTTTCCATATTTCATAGAGAGTAGTTTAATTACCTCCTCTAAAGTGACCCTATTATGAATGTAGCATGCAATATTCATAGCTTCAGCCCAAAACTCCGATGGTAATTGCTTAGCATTGATCATAACTCTTATTGATTCTTGTATGGCCCTAGTCTTTTGCTCAACAAGTCCATCTTGCTAAGAAGTGACGCAAACAGAAGATTCAAGACTGATATTTTCAAAAGCACAAAATTCAGAGAATTTTGCATTCTCAAACTCCTTTTCATGGTAGTTTCTAACCTTCACAATCACACTCTTCTTCTCCTCTTATATACTTTGACACAAATATTTGAAGACTTCAAAAACATTTGATTTTTCTATAAGAAAGTTCAACCAAGTATACCCAGAAAAGTAATATATAACCATATAAACATACCTCTTTCCACCCAAGATTTCTTTCTGCATTGGTTCCATTAATTCCATATGAAGAAGTTCCAGCACTTTGGAAGTAGTACGATGCTGCAACATTGAGTGTGACATCATGTTTTTCTTTCTAATTTCACACTCATCATAAACTTTACCTTTTCAAATTTTGAGCCAGGGCATTCCCTTGATAGCTCCTTCAGATAAGATCTCTTTTCGTCCTTTTAGATTAAGGTGTCTAAGCTTTTGGTGCCACAACTTTACTTCCTCTTCATGGGTTATCAGACGTGTAGAAGACTAAGCAGTTATCTGAGATTCCCATAGATAACAGTTGTCTTTAGACCTAATTCCCTTCATCAAAATAACATATTTCCCATGTTTGACCAGATATTCTAACTTTGAAAAGTAGACCAACAGACCTTGGTCAAACAATTGACTAATGCTAAGGAGTTTAACAATTAATCCTTTCACAAAAAGAACATCTTCTAAACTAGAAGAACCAGCACACGTCAACTTTCCAACTCCTTTGATTTCACCTTTAAAACCATCACCAAATCTGACAGAACCTGTGGGATGAGATCTAATATTCACCAATAACTTCTAAACCCATGTCATGTGTCTAGAGCACCCACTGTCAAAGTACCAGTCTTCTCCATTAGAATCTCTTAAGGAAATATGAGCAATAAGTTTAATATCCATATTTTCAACACTTCTATTTCTGCTCAACTGATCAACCTTAGAATAAATAGAAGATTTTTTATCTCCATACAATTTGTAACAAAAAGGCTTTATATGACCATGCTCACCACGGTAATGACATCTCCAAGTTAAGTATTGAGTTTTAGATAAAGTTGCATCATGTCTACCAGGATGTTGTAACATTTGGTTGGACATGTTGATCATTATATTCTTTTTTAGAAGAAAAGAACTCCTCTCCAGATACTCTTCTTTGTTTGTTATCAGATTAATAAACAACTTAAGTATCTCCATCCTCTCTCACTATATCAGTTCTACTTTTCATCTTAAAGGAATATGACGTGTTATTAAGCTTGGAATTTAAGAGAGTTACCTCACTTTGAAGTTGTGAAATAGAAGATAGAAGTTTCCTCTTTTCATTCTCCAAATAGCTATGATTTTTCTCTATTCTTCTATTATCTTAAGACTTTCTTCAATCCTGTCACATGTGTTCTTATAAGATACATCAAGATCTTCATAGAGGACACTTTCATCATAAGCTTCCACTTCATCTTCTCATCTTCCAGAAAGATCCATCACAAGTTTTGCAATTTCATTTTTAACCTCATCTTCTGACTCATCATCATCAGACCAAGATACAGTAAATCCCTTTTTCTGCTTCTTGAGAAAAGCGGGACATTCTGGTTTATTTTGACTGAAACCCTCACATTCATAACATTGAATGTCTTTGCTTTAATTTAACTTGTCCTCAGTTCTGGTATTTTTCTGAAAATCTTCATCATTCCTGATGTCAGATGAGATGTTCCTGACATTTGGTCTTCCTCTTCTGTCCATTCTTTTCAGAATTCTATTAAACTGATTTCCAAGTAAAACAATGGTATTGGGAAGTCCTTCATCAGTATCTAGATCAACTTGACTCTCTTCATATTCAGCATTAGAAACGAAAGTTAAGCTTTTGTTCTCTTTCTCAAACTTGTCACTAATAGCCAATTCAAAAGTTTGAAGTGACCTAACAAGTTCATCAACTCTCATGGTGTTGATGTTTTGAGCTTCTTCAATAGCAGTTACCTTCATGTCAAATTTCCTAGGTAAAGACCTAAGGATATTTCTAACAAGCTTTTGTTCTGACATATTTTCTCCCAAGGCACTATATGCATTTTCTATTTCAAGAACCTTCATATGATATTCCTGGATGGTTTCATTATCATTCATATTTAGGTTCTCAAATTTTGTAGTGAGAAGCTGAAGTCTTGATATTTTTACTTTGGATGACCTTCATGAGTTGTTCTAAGAATTTCCCAAGCATCATTAGATACAGTACATGTATTAATCAACCTAAACACATTCTTGTCTACTCAATTGAATAAATCATTCAAGGCTTTGGAATTTCCAAGAGCTAATTTATCATCCTCACCATTCTAATCTTCCTCTGGCTTCAAAGACACATTTCTATCTTTGTCCTTCTTAATAAAATGTTCCCATCCTTTTAAAACAGCATTCCAAGCCTTGTCGTCTATGGACTTTAGAAAAGCCACAATTCTAACCTTCCACCAATCATAATTTGAACAATCTAACAGAGGTGGTCTGTTGTTGTATCCTCCTTATTTATCTATAATACCAGAAATATTTTCCCTAGAGCTCACTAAATAGATATAACATGGTGTCTTCTCTGATGCTAATTGAAATTCTTCTACATAGCTCAATTAGTAGTGGGAATGGATTGAACATTTACTTGAACCCCATGGTACAGGATTTGATTCCCACGAAAGGCAAAAACTCTACTAGTGAGGGGGGGTAGAGAAGATCATGAGGTAGCAGTGTCGGGAGCGTCTTGCAAGGGGCCTGGGCTGTTATATATGCATCCACAAACCTTGTGACTAGACCAAAAACCTAGTAGAAGATTACACTTCCAATAAAAAATACTTAGTCTTGATTAAAACCTTCAACTAAGAACAATACTCAACTATTTGCTTAAATGCTCATGAGTGAGAATAATAACTTGATATAAAATCAAGTAACAATCAGTCAACCTCAATGCATCAAAAGATACATGAGAGACATACAAAGAACACAAACACAAAAAACTTAAAAGACTCCCAAAACCCTAATCCTTATGTTGCACCTACAATTTCTTCTATGTGAATGCTTGCTATTTTAAGTTTAACAATCCTTATTTATAGACTCTTGCAGTATGGGTTTGGACTCTTCAAATCAAATCTAATCTTCACTTTTTAAATCAGCTGCAAGATCTTCTCATAAAAATAGGAACAAATCTTTTAATGTTTCCTAAAAAGTATCCAAGATCCTTTTTAGTGAAACCAAATTAAATTTTCACTTGTTCCTAATAAACCCTCATTGACCTGCGAATAATAATGAGATATATCCAAAAGGATCTCCCAAAAACAAATCAAATATGTCAAGAGATAAAACAACAACATAACAGACCAAGATGTCACGACAAAGAGATCCTTGGTAAAAATCAATCTAATCAGACATAAGCTTAACAAAATTAATCACTATGAAAACAAGAAAACCTAGAATCATGAAATTC
>CATIWC010002070.1:0-139990 GCA_948472305.1 Vicia faba | reverse complement strand
AAGCTTTTTATTCAGAAATATTTCGATAAAAATATGTTTATTTTGTTCCAAAATTAATTAACATTTC
Organism: Vicia faba; assembly: GCA_948472305.1. Taxonomy (NCBI): domain Eukaryota; kingdom Viridiplantae; phylum Streptophyta; class Magnoliopsida; order Fabales; family Fabaceae; genus Vicia; species Vicia faba. The sequence continues at coordinate 139,923 of CATIWC010002070.1, read as the reverse complement.
ATTTCGAATTTGACATTTCAACTAAATACTTTTTTTTCAAGTAGAACTCTTCAGGCACTCCTTCATTTTAACTTCATAATTTTGTATATAATTAAAAAAAATGAGAAATGTGTAGTTTAAAATTTTTTATTGTTTTTATACTTACTATGTATTCAATTTTGACAATCAATTATTTATAAAATTTCAATTATAATAAATTTTCACCAATAATAAATTTGAATTTTTTTTATTTATACATTGAAATCAAAATAGGAAAATAAATAAAAGATAAATCCATAAATCAAGTTAGTTTCAATGCTGACTCTCTCTCTCTCTGTCTCTCTCTATCTATCTATCTATCTATCTCTCTTTAACGTCCTCTTGCCAATGTTATCTCACTGTCTTATGTACAAAATTCTTACTCTTTTTCATTATCAATTTTTTACATTGTACGTTTCACTTCTTCATATTTTTTTCTTTACAAAAAATATTTATTTTTCTTTGTATACAAAAGCATAAAGATAAGAGAACAAAAAATATTGAAGTTTTTGTTATTTTTCAAAATGTATCTTTCTTGGATTCTACTCTTTACAACCTTTTTTTAGGTGATTTCCTTTGTAAACCTAGTTTTTTAATTTTGAATATATTTTTACATTCTTGCTTGTTGTACTACTTGATACTAATGTAAGACCGATTATCATTGCTTTGTACCTGGGCTTAATAATTATTGGTAAAAAATTAAAAGCTCAAAGATAGTTCCATAGTCAATCTGACTTTGTTTTATAGAATGAGTCCAACCCCACTTCCTCACCTATTCGATGATGCGTCGGTTAACACCATCCAAGGATGTGATGGTTCAAGTTCTGCAGACATCATCTTTATTAATAAATTTGGGATTTACTAGCCTTTTAATGCCATCCTAGCTTCATATAAGACATTAAGTTCTGAGAACTCGACAAACCATTAAGTCAATCATCCCGCGAGGTCGGTTTTGTGGAGGTTATGCTTCAGTGGAAAATTCGTTCTTACTATAATTTTGAAGTTTCATTGGTTTCCAGTTTAGATTAATATACCTAAATTTAATTTTTAAAGTCAATATTTATAAATTTATAGTTTATATTTCAAAACTTTATATGATATTACTATGATTTATTAAAAAAAATTAAATATATCTAAATTTGAGTATGACATTTTTTTCTTAAGTATGTTTTTTTTTAGGAACAAAGATATTATTTAAATCACTTTGTTTTATATGTTTTATTACATATGTAAAAATAAACATATACTTTTATATAAAATATATGATATTATGAAAATGAGTATTATATTATACAATATAGGTAATTTTTATTGCCCCATTACAAAAAATTCAAACTTTATCACCCAAATTGTTTTCTTTAATTTTTACATTTGACTACTTGGGTTGAAATACTATAAAATATTGCATTTATGTTCATTACTAATATTACTTAAGTCATCTTTAATAATATTTAATAAAATACGATTATGTGTGAAGTATATATAATTAGAACATTTATTAGCCTTTCATCATGCAATACCAAATGGCGTTTCATATCTATCAATCTTATATTTTGAGAATTTTATGTATATCTTTAGCCATGGTCTCTGGTAAGAAGAATATTAGTTTTGTCTTTTGAATTTCATTTTCCATAAATTTCTGTACATGAATATAAATTCTTACAATGAATTGATCCAGGATTCAATACTAATTTGGAGAGTCCTACAAGAGACGGTTTTATAAAACATTGTTTTAATTGGTGAACCAGGACCTCCATAAGTTTGCTGCGTATCACAATGCCCTACAAATTGCCCATCTGATTGCAACGCTAAAGGATTTACTAAAGGTGGACTATGTCAATTATACATGGATCGGAAATGTGTTGTTGTTTTGCGTGAAAAAGCTATTATATCAATGATACTTTAATAAAATAATAAGAGATGCATTTCAACTAAGTTTTTAGTAGTTCTATGAAGAAATATTGAATGAGAAAGATAAAATTGTTCTTTTTATTATTAAAAATCAGCATCCAATCCAATCACGACTAGTTAAGGAATCAATATCACATATTACCAGCGACATAAAAAAGACAAAAGTAGAATTGAAATTTGTGACTGGAATATATTCTATCCTCAACTAATTATATTGAGATGAAAATTATGAAGCTTTTTGTTCAGAAATATTTCGATAAAAATATATTATTTTGTTTCAAAATTAATCAACATTTCATTTTGATTTGACATTTCAACTAAATCCTTTTTTTCAAGTAGAACTCTTCAGGGCACTCGTTCATTTTAACTTCATAATTTGTATATAATCAAAAAAAATATAAATGTGTAGTTTAAAATTTTTTATTGTTTTTATACTTAATATGTATTCAATTTTGACAATCAATTATTTATAAATTTCAATTATAATAAATTTTCACCAATAAGAAATTTGAATTTTTTTTATTTATATATTGAAATCAAATAGGAAAATAAATAAAAGATAAATCCATAAATCAAGTTAGTTTCAATGCTGACTCTCTATCTATCTATCTATCTATCTCTCTTTAACGTCCTCTTGCCAATGTTATCTCACTGTCTTGTGTACAAAATTCTTACTCTTTTTCCTTATCAATATTTTACATTGTAGGTTTCACTTCTTCATATTTTTTTTCTTTACAAAAAATATTTATCTTTCTTTGTATACAAAAGCATAAAGATAAGAGAACAAAAAATATTGAAGTTTTTGTTATTTTTCAAAATGTATCTTCTTGGATTCTACTCTTTACAACCTTTTTTTAGGTGATTTCCTTTGTAAACCTAGTTTTTAATTTTGAATATATTTTTACATTCTTGCTTGTTGTACTACTTGATACTAATGTAAGACCGATTATCATTGCTTTGTACCTGGCTTAATAATTATTGGTAAAAAATTAAAAGCTCAGAGATAGTTCCATAGTCAATCTGACTTTGTTTTATAGAATGAGTCCAACCCCACTTCCTCACCTATTCGATGATGCGTCGGTTAATACCATCCAAGGATGTGATGGTTCAAATTCTGCAGACATCATCTTTATTAATAAATTTGGGATTTGCTAGGCTTTTAATGCCATCCTGGCTTCATATAAGACATTAAGTTCTGAGAACTCGACAAACCATTAAGTCAATCATCCCGCGAGGTCGGTTTTGTGGAGGTTATGCTTTAGTGGAAAATTCGTTCTTACTATAATTGTGAAGTTTCATTGGTTTCCAGTTTAGATTAATATACCTAAATTTAATTTTTACAATCAAATATTTATAAATTTATAGTTTATATTTCAAAACTTTTTATGATATTACTATGGATTTATTTAAAAAAATTAAATATATCTAAATTTGAGTATGACATTTTTTTCTTATGTATGTTTTTTTTTAGCTACAAAGAGATTATTTAAATCACTTTGTTTTATATGTTTTATTACATATGTAAAAATAAACATATACTTTTATATAAAATATATGATATTATGAAAATGAGTATTATATTATACAATATAGGTAATTTTTATTGCCCCATTACAAAAAATTCAAACTTTATCACCCAAATTGTTTTCTTTAAATTTTTACATTTGACTAGTTGGGTTGAATACTATAATAATATTGCATTTATGTTCATTACTAATATTACTCAAGTCATCTTTAATAATATTTAATAAAATACGATTATGTGTGAAGTATATATAATTAGAACATTTGTTAGCCTTTCATCATGCAATGCCAAATGGCGTTTCATATCTATGAATCATATATTTTGAGAATTTTATGTATATCTTTAGCCATGGTCTCTAGTAAGAAGAATGTTAGTTTTGTCTTTTGAATTTCATTTTCCATAAATTTCTGTACATGAATATAAATTCTTACAATGAATTGATCCAAGATTCAATACTAATTTAGAGAGTCCTACAAGAGACCGTTTTATAAAACATTGTTAATTGGTGAACCAGGACCTCCACCATTTTGATGCGTATCACAATGCCCTACAAACTGCCCATCTGATTGCAACGCCAAAGGATTTACTAAAGGTGGACTATGTTCAATTATACATGGATCGGAAATGTGTTGTTGTTTTGCGTGAAAAAGCTATTGTATCAATGATACTATAATAAAATAATGTCTCTTTCTTGGATTCTACTCTTTACAATCTTTTTTTAGGTGATATCCTTTGTAAGCCTAGTTTTTGATTTTGAATATTTTTTTACATTCTTGCTTGTTTTACTACTTTATACTAATGTAAGACTAGTTATCACTACTTTGTACCTGGCTTAATAATTAGTGGTCAGAAATTAAAAGCTCAGAGATAGTTCCATAGTCAATATGACTTTGTTTTAGAGAATGAGTCCAACCCCACCCCCTCACTTATTCAATGACGCGTCGCTTAATACCATTAAAGGATGTGATAGTTCTAGTTCTGCAGACATCATCTTTATTAATAAATTTGCGATTTGCTAGGCTTTTAATGTCATCCTAGCTTCATATAAGACATTAAATTCTGATAACTCGACAAATCATTAAGTCAATCATCCCGCGAGGTCGGTTTTGTGGAGGATATGCTTCAGTGGGAGATTCGTTCTTACTATAATTGTGAAGTTTCATTGGTTTCCAGTTTAGATTAATATACCTAAATTTAATTTTTACAGTCAAATATTTATAAATTTATATTATATTTCTAAAAAATTTATGATATTACTATGGATTTATTAAAAAAAAATTAAATATATCTAAATTTGGGTATGACATTTTTTTTTCTTATTTATGTTTTGTTTAGGAACAAATACATTATTTAAATCACTTGGTTTTTTTATGTACTATTACATATGTAAGAATAAACATATACTCTTATATAAAAGATATGATATTATGAAAATGAATATTATATTATACAATATAAGTAATCTTTATTGCCCCATTACAAAAAATTCAAAATTTATCACCCTAATTGTTTTCTTTAAATTTTTACATTTGACTAGTTGGGTTGAAATACTATAAAAATATTGCATTTATGTTCATTACTAATATTATTTAGGTCATCTTTAATAATATTTTATAAAGTACGATTATGTGTGAAGTATATATAATTAGAAAATTTGTTAGCCTTTCATCATGCAATACCAAATGGAGTTTCATATATATCAATCTTATATTTTGAGAATTTTATGTATATCTTTAGCCATGGTCTTCAGTAACAGGAATGTTGGTTTTCTTTTTGAATTTCATTTTCTATAAATTTCTGTACATGAATATAAATTCTTACAATAAATTGATCCAGGATTCAATACTAATTTGTAGAGTCCTACAAGAGACCTTTTTATAAAACACTGTTTAATTGGTGAACCAGGACCTCCACAAGTTTGTTGCGTATCATAATGCCCTACAAATTACCCCTCTGATTACAACGCCAAAGGATTTACTAAAGGTGGATTATGTTTAATTATACATGGATCGGAAATGTGTTGTTCTTTTGCGTGGAAAAGCTATTGTATCAATGATACTATAATAAAATAATAAGTGATGCATTTTAAACTAGGTGTTTAGTAGTTCTATGAAGAAATATTGAATGAGAAAGATAAAATTGTTATTTTAATTATTAAAAATCGGCATCCAAACCCAATCACGACTAGTTAAGGAATCAATATCACATATTTCCAGCGGCATAAAAAATATCAAAATAGAATTGAACTTTGTGACCGGAATATATTCTATCCTCAACTAATTATATTGAGATGAAAATTGTGAAGCTTTTTCTTCACAAATATTTCGATAAAAATATATTATTTTATTTCAAAATGAATTAACATTCCATTTCGAATTTGACATTTCAACTAATTACTTTTTTTTTCAAATAGAAATCTTAAGGTACTCCTTCATTTTAACTTCATAATTTGTATATAACTAAAAAAAATAGAAGTGTGTAGTTTATAAATTTTTATGGTTTTTATACTTAATATGTATTCAATTTTCACAATCAATTATTTATAAATTTCTATTTTAATAAATTTGCATCAATAGTGTTGTACCCCAAAATTTGCCCTCGCATTTTTCCCCAAGAAATATCAGCTTCAAACATTTCCTGACTTTTCAAACTGGCTCAAGAATCGGACAAACGGACTTTTCTTGACAGTCAAGCAAAATTAGGGTTTTTTACTGATTCTCAGAGCTCTGATTTGTTTCACAGTCTGCTTAGGGTTTTGGTTGATTTTGGCTCAGTTTCGATCAAGCGAACGCTATTTGGCATTTAATCAGGAATTAAGGGTTTTATAGGCATATTCTCAGAAGAATTTAAATTCCATAGCACTTTGCAGTTTATTCCAAGATTCGGGTGAAATTCGCGTTGTTTTGATTTAATCAGTGAAAGAAACAAGTGTTTGGAATTCATGTTGTTTTCTTTGAGTCAGTCAAATACAGTATGCATTATTGGGTTCACAGTGTTTATGACAAATCAGTGAAGAAGGAATGCGTTTGATCAGTCTATTTGGATTGACTGCTGCTTTGCTTTGGATTTTGAATAAGACAGGTTTAATTGACCAATATTGTTATTATTTAAGTTATTTATTATTCTAAAAATTGAATGATTGAAATTTATTTTCCAATTGTTTTAATTCTAAGAATTTTAAATAAATAAATAAACAATAAAGAAAATTAGATTTAATTGGATAATTTAGACTTTTATTGATATTTGAATTATTTGTACAAATTGTTGTTTATAATTTAAAATTATGAACAATAATATACATTGATTTAAAATATTACATAAAATAAAAAAAACTATCCTATTTTCTAATATTCTTCATTCTTCACTCCGCTCCGGTGCTCCATATCTTATCTGCAAAAAAAAAAGAGAACGAGAAAAGTCAGAAGGCAGTTAAATTAAAAAAGACAGTTAAATTTGTTCATCATTAGGGGCCACTGACTGGGATCAGTTGACCCTCTCTGCAAATCACGGGATTTCTCCCGGTTCACAAAGAGGGAAGATTTTTTGTTCATGAAATGCAAATGTCAAAAGTATAAGTTCCAAAATTCAAGACTGCATAGAATCTCAACTTCAAATTCAAACTAAACTGAAAAAATCCAATTTCAACTTTCTGTCAAAAGCAAAAGGCAAGTTACTGTCAAAATGTCAAAGTCCACTCAAAGAAAATCAAGAAAGTACTCAAAAGCTGTCAAAGAAGATTTTGGAAAGGATACCAAAATGCAAAGTCAGATCCAAACTGTCAAAAGAGAGATAAAGAAGATGCAGAAAATGTGTTATGCAAGCTAAACATCATGTCCCATAGGCCCCTTCAGAACATAGTACAACAATAATCATATAAAATTCTAAAGCTATACTATAGAGTGAGAAAAAGAGAGAAATAGGCAAGGGTTCAGGCTTTATGCAGAGGCAGGTATAGAACAAAAAGATATAATACAAAGAAAAGGAACTCAGTTCAATATAGCAAAAAAGAGAGAAAAGATACAAACTGTCAAAAACCATCAAACCTCATCAACCCTGCCTCAACTTTCAAACATTCAAACCTGAAGCAAGAACCTAAGAAACCTGCATCAGTCTCACACAACCTCAAGCTTCAAACTGATAACCTGCCTGTCATCAAACAAGCAAATAAACAAAACATACAAACACATACACAGGACAACCAACACCCTGTCCAACCACATAGCCTGATAAACCAAATCCACAAGCCAATACAAAGCAGTTCAAGAGATAAGAAGAAAAGAGACAATCTGCAAAACCTGCTAATGCCTTAACCTGCCTGCATCATCCAAACACATGCACAGAAATACCAACAACCTGCCTGTCCAGTTCAAACCTCCTAGCCTGTACAAAAACCATATCCAAACCAACCTCTCAAAAATATCCAAACATACCCCCTCAAGCATGTCAAAACATTCAAACCAACTTCTAAGCCTCAGAATTTCTTCATCATAGGCAAATCGTTCGAGGGCATCAATCTCAGAAAGCATTCAAAGGCCTAAAGGCAAGCAAACATACAGGAGAGGCAAGTATCAAAGGTAACCTAGACCCACGAGCCCTCAGTGTAAACCTCACAGGGCAACGTAAACAATCGTTCAAGGGGCAACAAGAGATACAAATCGTTCAAGACAGTAAAGGCAACGAAAGAAGAAGAAGGAGTTAAATCAGTACCAAGTTTTCAGGCAAATCGACGCATCATAAAACCTAAGCAACAGGCATACAGCAACTCAGGGACAAAGGAGAAGCATACAAATACTCAGGCAACAATTCAAAGCAATCAGTGACATAGAAGAAGAAGAAAGAAGGGAAAAGGTTTTCAGTGTAAAGCATCATAAAACCTAATAAGCAAAAGAAATATACAAGAATACCAGGGACATCAAGTTCATCAGCATCGCGTTCTCCTTCCCCCTCCGCTCGCTCCGGCCTCCTCAGCGCCTCCACTCTTCTCTCCTCCTCCTCCAGGATAAGGTAGCGAGCTTTATTCCTCTTTTTTCTCCTTCACCTCATAACAATGAAAACCCAACTTAAAACAAATCTAAAACGCGTATCGTTCACAGAAGAGAAAAAGAAAAAGAAGGAACATTGAAACAAACCTTGAACCACGAATCCACTGAGCTGGAGGGACGAGAGGTCTGAGGGTAGCGCTGGTGGCCTCGAAGCGAAGGGAGCACTGAGACAGCAAACGAGATGATCGGAGAAGACGAACACGAACGGCGCGCTGCTACGGGCCCTAGCTTTCGTTCTGAACAAACCTTCCCTAACCCTAAATTCATTTCAAGTTTGACATGGGCTTGACCCGTTTCTGCCTTCCCCAAAGCCCATCAAAAATCATTAACATTTTCTTTACAAACATTTTCATTAATACTAACCTATTCTTTTCTTTTTATAAATCATATACTTTTTTTAACAAAATATTAACAACTAACCTTTATATAAACACCTTATATTTTTTTAATTTAATACATTTGCACTTAACACATTAAGATACATGTTTATATATAAATTTTGAAAACATTAATTTTGTACATAACAATAACAAAATACTTTTTATACACAATTAACTTGAAAACATTTCTAATACACATTGAAATACATTTGTACATATTATATAGTTAAAATATCTCTTTTAAATATATTCGTATATGAAATGACAAAATACTTTTTTATCATATAATTAAAATTGAAAATATTTTTAGTTAACATACATATTTTGTACATAATAATTTAAATACATTTTTCTAATATTAAATTCACAACATTTAATCAAAATACTTTTTGCAAATAAAGATACATTTTAAATTAAAACATTTTTCTTTTGTACATAATTAAACATATAAATCAAAAAATACAAGATTTAAATATATGTCTAGGTCAAAAACCCTAATATGCCTCAATTCCACAATTCGCACTTGTAAATGATCACAATACATATACATCTTACACTTGTACACTTACACAAATACATTCACATTGCCCTATACACATTTTTATCTTATATTTGTATATTCGATATTTACATTTTCATCGCACATTCGATTTGGTTGTAACTTATTGGGTACTATAAGTCTCATCCCCTTTGTACATTTATACCCCCACTCCCGGACACTATTTTGTAATAGCGTAGATTTACATTCCGTAATTTACAATTTTTCAATTATACCATGGTTAGACCTAGGGTTTGTATGTACATAAAATCAAACGCTAGATAACCTAATACAAGACAAATGCATGTAATCAATACACAATCACACTTGCACCCCCTAGGGTAATCCCACATGTTGCCTTCCAAAATGGGCCATGCTTGCACGTCGAGTATCTTTGGCAAAACAAAATCAAATGATCATAAGTCCCTCGATGACGCTTTCGAATGTTGCCTAAAAACGGAATGATCATAGTCCCTTCAAAGCAAATTGCCAAAGACACTTGGCATCATTGCATTCATGGTCCATACGATGACCCGCGCCCGTCCCGAATAAACTTCCTAAACGCAAGATTGTCCACCAATTTCAATGGTAGAACAAAATTGTTAAAAAGGGTTAAAACATGACAAAAACCTTTGAGTACAATAGGGTAGACAAAACTCTTAGTTACTTGAGATCAAACTTGCAAAAACACTTGCCTTCTTTTCAAAAACCACAATCCACAACACTTTCAAACAAACTCTCAAAAACATTTGAAAACATCTTTTCGAAAAGATTCACACTTTTGTAAAACACTCAAACACGAGTCAAATACATTAGTTGCCTAAGACAAGGCATCTTTTTTCCAAAACATTTTCAAAAAAGCACCCACACACACACCATTTTCAAAGCAATCGAAAAACAAGGCAAGTGATCTAAAAAACCAAGTAACTAAGAGCCCATGGATAACCATGGATGAAAAGGGTGCTAACACCTTCCCTTTTCATAATCTACCCCCCGAACCCACGAAATATCTCAAAAGGTTTTTGCTGTGCTTTTTTTAACCTTTCCTTTAGGATAAAATAAAAAGTCGGTGGCGACTCTTGCTCAACCGCACAAGTGCGAATACGAACGCAAAACCCAAGTCAGTTCTCCCACCGTATCACAGAACTGGCGACTCTGCTGGGGACAATAAAAGTGGGGTTACCTTAGGGTTTAGATCACCTTTACTTTCAATTGATTGCTTTGTTTGCTTTACATTTGTGGGCTTTGTATCGGAGTTTTATAGATCCTAACCCAGATCTGGGGATACCCTTTTAGGTAGCATAATCTGTGAGGGACCTGTTCGGCGTATACCGACATGGGTGAAGCAGTGGCTACGTTGGTGTGGCGTCTTGGTCTGTACCGATATCCCTCGTGTTCAGACGGGGAGAATATGGGTCTTCCAAGGAGTCATTAAGCACCAACCGACCTTAGAACCCTAATTGACCAACTTGGCCATTAGAACAGTAGCAGTATGCTACACTCATTGAGGCTAAACTCTCGAGATGGTTCCGGCCGCGAGAAAAGGTTGCGATGCTGGAGTTATGACCGATTAAGGGTAGCCAATGATATGAGATCCTCTAGAACCCGGTTACTTTTGATAGGACAGGTTTTAACCAACAAACTGAAAGAGGGTAGTATCTGAACCTCATGCAAGCCTAAACCTAAGGACTTGTTTGCTTTGTGTGAATATTGTTTGCCTGTATATACACTCACTTGCTTGTGCATACATGTACATAACATCATGACATCATACCATAGCATTTTCAATAACCATTTCAAGGATCTCGAGGATTCTTTTGATGCAGGGTTACGTTGAACCAGGCATCTATCCAGGGGCAAGAGGTTTCTCCTCTAACCAATCCAGTCAAAGTTCAAGTACAACAACTTGAATCAGTGGCTATGACCCACTCGACATGGTGAGCTTGATTCTCGTGGAAGGACATCCACCGATACAAAGCTCTCCAAACAAAGATCAAGAACAACAACTTGAATCAGTGGCTATGACCCACTCGACATGGTGAGCTTGATTCTAGTGGAAGGACGTCCACCGGTGCAGAGATCTCCAATCCAAGAGCAGAGTTCAACCTCTAACATTTTTCTTGTGTTTACCCCAAGAGATCCTTGAAAGCATGCATCCACATATCATGCATTTCATTTTGACAATCTTTCCTTTTTCAGGTTTCCTTACTCTCCTGCTGTTTATTTCAGCAAGAGATGGCTCTAGAAAGGTCTGTCAAAGACATCCAAGACCAGACTGCTCAGCTGCAGGAGACGTTCCTGAACTTGTCTCTGGGGCAAGAAGAGATGAAAGCTCTCTTCACCAAAGGCTTGGGGAGTTCCAACAATGCTAGGAGTGATCAAATTGCGGAGCTGCAGTTTGATCTGACAACACTAAGGACTCAAATGATGGGGCAGTTGGTGGGCCAGATGGCTCTCATCCAAGACCTATCCCAAAGACAAGAGGAACTCAGAGTTCTTGTCCGCCAACTGCTTCCAAACAACCAACTGGGGCAAACATCTGAGGACGGAGAGCAAGTCACCGCTCAGCCTCCATCCACTCAAGAAGACAAGGGGAAAGCTCCTTTGCTAGCTTCAGGGTCACAAACCCATCAACAACCTCGCCAGCGTCAACGGGGGAATCGGCGTAAACAAGAAAAGTCGGGAAGACAGTTTACGGAGACTGAAATACCATCATTCTTCATACTGAAGCGCCTGTTGGAGGCCAATTTGCTTACTGTAAAAGATCCTCCTCAGAAGCCCAATATCTCCTCTCCTCACTTTAACCCCGACGCATTCTGTGTTTACCATTCCCACAGCCCGGGACACGGCACCAACGACTGTTGGGCCTTGAAGAACAAGATTCAAGATCTGATTGACATTGGGGTGCTGGAATTCATGCCGGACAGTGAGATGAAAATCTTCCGTTAAAGGGTTCTCCGCTTGAAGTGACGAAGCCCGAACTGAAAGACTTTTGCTTCTTTTTGAATTTTCAAAGTTGTAATTTCTTTTGCTATCAAACAATTATCTGTTAATGTTAAACTCTGTTTTCATTAATGCATTGCATATGTTTGTCTTGAATTCATCCATTCGTTTCACTACTCTTATGCTTTTCTTTATGATATTTGACTCTTGATAAAAAGCTGTAAGCCTTTAGAGGGAGGATGACGAAACAATACCATGATCTTATACAGTATGCTTTTGAACAGACCTTGCTGATGATGTACAGGCATTTCTTTCAATTCCCAAACACTGGAGTTATAAGGAAGTTAATCCCTAGTCAACCCCTTCGAGCCAAAGAAGTAGGAGTTCCCTGTTCTAAACAATCAAAACCTTTGATATAAACCTGGGGCAGGGTAGTCTCTCAGTTAATTCAAAAGAAAGTGCGCATTGAAGTCGCAAACTCTCAGTTCGTAATACAACGAACGACGTCAAAAAAGAGAAAGCATTCCTTTGGAATCAAAAGACAAGGGTGGTTCCCTATCACATAGACAGTCAATCTCTCAAAAGAGAAAAGCCCATTGAGCCAAAACCTATAAAGGAGGCTTAAGAAAGCTGGGGCATCCCGCTGACAGTAATCCCGAAAAACGGTAACGGTCAGGCAAAAGTTAGGGATAACAAATCAAAATCAAAATAGTGAGGTCATTACAAAATCCTCAACAACATGAAAAGTGTTGAAAAAGAAAAAGGAGATGATGACTGTCTCCCGAAAATTCAAACTGGTAAACCATCGCCCAAAAGTCGTTCCGAACTCAAAACAGAGTGCGACGCACAATTAACTGAGCTTAGGTTGAAGAACATCACGAAGAGCGGGTGGGTACAAATATACTTTGAGCCTTTATCCGTTGTTTCTTAAACCGTGAACCAAGCCACGTTACAACCCTTCAAAAGTCCTAATTGAAGCATGGGTTAGTTCGAAAGCATACTGTTACAAAAGGTATCCTGACTCCTGTAGGGCTCTGCTCTAAATCTTGTGTTAACTTGTCTTATGAAACGTTTTCTGCTAAAAAATGCATTTTTCAAAACTTCAAAGACAAACATAAACTTTGCATTATCCGAATATCACTGTCTGCATTTAACCTTTTGTTTGACAACGAAGAAGTTCATACAGCGAATGTTCGGAGGAACGAAAACTCTCTCAGTAAGTCAAAATCACTTCAAGAGGATAACACTTCCTTCAAATCCCTTATCAACAAAGGGGCATGATATGTCACAATCTAATTAACCTGGGGCAGTCCAGTCAAGGTCCGACAGATCTTTCAAAGTACAGTTAACCTGGGGCAGTCCAGTCAAGATTTCAAGAAATCTCTCAATATGCAGAGTAATCTGATTCAAGACTCCTACTTCACCACTTGGGGCATTCGAATGTCAAAAGTGTTCAACAAATCAACTACATCACATTTCCAGACTCGACTCCTGTATCTAGCCAGGGCACGTCTGAAGAGTTCGAAGATTCGATTCCTGTATCCAGCCAGGGCACATCTGTTGACGATTATTTCCAGATTCGACTCCTGTATCCAGCCAGGGCATATCTGTTGACCACATTTCCAGACTCGATTCCTGTATCTAGCCAGGGCACGTCTGAAGAGTTTGAAGATTCGATTCCTGTATCCAGCCAGGGCATATCTATCAACTATCACCTTTCCAGATTCGATTCCTGTATCCAGCCAGGGCATGTCTGAAGAATTCCAGATCAACACCTGCAACAACCCAGGAAACATCTGTGAACGACCGATTGTAGACCAACACCTGTAATAAGACAGGATTTATCTACATCACCACTTGGGGCATTCGAATGTCAAAAGTGTTCAAAACCCGATGCAGCTTTACACAAGCTCATCATCAGGAAGCCCTACACCGGTTCCTCTTCAAGACTTCTGAAACAAGTTTACGGATTCTTCCCAACAACGGACGCTAATCTACCGACTTGTTCAGACTCTTCTCAAACCGTTGAAAACAGTTTACGGACGCTTCCCAACAACGGACGCGGCTCTATTGCTGATTCAACTTCAAGACTTCTGAAAACAGTTTATGGATTCTTCCCAACAACGGAGGTTAATCTATCAGCTTGTTCAGATGCAACCTTTGAAATTAGTTTACGGACGCTTCCCAACAACGGACGCGGCCTTATTGCTGATTCAACTTCAAGGTTTCTGAAAATAGTTCACGGGTTCTCCAAGTAAACGGAGGTTAACCTATCGCTTGTTCAGATTCCTCTTAAGCTAACCACCACGGAAGATCGCCCTCGGCAAAATTCTCCCTATACCCAGCGGAGTTCATCAAAATACCCCAGCAGTAACTTATCTTTACAAATCCCCGGCCAGGGAGTCCTCCGGAATTCAATTTCCCTCAGAGTTTAAGCTTCAGTATCCCCAGCGGAGCCAGACCATTGAACCTTCTCCCCACAGAGTTTTGGAAGGACAAATCTTGAGTTCCCCAGTGAAGTCGCCAGAGTTACTTCCCATCAAGTCGAAGATTCTCAATCTGGCCTCCCCGGCATGAGTCTACCAGTTTGGAACCCCCCAGTAGAGGTCATCAGGAATTCTCTTCCCCAGCGACAGCCAAGGATTTATTTTCCCCGGCAGTAGTCAAGATGCTTTTACCTTCAGCCATCTCGGATTTATGTATCCTCGGCAGGATTAGCTCATCAGCTTACATGCGCATCCATTACATTCATAAATATTGATGTCACATGCACTGCATCATGCATCATAACATTGCATACAACTAACCCTTTGCCTTTTCAGGTAGGATTAGTCGACAGACAAAGATCAATTCCCAAGATTCATCCAGAAATAGTTCAGATGTGACCCAGACACGGCGACATTCTGATACTTATTCCAGATTCATTCAGACGCATCATCAGGAAACCCTACACCGGTTCCTCTTCAACTTTAAGGCTCCTGAAAATAGTTTACGGATTCTTCCCTACAACGGAGGTCAATCTACCAACTGATTCAAACCCTTCTCAACTTCTGAAACAGTTTACGGATTCTTCCCTACAACGGATGTCAATCTACCGACTTATTCAGACTCTTCTCAATTTTTGAAAATAGTTTACGGACATGTCCCAACAACGGATACTGCTCTATTGCTTATTCAATCTCGGATAGTTCACAGATTCTCCCGACATGGACGTCAATCTGTTGCTTGTTCAGACCCCTAATTCAGATATGTTCCAAAACAGGGATGCCTTTCTGACACTTATCCACTCACCATTGACATACACTTCAACATTTCCAGATGGCATCTATAAGCCCATCCTCCTATCAGCAGTCGCCGAATGGCATCTGTAAGCCCATTCTCAGATGGCATCTCTAAGTCCATCCCCCGACAAAATTCTCTCGCACCAGATGGCATCTTTAAGCCCATCACCAAATGGCATCTTTAAGCCCATTCACCATCGGATCGACGAGTGCAAATTTTCTGGGCACATTAGTGTCCAATCTCCTTTTACCTTCAAGTCGCGAAAGGCAAACTTGCCAATCTAACTCTTCAGGTCAAAGAAGATTGAACAGGGGCAACTGTTGTACCCCAAAATTTTCCCTCACAATTTTCCCCAAGAAATATCAGCTTCAAACATTTCCTGACTTTTCAAACTGGCTCAAGAATCGGACAAACGGACTTTTCTTGACAGTCAAGCAAAATTAGGGTTTTTTACTGATTCTCAGAGCTCTGATTTGTTTCACAGTCTGCTTAGGGTTTTGGTTGATTTTGGCTCAGTTTCGATCAAGCAAACGCTATTTGGCATTTAATCAGGAATTAAGGGTTTTATAGGCATATTCTCAGAAGAATTTAAATTCCACAGCACTTTGCAGTTTATTCCGAGATTCGGGTGAAATTCGCGTTGTTTTGATTTAATCAGTGAAAGAAACAAGTGTTTGGAATTCATGTTGTTTTCTTTGAGTCAGTCAAATACAGTATGCAGTATTGGGTTCACAGTGTTTATGACAAATCAGTGAAGAAGGAATGCGTTTGATCAGTCTATTTGGATTGACTGCTGCTTTGCTTTGGATTTTGAATAAGACAGGTTTAATTGACCAATATTGTTATTATTTAAGTTATTTATTATTCTAAAAATTGAATGATTGAAATTTATTTTCCAATTGTTTTAATTCTAAGAATTTTAAATAAATAAATAAACAATAAAGAAAATTAGATTTAATTGGATAATTTAGACTTTTATTGATATTTGAATTATTTGTACAAATTGTTGTTTATAATTTAAAATTATGAACAATAATATACATTGATTTAAAATATTACATAAAATAAAAAAAACTATCCTATTTTCTAATATTCTTCATTCTTCACTCCGCTCCGGTGCTCCATGTCTTATCTGTAAAAAAAAAAGAGAACGAGAAAAGTCAGAAGGCAGTTAAATTAAAAAAGACAGTTAAATTTGTTCATCATTAGGGGCCACTGACTGGGATCAGTTGACCCTCTCTGCAAATCACGGGATTTCTCCCGGTTCACAAAGAGGGAAGATTTTTTGTTCATGAAATGCAAATGTCAAAAGTATAAGTTCCAAAATTCAAGACTGCATAGAATCTCAACTTCAAATTCAAACTAAACTGAAAAAATCCAATTTCAACTTTCTATCAAAAGCAAAAGGCAAGTTACTGTCAAAATGTCAAAGTCCACTCAAAGAAAATCAAGAAAGTACTCAAAAGCTGTCAAAGAAGATTTTGGAAAGGATACCAAAATGCAAAGTCAGATCCAAACTGTCAAAAGAGAGATAAAGAAGATGCAGAAAATGTGTTATGCAAGCTAAACATCATGTCCCATAGGCCCCTTCAGAACATAGTACAACAATAATCATATAAAATTCTAAAGCTGTACTATAGAGTGAGAAAAAGAGAGAAATAGGCAAGGGTTCAGGCTTTATGCAGAGGCGGGTATAGAACAAAAAGATATAACACAAAGAAAAGGAACTCAGTTCAATATAGCAAAAAAGAGAGAAAAGATACAAACTGTCAAAAACCATCAAACCTCATCAACCCTGCCTCAACTTTCAAACATTCAAACCTGAAGCAAGAACCTAAGAAACCTGCATCAGTCTCACACAACCTCAAGCTTCAAACTGATAACCTGCCTGTCATCAAACAAGCAAATAAACAAAACATACAAACACATACACAGGACAACCAACACCCTGTCCAACCACATAGCCTGATAAACCAAATCCACAAGCCAATACAAAGCAGTTCAAGAGATAAGAAGAAAAGAGACAATCTGCAAAACCTGCTAATGCCTTAACCTGCCTGCATCATCCAAACACATACACAGAAATACCAACAACCTGCCTGTCCAGTTCAAACCTCCTAGCCTGTACAAAAACCATATCCAAACCAACCTCTCAAACATATCCAAACATACCCCCTCAAGCATGTCAAAACATTCAAACCAACTTCTAAGCCTCAGAATTTCTTCATCATAGGCAAATCGTTCGAGGGCATCAATCTCAGAAAGCATTCAAAGGCCTAAAGGCAAGCAAACATACAGGAGAGGCAAGTATCAAAGGTAACCTAGACCCACGAGCCCTCAGTGTAAACCTCACAGGGCAACATAAACAATCGTTCAAGGGGCAACAAGAGATACAAATCGTTCAAGACAGTAAAGGCAACGAAAGAAGAAGAAGGAGTTAAATCAGTACCAAGTTTTCAGGCAAATCGACGCATCATAAAACCTAAGCAACAGGCATACAGCAACTCAGGGACAAAGGAGAAGCATACAAATACTCAGGCAACAATTCAAAGCAATCAGTGACATAGAAGAAGAAGAAAGAAGGGAAAAGGTTTTCAGTGTAAAGCATCATAAAACCTAATAAGCAAAAGAAATATACAAGAATACCAGGGACATCAAGTTCATCAGCATCGCGTTCTCCTTCCCCCTCCGCTCGCTCCGGCCTCCTCAGCGCCTCCACTCTTCTCTCCTCCTCCTCCAGGATAAGGTAGCGAGCTTTATTCCTCTTTTTTATCCTTCACCTCATAACAATGAAAACCCAACTTAAAACAAATCTAAAACGCGTATCGTTCACAGAAGAGAAAAAGAAAAAGAAGGAACATTGAAACAAACCTTGAACCACGAATCCACTGAGCTGGAGGGAAGAGAGGTCTGAGGGTAGCGCTGGTGGCCTCGAAGCGAAGGGAGCACTGAGACAGCAAACGAGATGATCGGAGAAGACGAACACGAACGGCGCGCCGCTACGGGCCCTAGCTTTCGTTCTGAACAAACCTTCCCTAACCCTAAATTCATTTCAAGTTTGACATGGGCTTGACCCGTTTCTGCCTTTCCCAAAGCCCATCAAAAATCATTAACATTTTCTTTACAAACATTTTCATTAATACTAACCTATTCTTTTCTTTTTATAAATCATATACTTTTTTTAACAAAATATTAACAACTAACCTTTATATAAACACCTTATATTTTTTTAATTTAATACATTTGCACTTAACACATTAAGATACATGTTTATATATAAATTTTGAAAACATTAATTTTGTACATAACAATAACAAAATACTTTTTATACACAATTAACTTGAAAACATTTCTAATACACATTGAAATACATTTGTACATATTATATAGTTAAAATATCTCTTTTAAATATATTCGTATATGAAATGACAAAATACTTTTTTATCATATAATTAAAATTGAAAATATTTTTAGTTAACATACATATTTTGTACATAATAATTTAAATACATTTTTCTAATATTAAATTCACAACATTTAATCAAAATACTTTTTGCAAATAAAGATACATTTTAAATTAAAACATTTTTCTTTTGTACATAATTAAACATATAAATCAAAAAATACAAGATTTAAATATATGTCTAGGTCAAAAACCCTAATATGCCTCAATTCCACAATTCGCACTTGTAAATGATCACAATACATATACATCTTACACTTGTACACTTACACAAATACATTCACATTGCCCTATACACATTTTTATCTTATATTTGTATATTCGATATTTACATTTTGATCGCACATTCGATTTGGTTGTAACTTATTGGGTACTATAAGTCTCATCCCCTTTGTACATTTATACCCCCACTCCCGGACACTATTTTGTAATAGCGTAGATTTACATTCCGCAATTTACAATTTTTCAATTATACCATGGTTAGACCTAGGGTTTGTATGTACATAAAATCAAACGCTAGATAACCTAATACAAGACAAATGCATGTAATCAATACACAATCACACTTGCACCCCCTAGGGTAATCCCACATGTTGCCTTCCAAAATGGGCCATGCTTGCACGTCGAGTATCTTTGGCAAAACAAAATCAAATGATCATAAGTCCCTCGATGACGCTTTCGAATGTTGCCTAAAAACGGAATGATCATAGTCCCTTCAAAGCAAATTGCCAAAGACACTTGGCATCATTGCATTCATGGTCCATACGATGACCCGCGCCCGTCCCGAATAAACTTCCTAAACGCAAGATTGTCCACCAATTTCAATGGTAGAACAAAATTGTTAAAAAGGGTTAAAACATGACAAAAACCTTTGAGTACAATAGGGTAGACAAAACTCTTAGTTACTTGAGATCAAACTTGCAAAAACACTTGCCTTCTTTTCAAAAACCACAATCCACAACACTTTCAAACAAACTCTCAAAAACATTTGAAAACATCTTTTCGAAAAGATTCACACTTTTGTAAAACACTCAAACACGAGTCAAATACATTAGTTGCCTAAGACAAGGCATCTTTTTTCCAAAACATTTTCAAAAAAGCACCCACACACACACCATTTTCAAAGCAATCGAAAAACAAGGCAAGTGATCTAAAAAACCAAGTAACTAAGAGCCCATGGATAACCATGGATGAAAAGGGTGCTAACACCTTCCCTTTTCATAATCTACCCCCCAAACCCACGAAATATCTCAAAAGGTTTTTGCTGTGCTTTTTTTAACCTTTCCTTTAGGATAAAATAAAAAGTCGGTGGCGACTCTTGCTCAACCGCACAAGTGCGAATACGAACGCAAAACCCAAGTCAGTTCTCCCACCGTATCACAAATAGGAAATTTGAATTTTTTTTATTTATACATTGAAATAAAATAGAAAACTAAATAAAAGATAAATCCATAAATCAAGTTAGTTTCAGTGCTGACTCTCTCTCTCTCTCTCTCTCTCTCTCTCTCTCTCTCTCTCTAACGTCTTGTTGCCAATGTCATCTCACTGTCTTATGTTCAAAATTCTTACTCTTTTTCCTTATCAATTTTTTTCATTGTAGGTTTCACTTCTTCATGTTTTTTTCTTTACAAAAAATATTTATTTTTCTTTGTATTCAAAAGCATAAAGATATGAGAACAAAAAATATTGAAGTTTTTTTATTTTTCCTAGCGGTAGAACTGTTTAAGACTAAGTCATGTTAGAAAAAAGTTTGGCTCTAATCATATCTTAAAGTTTTGATGATAACAATGAAATAAATTTTGTGATATTTATTTTATAATCTGACTTGTATGCTCTCTAAGTTCAGATGATGTTCTGACTCACGCATCTTAGAAAGAAACTGGACTCTACACAAGTACAAAGCATACTCAGAATGAAGAGCAAATCCTCAGCAACCTCTGATAGATGCACGCTGAATACAACATCTGATAAATATATGATTAAAGCAAACTCTGATGAACACATATTGAAGAATACTCTGATAGAAGAAATGGTCAAGTAAACTCTGAATTGGAATCGCTGCAAGCAAACACTTCAACTTCCAGAGACAAGCTCTGACAGTATTGTTGGTTATTAAATGCTAAGACAGCTAACGCACTCAAGTGTACTACGCGCACGAGCATTGGAAACATAAATACCAAACCTACTCGCTACACGTAACACACATCATTGCAAACACGCTTCATTAAATGCATGCACTATCATCAATGCATTAACGGTCAAGAATTGGAAGATATATATAGAAGACCTTTTGTATCAAAGAAAGGTTACTGACTTACGTGAAATATACTTACGCTCACTGTTTTCATACTTGTAAACCAATATTGTATATTGGGTAGATCTTAAGTATTGGGCAACAATCTTAGTGATAAATCACAGTTGTGATAAAGCATTTTAAAAGCAAATTTGTTTCACTACTATTAAGATACAATTTTGTAAGTGTACCTTGAGAGACCAGTTGGGTCAGATTTCTCAAGAGGGCTATGACTAGTTGAGTCTTAGAGGCTTTAGTCACTTGCAGTTGGCTTGTGCATTGTATTATTAG
This sequence comes from Vicia faba, assembly GCA_948472305.1. NCBI lineage: Eukaryota > Viridiplantae > Streptophyta > Magnoliopsida > Fabales > Fabaceae > Vicia > Vicia faba. Next base: position 118,237 of record CATIWC010002070.1, on the reverse strand, counting down.
TCACACTAGTTTAGTTGTGCGTTTGTAATCAGTTTTGATTATAATGGATTAAGTCCTCGTTGAGAGAGGCGAAATCACCTTGGCGGGTGGACTGGAGTAGTTTGAGTTTCAAATGAACCAGGATAAAAATACCAGTGTCCTTCCATTAGTATTGCGCTAGAAAAAGAAAAACTTATTCAACCCCCCCCCCCCCCCCCTTCCAAGTGTTTTCTCAACCTTCAAGCCATTGGATTGACTAGATTTATACAGATCAAAAAATAAAAATCGCCACCGCGCTTTATTGTTAACAAAGGAATGGGAAAAGAGTGAGTAACCCAAAGAAGGGGGAAAGATTCTAGGTAAGGGGGTTGGTTATGCAAAGGGAAGGTATTAGCACATTAAACATCTATGGTACTCCGTAGGAACCTCTTTTTAAAATCTGTATATTTTGGCTATAAAATGTTGTATGTAAAATAGATGGTAGAGGTGAGAAAAGAAATATATTTTTTATGATTTTTGCACCCGCCGTGGTTGCGAACCTTTAGTTCCTACGTACCACCTTTCATGCAATAGGGGATCAAGGTACTCGTAGTTCACCTTTTAAAAAGTTTTAAAACACAAGTGTGTTGGTTAATTTTATGAGATAAGACATCATCGTCATTGTCCATGTGGAAAACATACTTACTACCCACAATTATGAGAAAGGAGAATTTGCATCATCTAAAAGTGGAGGATATGGCTTGGATTTTAAAATCAACAATGCCTCACTCAACACCCAAGTGGAAAATATCTCACTTTACTACATATTGTAGAAGTATAGTTGTTTGCATCACTACAAGGGTTGACAAGAGTCAAATATTTTGAGAAAATTTTTTAAAATTAAACCCAAAGAAGAAATATGGTTTGAAATGAGATTGATTGACTTTTAGTCTTCTCACAAAAAATGTCAAGGTATTACTAAATTGATTAGAGTTTATTTATGAAAAATGTTTTGAAAATGCATCGACATAAGTCCAAGTTTATTATGAAAGTGGTTCAAGTTTAAAAACAAGAAGAGTTTTCAATAGGAGAGAGAAGATTTTTGAAATTAAAGAAGATGGAAGGAGAAGAAGAGACTATCCTAAAGCATAAGGTAAAAGCTAGGGATAAGAACCATCTAACCAACAAGAAGCCAATACTTGACATTATGAGTCAAGGTAGAATTCTCATTCTTTGGATTGAAACTAAACAAGCAAAGATACTAGACCTCTTAAGAGAACCAAACTTCAAGTGTATAAAGTCTCCGCAAAATTTGCACAGAGTAACGGTTGTATACGGGTGAATTCCATGTTACAATCAAAGTATGTAATCATAATAACCTACACATAAAACAAACAAAAAACCCAATGTCTTGAGGTAAACCTCAAGAACTCTAGACAAAATATCAATTAAGGTCACAAGGTCTCCAACATAGGTCAAGGCCTCTAATCCTAAGTCCAAGAAGTCCAATACTCCATAATGCCAAGGATAGTAACCAAATAGTCCAAGTATTATTAAAGTTTTTTATGGGTCATGTTGATTATTAGGTATCTTCGAAAAGAAAAGAAAAGATTAAGTGAGAAAAATAAAAATGACAAGAAAGTAAATGCTCAAGTGAGCAAAGATGAAAATAGCATGAAACGTAAATGCTAAAGTAAATAGTTCATAAAATAAAAAGCATAAAAATAAAAGCACAAAATAAATTCAATTATCAATAATTAGTGGTTAGTTAGATGACCATCTTGAAACTTTCATTTGGAATCATTAGAGGATTGGTAGAACCAAATCCTCCACACAACAAGTTGCATTTGCTTTTTGTCAAGTATATCATCCATTTTGGAATCCTCAAAAGTACCCTTTAATGATCAATGATGTTTAAGTGATCCGTGTTGATCAAAAGTGATGTAGATCCATTAGAGGATTGGTAGAACCAAAGCCTCCACACAATGAATCTCAAGGTTATTGGATCAAAGAGATCAAATTCACATACTTGGGCTTGTAAACATAGGTTTGGGCCACGAATGATCATTTATTCGAACCGGGAAAAAATTTAGCACTATGTTAAGCAATCTTAAGTGGACTTATATAGAAGTCGCACCTATTTTGAGGCTGGTCAATAGCAATCTATGCACCATTTGTTTTGAGACGTGATATAGAGATCATGCTCCAATAACACTTAGTACAATAAGAAGGGGATGGGATAAAGAGGGGTGGGAGAGAATATACAAACCACATTTGAATTAAAATTTAATCAAACTATGATTAAAATCATTCATCCATTTTTATGGAGTTAGACTCAACACCATGGATCCAATGATGTTAACAAAGTTCATGATAAAAAATTCAACTCAAGATCAGCCATAAAATTATCACAAAATAATATTTCATTTAATATATATATATATATATATATATATATATATATATATATATATATATATATATATATATATATATATATATATATATATATTAAAAAGGGTTTAAAATGTTTCCAAATAGAAATAAAAGAGAAAGATATCAACTATGTTCAAATTAATCAAGAAATATTAAGTAAGACCATAGAAAAATCAGAAAGGGACTCAAATATTGAATTTCATTTTCCAAAAATTTTTGTACATGAATATAAATTCTTACAATGAATTGATCCAGGATTCAATACTAATTTGGAGAGTCCTACAAGAGACGGTTTTATAAAACATTGTTTAATTGGTGAACCAGGACCTCCACAAGTTTGCTGTGTATCACAATGCCCTACAAACTGCCCATCTGATTACAACGCCAAAGGATTTACTAAAGGTGGACTATGTTCAATTATACATGGATCGGAAATGTGTTGTTGTTTTGCGTGAAAAAGCTATTGTATCAATGATACTATAATAAAATAATAAGAGATGCATTTCAATAAAGTTTTTAGTAGTTCTATGAAGAAATATTGAATGAGAAAGATAAAAGAGAAAAATATTAACTATGTTCAAATTACTCAAGAAATATTAAGTAAGACCATAGAAAAATCAGAAAGGGACTCAAATATTTTTATAAAATTTTTGGTAATTTTTTAAAGTTAGAAATTATTTTTAAAAATTTAAAATAAATGAGTAAAATAAACCAAAAATGGTAAAAAATAACAAAGTCAGAAATAAAAAATAAATGAGGTCACCAATATTTTTCACAATATCATTGGATCATTCCATATTTTTTTCAGAATTTAAAAATGTATAAAAGTATTTTTAAACATTTAAAAAATTCAAATAAAGTGAAAATTTCTAAAAAATATCAAAACACAAAATAAAATTTTAAAAACATAAAAATTAGAAAGAGAAAAATCAAAAATATTTTTCATAAGTTTTTCAATTTTTTTGGGCTTAAAATGAATTTTCTATGATTTTTTGAAATTTAAATCAATTAAAATAAAAATCAGAAAATAAAATATCAAACCAAAAAAATATGGGCCATCTGATCATTGTCAAAACGCGTTAGTAACAGATCAAGTGGACCTGGCGCGCTGTGCATGTTATGGACTTTAGTGAATAAAACACTTGATCACTAATTAAATCAGAAATTCAAAAAGAACAAATGGCACGCCATCATTGGTTGGAAGATGACACGTTGGTCATCTTCAACCTCCAGCCAATGTGAATTGCAGGTCTCTCAAACTGTAAAATCAGAAGCTCAGACCTATGTAATTCGCTTCGTCTCTTCAAGACGTAGACAACCACACCTTCACGACTAATTTATATAAACTGTAGCTCAAGCAATTTGGAAGGAAAGTTTTGAAAAGGAATTTGAAATTTCATGGTCAAAACGTGTTTCCAGTTAAAAGAAAGTATCACGTCTAGAACCAGGGCAATGAGAGCTTTACAATGATATCAAAGTTTGAGAGAATTGGTGAAGTAATCTACCTATTGAAGTTCAGTTGCAGAGCTCTGTAAATGGACTTCTATAGATTAATATAGGTCATGATTCTTGAAAGTAATTGTATGGTTAGCTTCAGGGAAGATCAAGGAAGGTGAATTGATAGGAAAAATATATATTGAAAAATGCTTGAACACTGATTTTGATGTTGCAGAAAAGTGAGTTATGGGATGAGTTTGGCAAGGTGATTTTGGTTGTTCAAGCTTGATAAAATGAATGGGATAGCTCATGTATTTATAGGAGAAGCAAATGGGATCAAAAGGAAGAGTGAATGGTGCATTTTGGAGGAAATTCGTGTGGAGTTTGGACACGAGTGAAGTGTGATCTCATTTTCACCAAAACCCATCCAATCTTTGTGTTTTAAGGTGATAACACTTCTGGAAAGTTTGTTAATCAATTTTAAATCAAAAAGTCGCACAAATCTTGTGATTAGAGACCACGTTATGGATTTCAAAATTCTGACTTGGTGAGAAATTCAATTCCAAGTTACCAATTTCAAAATAATGGTATTTTCAACTCAAGGGGTCTTAGGGCCTGATTCTTAGAGCTTTAGAAAGATGAGATTACAAGCTTTGAAATGGGAAAAGAATGGAATCAAATGGATGTTTGAGCTGAAAGTTGCAATGAGTCAAAGTTGGGAAAAAGATGTTGACTTTCCATACTTAGAAATATTTCAAAATTTTCTTCAAAAGTGACCTATAATGTTTTGCATCCAAACATGGCCTTCCTCTTGGAATTTTCTCTTGACTAAAAAATATGGAATGAAATAGACCTCTTGAATGACATTTTTAAACTTGAACCATTCAAAATCACCAAAAATTGAGAGAGTTATGAATTGTTGAAGTTGGAAAAAAATCATGAAATGACCTATAATCTTTTGTATCCTTAAGGCATCTTCCATCCATTTTCTCACTTTGTACAATAAAGAAGGAATAAATTTAACATCCTCAAGATCATTGTGGAAAAAGAGTGGGCTCAAGGTGATACAAGTTGACCAAGTTATGATCATTTCAAGTCACACATGGGAATTTGGGAGTTCATCTGGAGGACTTGTAATCTTTTCTTCATCATCAAGTTTCTTCCACATGAAAACTCCTTGAAACTTTTAAAGTGATTTGTTAATAATACTTTGAAGAGAAGGATGTTTTTGGAATCACTCAAAAATACCAAAATATGAGCAATATATACTTCTTTGAAGTTCAAAACCCTATCTCCTAGATCAAGAAAATGCTTTGAGGAACTTTCACAAATTTAAACAACCTTCTTGTACCAACACTTTTGCTTTGTAGATAGAAGTTGTTGAGGATGATAATGAGAACTCATAGAAACAAAAACCACTTCCATATCTTGATAATTGAGATAAATATTCACTTGTGACCAATGGGAACAAGGCCTTGTCCAACCATGACAACTTCCTCAATCAACCCTTGTACTTTTGAATCAATCTTGATAAATTTGAAATGTGGTGAACCAAAATAAACCTTGCCATGCCATTTCTTCCAAAACAACTTCAATGATGAGGTTTGAATTTATCAAGCTTTATTGACTAGGGCATGGAAATAAACTCATGAACCCATGGATCAACTTGCTAAGCCACATTGCCTTTAACTACATTATTAACAAGTAAGACAAACCAACATTACATTTTATTAATTAAAAGGAAAGTCAAAACAAAACATGCATGATCACAAAAGAAAAACAAGTCAAGGTGCTTGGTCATTCCTCAAAGAGCAAAGCTAAAGATAGGGAGGAGAACCAAAAGCCCTAATATTATCTTGTTGTGATTGAATCAATATGGTATAATGAATGGATCTTAGGGGTAAAAATTGGGGTGCAACAGCTGCCCTTATCTAATTTTCTTCTATCCAGAGATACGAAGGTTAAAAATCTTCGTGTCGACGTGATCGGAGATACTTAAATATAAAACAAACAATTTTTTTTTGCCCTAAGATTCCATGCAATGCTTATGAGTATGAATGCATATGAACAACTTCAAAGGGACGCAAAATACCACTGGGGATGTAGAAAAGGAAATAAGGATCAAAAGAGAAACCCGACCATGAAAATAAATCACTGGTGAATAAAAAAGACTTGACTCATAGAGGATGGTAAAAGATCAAAGAATACACCAAGTTTTACTGAAGGCGAAACTACCAACGTTCATTAAAGGTAAAGAGAGAAAAGAAAAACAACACTGATGTTCACTGATGGTGAGATACCAATGTTCACTGAAGGTAGAGAGACAAACACCAATGTTCACTGATGATGAACTACCAACTTTCACTGAAGGTAGAGAGAAAAGAAATATCATAACACCGACGTTTACTGACGTTGAACTACCAACTTTCACTGAAGGTAGAGAGACAAACATCGACGTTCACTGACGATGAACTACCAACTTTCACTGAATATAGAGAGAAAAGAAATATCATAACACTGATGTTCACTGAAGGTAGAAAAAAGATAACAACCACCAACGTTTACTGAGGGTGACCTACCAACTTTCACTGAAGGTAGAGAGAAAACAAATATCATAGCACTGACGTTCACTGACGGTGAACTACCAACGTTCACTGAAGGTAGCAAAAAGATAACAATCACCAACGTTCACTGATGGTGAACTACCAACTTTCACTGAAGGTAGAGAGAAAATAAATATCATAGCACCGACGTTCACTGACGGTGAACTACCAACATTCACTGAAGGCAGAAAAAAGATAACAATCACCAACGTTCACTGATGGTGAACTACCAACTTTCACTGAAGGTAGAGAGAAAATATCATCGACGTTCACTGACGATGAACTACCAACTTTCACTGAAGGTAGATAGAAAAGAAATATCATAGCACCAACGTTCACTAAAGATAGAAAAAAGATAACAATCACCAACGTTCACTGATGGTGAACTACCAAATTTCACTGAAGGTAGAGAGAAAATATCATCGACGTTCACTGACGATGAACTACCAACTTTCACTGAAGGTAGAGAGAAAAGAAATATCACAGCATCGACGTTCACTGACGGTGAACTACCAACATTCACTGAAGGTAGCAAAAATATAACAATCACCAAAGTTCACTGATGGTGAAATACCAACTTTCACTCAAGGTAGAGAGAAAATATCATCGATGTTCACTGACGATGAACTACCAAATTTCACTGAAGGTAGAGAGAAAAGAAATAGCATAGCACCGACGTTCACTGACGGTGAACTACCAACGTTCACTGAAGGTATCAAAAATATAACAATCACCAACGTTCACTGATGGTGAACTACCAACTTTCACTGAAAGTAGATAGAAAGTATCATCGACGTTCATTGATGATGAACTACCAACTTTCACTAAAGGTAGAGAGAAAAGAAATATCATAGCACCAACGTTCACTGACGGTGAACTACCAACGTTCACTGTGGGTAGAAAAAAGATAACAAGCTTCCCCAAAATTTCGGCGTTTCACCTAGAACGGGTCTTAACTGCTTCTTTAACCAAGGAATTTCGCCTAGAAAGGGTAATGTATATAAGTTGTCCCAAATAAAGAGACTACCACTTACAAAGATTTCCCAACAAATTGTCTATGGGATATTGGAAGACTTTCCATCCACTGGAGTAATTTGACAATGAACTGCAAACTATCCACTCATAAAGAAGATAGCAAAAAAGTAACGTCGACTTTTACGGGGAAGTACAAGTTGCTCAAATAAAGAGACCTGCTACTTGCTGTTATGGGAAGGATTGAAAAAATGACTTTTTGGGGAAATCAATATGGATTCCTGGGGAAAGAAATATGACTTCCTGGGGAAATGTCAATATATTCCCGCTGAGGAGATAAAGTCTTCTGGTGCAAAATAAATACACATTCTCAAACCAAGGCTCGAAGCTTGCAGAAATATAAAATAATAATATTGCTGGGAACCAAAGATTCAAACCTGAAATAAATCGGAGTGAAACAGTCAACCAAAATACATCCTTTGAGAAATAAACTCGAGAGGGAAACCCAATTGAAACAACCGGCTGAACAATCAACTGATAATGAAATCAATGAAGTCGCCATCAAATGTTTCTTATCCCACAAGAGGGGAAAGGTAAACATCGAGTAAACCTGAGAAGGGTGAAATCAAGGTCGAACGACCAAGAGATACGGGTAAGGGAGTCTGTTACGCGAGGGGAAGGTATTAGCACCCCACACGCCCGTAGTACTCTACGGTATCCACTCTTGTTGTCTATCTTATGGGTGTGTTTAATCTATGCTTACTGTTTACTATACTATTGAGGGGAGAATGCATGCAAAATAAAAGGGAAAATAATGTAGGGAAAATAAAATTGTGCCCACTCGGGCCCTACCCCAATGCCTACGTATCCCTTTTAAGGAATCAGAGCAGCCGTAGTTCGGCTTCAAAAGTTTTTGTTGGTTTGTATTTTTTTTAATGAACAATATCAATTTCGCCTTCTGCCGCAACTCTACCTTGGGAGACTTACGAGTCAGCACATAAGTGAATTAACATATTCTTTCTGAAAAGTTTGAAAGAAAATCCCGAAGGCGCAAAAGAGTTTGCATTGATTGGTATTTTTTACCTTAAAGAAGGATTTGAAAGTTGTTAGATGTTTTATGCTTTTTCAAGAAAAGAGTTTGTCTTAATGCATGGATGCAAAAAAAAAATCATCTAAGGGAGACTAACCTATATTTATCACTAATGTTATCATGCAATGATTGACCCTAAAGTCGAGTTTGAAGGGAGATATCTACCCTAAGTTGACATGCTTGGATAACGATCCTAATGTCTATCTCAATTCATCATTTATAGATGAATCAAAAAGTCCTAAAGGAGCATAGCAAGGGTCTATCACCTAAAACTATGTCTATCTAGAATCATCATCCATAGTTGAATCGAGAGCTCCTAAGGGAACATGCCGAGGGTACGTCATCTCAAAACATGTTTACAAAGATGAAATCAAACAGGTAAGCCAATAACTCCAGAGAGCACATCTAGAGGGATCCTATCTAGGCTACCACTACCTAAGAAAGTCTAACAAAACTATCCTATAGGGAACATGCAGTGAGAGCGAAGTCGTATCTCAATTTCTAAATTGAGTGACTCATCGATCAACAAGAAATCAAGGAAAGCGATAAAATCCTATAGGGAACATGCAATGAGAGCGAAGTCCTGATCTTAATTTCTAAATTGAGTGACTCATCGATCAACAAGAAATCAAGGAAAGCAATGAAATCCTATAGGGAACATGCAATGAGAGCAAAGTTGTGATCTCAATTTCTAAATTGAGTGACTCATCGACCAGCAACCAAAGAAACAGACACAAGCATAACACATATAGAAAATAAAGTGCAGAATGCCTGCTACAGGTCTTTAAACAGCGACTTCGAGCGTATGCTCTTTATTTCCTACTTCTCATGACATCTAGACAGAAGTAAAGTGCAAAATGAAATAAACAAGAGAAAATACCAAATGAATATCAATCCGTAGCGCAGCGTGTCAAAACAAAGTAACCCTATGATCTTCACGAAAACTGTCACTAATAACAAGACAGTCAGGAGAATATCAATATGAATCTCCGGCCATGGTGAAAATAAATCCCAAGCATGAGTAAATGAGCCGCGATGAACTGCTTTCAAAGAGAAAACACTTGCACAATCTCACAAGAAGTGTTAGCAAAATCAAGGCATCGCAATTAAACTCAAACATCCAATTTACAACTCAAAATGATATTAAAATGCAAGCACGAAAATATCCTTAATTATTTAAAAAATTAAACTCAAAAGATTAAAGAGACTAATAGTAAGAAACCTAACTAATTTCTAAAATCTCGAAACAAATCTAGGGGATTAGCACTCTACCGATTTTATTACCTTTTGTCCTTAATTGATTCCTAATTTTGTCATAAAAAAATGACTAGAAAACTACAAGAGAACTCAAATAGAAAGGGGGTGAGATTCTGGATGGAGCACTATAGTCTAGCAAATTAAACTCAAGAAAAAGAAAGCCCACTAAAAAAAATCCATGAACTATTTTTTTATTTTCAGTTTCAACTATTTCCCAAGAAGCTAAAGGTGACGGGCCCTGGGAATTTTGTCACAGGCCCAACAGGTCTTTACCCAAGGGTCTCGTTTAGTTCCTCCTTATGATCAGATTTTTTTGACCTATCAACTAGAAACACCATCGTTCAAAACCAGCTCATATTACCATCCTACTACTGCAAAAAAAACCAATGGATAAAAAACAATGTGCGATTTGATTGGCTAGCATAATCTACAGCATGGATAAATGATCAAAGGCCACGTCTAGGGATGGATGGCATCATGAAGCCGTTCTTCGGCAGTAACCATTTTTTCCGGCAATTCTTACCGTCGGCGCCGGCTACTGCAACTAAACAAAGACGACAAAAAAATGAGGCATTGTCTTGCTCGAAATTTTACATGATTCCGAATCCGACTCTGAAATTCACCAAAACTCCATGGAACTTACATATATTAGAAACTTCAAACGAGATCTAAAAATGGTGCTTACGGTAAACCAAGCCATTCGCGCATGTCAACCTTAGTTCTGGCCTATGAGCGCACAAATGAATCTTATACGACGAACTAAACCGTAGAGATTCAGAAGAACTTACCGGCTTGAAGCTTGCGAAAACTATGCGAGAAGAACGACTCTGCTGCTCCTTGGATCTTGGTGAAACCTTTCCAGATCCATCTGCAAACTAAACGCAAGTCATCATTTCTGTTTGCGAAGATCGGAATGGAGTTCAAGAACTCATTGAATCACCGATGCGACGTGAACTATCGAACGCCACTGTGATGAAGGAAAGAGAGGGAGTGCGGTTGTTACGTGTGGAGAGAGAAAGAAAAGACAGCGTCATCGTCGAGAGAGTATGGAAGACGTTGAGAGTAGTTCATCAATTGAAGAGTGAGAGAGTAAGAAGTCTATTTTTTCTTCTGTCTCGCGAGAGGAAGAGCGAGGTTGTTACGTATGGAGAGAAAATCCAATCCGTCGAGAGAGAGAGAGAGCATTTTGTTATATTCCCGCGCCTCTTGTATTGTTACCATTTTTTGAAGTTTGTTACGATTATCATGCAATGATAAATGGAAGGAGCACGTTTCATTCATTCTCGCCATGCATGCAACATGAACCATTGCATGGCCATGTCATAGTAGAAACATTATTCCCTGCATGATATAATACCGTAGCTTTTTCCTCAAAAAAAATCTGTTATTATGCATGGTTATGTAACCGCCTTCACGCTTGTATATCTTGCACTATAACACTCCTCGTGGAATAATCTTAACATCACCAAAAAGAGGACACGACAAGGAGCATTTTTCATGTTGGCCTTGCATCAAAATAACACTCGTAGCATGTCCTAAAATGGTCCTGAAGTTACGAAATCATAACCAAAATAAATACCGGTAAATTCTATAATTACCGGCAATTATCCGTCAATGCTCTAACCTCCACTTTATGACTCGATAAATTGAAATATAACATTCTTCATGATGAGATCTTAACATTAAATTTGAAGAGTGAACTTCTCTAAACAACTTTCATGTTGGAAATTTCTTGAAATAACGCCTCAAAACATACTAAAAAATGATCGTGAAGTCATGATACCAAAACTGTCCGCAGTGGCTGAAAACTCATCGTGCAGAAATCCATTACATCATCATGATTTCAAAACCTCGCAACTTTCCAAATAATGATCCAAATACCGCAAACTTGATACCGTTGGAAAAAGGACAAATGATAGAACAAGTTTGTAGTTCGCATCCAATCCGGACACATCTTAAATCATAGAGAAAAATGTCATGAATCTACGCCTGGAAATTGCTCGACAAAATGACAGGCCTGGCAAGGCAAGTTCCACGCGTGACACCATGCATCTAGTCCGCTCCAACCTTCCTACTTTGCACTACGATATTTCTCTCCACGACGCATAAAACAAAATGAAGTTTAAACCCAAAACGAAGAGTACGCAACACACTCCAACTTTCATGTTCGACATTTTTCGAAACGAGAATTAAATCCATGATAAGAATGTCCTAAACATGTGCAAGCCACCTGCTCGATGAAGTGCTGGCCAAGCAAGGCAAGTCTTGGCAGCATTTTGTCTCTCAAACCTTTAAAACGTAAGCATCATAACTTTCTCTATGAGCCAATAAATGGTACGATTCTTGAATCAAAATCGTAGAGGAGAATCTAATCTTCAACTTTCATGTTCGGAGATTTTTCATTTGAGTCTAAACGGGACCTTAAAAATAGCCATGAATTTTGCCATATTTTGGAAAATCTTTTGAAAATCATTAAGTGTCCACATTACTTAAAACGCGGGAAACTTCAAATTTGACCGATTCTTTCGGTTTTTTCTCAACAACCCAATAAATTTTCTCATATTTGGACTTTTATCAATAATCTTGACCAAACCTCTCGTTTAGTCAATCTTTGACTTTTGTTGACTTTTACTCACACACGCTTAAATCTCATCTTTTTCAATCGACCTAGATTCTTTTGACAAAAATGTGGAGATCAGTAGACCGCATGCAGATACCCTTAATGCAGATAGAAAACCATGAGACCATTTTAAGCTTTAAAAATTAGTTAAATCATGCCATCAATCAAGAACACTGATTGCATTACAAAGCTGGGAGATGTTAACCATAACTCCAAGCACTAATCCAACTGGATCATCTTGAAGAACTCTTGTACCCCTATACCTCATGACTTGAGATAATGTTCAGGATGAAAAGAATTCAGATATGTGACCTTTGAGGATAGATATTCTTCTTTGGGCAATATCCACTCGTCCGGCCACAACACTTAATCCCAGGTTACCAAATAAATGCAATGCAAATGATGAACGTGATAATGACAAAATGTATGCTACTTTGTTTACCAATAATAGGGAAAATTTTGGGGTACAACACCAATCTATCCAGACAAAGAGTTGTACAAGAAGGTTAAAGCAAAAAAAATCTTCCACGAGGGATAACTCAGTGGGGAAATTGAAAGAATATACACTTTCTGCTTAAGGCCGACACTCTATTGGAGAGAGGACATCATAACTCTGCAAAACAGGGTAATATGTCAACAAAATATTAACGAATGTAGATGAGAAATGATTTTCTAAATTTAACTATGCATGATATATGTATGAACGTATGAGTGTTATCATATATATGTTGACAAAACAGACATATAACACTGGGAATAACCAGGCAAAACCAACTCGGGCACAATCAACACTCGGCTAAATCACATCCAAGATGAACATTCCATAAGAAAATAAGCACCAAACAAGGAAACATAATCCTATTTTGCGGCTTAACTTCACTGGGAAGGAACATAATCCAGAAATAAACAAATCATAGTGACAAAACAATACTAATACAGGGATATAACATCCTTCTCCAGGCTTCACCGGGGAATAACACACAAACTTCAATGGGGAGAACAAATGTTTCACGGTCCACCTCCTGTTGGGGATTGCAATACTGATTTCAAATAAGGCAGATGGAAACCATATCGGAAAAACATCAATTGAGGATTTCGAGCTGACTTCATTAGGGGAACATCATACAGACTTCACTAGAGGAGATAATGCCTCATCATCGAGACATCAACTGGGGACCTCGTGCTGACTTCAATGGGGAGGACAACACCACATCAAAGAGAGGAAACCAAGATACGTTCTTCAATATTGAGAGCAAGTATTGTACCAACTTCTCTGGGGAAAAAGTATTGAACTTCATGGGGATGACAACTTTGGGAGTTAAGAAGTTAAACATAACAACAAGAAATCAAAATTATGGGGATTTTAAATCAAACCCAGCACCTGGCGGGAGAAAACCAAAAAAACTGACAAATGCCTCAATAATTCTTAAATAAAACATTGCCTTTGCCAGATTATCGGGCAATCAAATAAAATGCAAGTACTGCCGGAAGGGAGATGCTTCATAAATGACTCAAATCTCAGCATACACGTGGAGAAAAGACTTCTATCAAATAGCAAAGCCTTCACTGGGAAATCTTGGATTTAGTCTTCATATCATGCAAACTTATTCCAACAAAAGATGCCTTGGGATAGCCTTCCTGGGGAATCAAGAAGTCAACATCATAGAAAAAGGTCAAACTCATGGGGATTTTAAATCTAACCCAACACTTGGCGGGTGAAAACCCAAAGGGTTGACAACCGTCTCAACACTTCTTAGAAAATATACTGCCCTGGTCTAGTTTCCTGAGAAATAAATACTAACAATAACATCAATATTGCAGAAAGAGCGGCATTTTACAAATAGTTCCATCTCAGTACACCAAGAAACAAGACCTTTTGCCATATGAGGGAAGACTCCGTTGGGGAATCTGGGATAGAGGCCTCAGACCATGCAAAGCCAAAATTAAAAATGAACCAAGACTTGACTGGGGACAATGGGATCCCAAACCCAATACTGCACCTTACGCCAATTGGTATCGTCTTCAATGTACAAAAATCACACGCATACCAGCAAAAACAACCAGAGAAAATATTCCCGGGGGAAACAAAACTTCCCAAAATTACTGGAGTTCGTCCATTCCTGGGATCACCACTCTTGTTTTCCTCTCGAATCATAAAATTTAAAGTAAAAGTAAGTTGTAAACTCTTTTTTTTGAAAAATAATTTTGTTATTAAATCTTTTTGCTTTGAAAATTACTATCAATAATAAATTGAGTCTTTGTAAGCTGACTAAAATAATAAATACAAAGAATTGGGTAAAAGCTCAAATTTTATTAATAAAATGGTAGTCTGCGAATGGAGAGACTCCATGGATGATTACAAAGTTCGGAAAATGGTAATATATATAATGGAAAAGATACATTAAGATACAATGACCACTATTCCCTCTAACAACTTTGAAATTCCGAGTAGTAGCTTCTGTTGAAGTATGGTGAGGATCCAAGAAGATTGTTGCTCCGATGATCAAGTCTTGTCTGATGTAGTTACTTTCCAAGAAAGTACCTAACTTTTTCCTAAGCTTCCTGTGATATGGTGGGAGAACTGACTGTTTTTGGAATGCTGGTTTGCGTTTTGCGTTTGTGTTTGCAAAATGTCGCAGTAAGCAAGAGTCGCCACCATATTTTATTTTATCCAACAAGGAAAGGAAAAAAGCACAGAAAAATTCCTTTTTTGAGATATTTCTGAGTACGGGTAGATTATAGAAATGGAAGGTATTAGCACTCTTTCTATCCGTAGTCATCTACGGGCTCTTAGGTACTTGCTCATCATTTTCAAAATTGTTTTCTTTGTGCTTGTGGGTTTTGAATTTTTTTGGTTTTAGCTTCGATTTAACTCTTGCTTCTGTCTTCAAGAGTGTAATGAAGTGTTTTTGAAAACTTGTTCGTAAAAGAGTGTAAGTGTGAAAAAAGTTTTGTTTTGGATGAGAAAGTATCTAAGAACTAATCTACCTACTCGAAAAAGGAATTGTTCTATGTTTGTTTCCTTTAGACAATGTTATCCCACTATTAGTGAGTAGGTAGCACCGTCGTTGGAGTTTTGAGGGTCAATTCGAAAGGGACATAGAGTCACTAAAGCAACGTTAGGACGTCTTAGTGGTAACCCTAATGTCTTAGATCATTCATCTGAGGCAATGATATCCGAGGCAACCAATTCGAGGCAACTTATGATCTTTTAGACAAGAGGGTGACCTCTAAAAAAACCTATACTCAATGACCGTTTACGAAGGAAACCAAGTGGGGTGTACCCTAGGAGTGCGCATGTGCGAATGTGTTGATTTCAGTTATTTTTATCTTTGCACATGTTTAGGGTGATCTAACTGTTTTAAGATTAAACATTCATTCTTGTCATGCAAGCCCTATTATCAAACATCTAACAGTTGAATATTTGCATAAATTAAAAGGGCGAAATTTAAACTAAACTATTATAAGGTGTCGGGTATTTACATCGCCAAAGACAAACCTTTTGAAATTTAAAAGCGGTGAAATAAATAAATGTCCTAATTAATTATTACAAAGCGGGAGCATATACAAAATTGAATAAATAAAAAAACTAACGCGCGCGAGAAAATTGAATCGAATGCGAAACTAAGGTTTTGACCCTCTTAATTAAAAGAAAATATTTTTGTTGTTTTTATTTTCTTAAGAAAAGAAGTTAATTCCTAAAATTAAACGCTAAATTAATTAGTTAATTAAATTAATTAGTGAAAAAAATAATTAAGACCTATTTTTGGATTTTTGTTATTTTAGGTAAAATATAAAATAATTAAATTAATGTTAAAACCTAGTTATTCTAATTAGTTTTAAATATTTATAAAATCAATTAAAGTTATCTAATCATAAATAACCTAATTATTTTAATTAATATTTATTGATGAAAAATAAAAATTCTGATTTATTTGGACATAAAAATATTTTTGTGATTTTTTGATCAAAAGAAAATAATTTTTGGTTAAGTAAATAAATAAGTAAATAATTAAATGAAAATAAACAAAATATAAAAAAGAGAGAGATGGGCCTGAAAGTGGTGTGCCAATAGCCAGAATTCTGGCCCAATTGGAGAAGGTCCATTTGATTTTCTGGATCCTGCGCATGTGCATTGACTTGGTCTATGGTGTGCCTTCAATGATGGCCACCAGATCTGGCCATCTGGCCATCTGGCGCGTTGATGAGGAAGGAGCATGGTGGACGTCTTGGCTTGCATGCATACTGGATTTCCTGAAATAACAATGAAAAATAACAAATGCTAGAGGCAAGGATCGAACCCCTGACCTCCAGCCTCTGAATCCTTATGCGCTGACGTGGTCACCACTGGGCTATTTTGATTTTATTGTACATATGCCAATAAACAAAGATAATATATAAAAAAGGTCAGTGGATGATGTAAAAAAAATGCGCCAGATTTGTATGGGCCTATGGGGAAGTGACACGCCTTCATCCCTGTGCTCGTGTCGTGGCTAAAAGTCCATTGGCCTATACCTACGGACAAAGTCCGTTGCTACAGGTCTGTGTGTTTCCAAAATCCTCTACAGGCCATAGAAATAATAGTTAAAGCCATGTTTGTGTCCGTCTCGTCTTCCTGATCACAACCATACCCCTTTTGAAAGCTAATTGTACCTGAAAACAAAAACCCTAAAACCAAACTCGAAAACCTAACAATGGTGGATTTCGATTCAGTCCATATAAATGAAATTGAATAATGCCAAAAGCTTGCAAATGTTATGGTGATTAAGAATGTACAATTATTTTACACTATGGATGCAAGAACAAACCTATTCGAATTCAAGAATATATTGATGCCGTTACGGACTTACAGTGCGTGGGAGAGCTTGAAAACACTTGTTTTTGATTGCTTTCGCTTGTGGAGATTGCCAGGAAGCGATTGGGACAGATACCAAGCCTTGAGGATGCCTCTAACCACCAATTCGATCTCACACTTTTTGCTTGTTTTTTTTTTAAATTCTGTTTTCTCTCTCACTCGTCTCTTTCCAACCATTGTTTTGATCTGCCTCACCCCCTTATGTGTCCAGCAATGCATTAGGGTTAATAGTTGTGTCCAAATCTTCTTCTTTCAATGCTTTGTATCTTGATTTGATTTGCTTTGAAGATCTTCCCAAATATGGCTTATTTTGATCTTTTTGTTCACTCAATCCTTAATGCGAATTTGAAGTGATGCTAGCTGTTCAATGAAGCCTGAAACAACACAAAATCCTTGGTTATTAATGTTTTGAATTTTTATTTGATTTATTTTGATTTAAATTAAATTAATTCAAATAAAAATCAAAATAATTAATAAAAATATGATATGGACTAGTGGAAAAGGCTAGAGCACGTGGGATATGATGCCAACTCAAAACAAGTGAAAAAGAATGGGCCCATTTGGCAAAATTTGAAGTTTTGGGGATAGTTGACTTTTGGCAATTTTGCAAAAAAGGTCAACTTCAACAATGCATAACTTCCTAAATTTTGACTCTTTGGAGGTGTGATTAGACTTTTTAAAAATCTTGAGATGTCCTCTAAGCAAC
This sequence comes from Vicia faba, assembly GCA_948472305.1. Taxonomy (NCBI): domain Eukaryota; kingdom Viridiplantae; phylum Streptophyta; class Magnoliopsida; order Fabales; family Fabaceae; genus Vicia; species Vicia faba. The sequence goes on along the minus strand of CATIWC010002070.1, from coordinate 100,303 downwards.
CCTTTTGGTCTCATCTCAATTTGATATTCCATGCTCATGTATGAAGCTTTGACAAAAAAGGTGTTTTTGTTGACTTTTCAAAATGACCTATAATGTCCAAATTCATAACTTTGTGTGAGTGCATATTTTGATCTTGGGAGATGAATATGGATTGTAGGGAATTTCATCCTCTTATAATGAGCTTTGGATGGGTCATTTCTCATAAAGTATGAGAAAGTTATGCTTGGTCAAAGTTGAGTTGACTTTTCTTACAAAACCCAAATTTAGCAACTTTTGAATCTTGATGAATTATGAGTAATCCTTGATGAATCATGATCAAACCTTGATAAAATGATGAAATATACTTAAAAATGAGAATTTTGGGCAAAAATCTTGAAGTTTGACTGTATGTGGGGTCACAGTTGACTTTTGCCCTAGCATAGTCGATTTTTGGACCTTTGAGCTATTGACTGAGCAAACTTCCTCTGCAAGGCTTGAAACTTGACATGGATGGTCTTGATAACATATTAGGACAATGTTGAGCATTTTAGGCCACTTGGACTCAAACATCTTGATGCAACATGAAACCCTAATTTGGGGTAGACTGCCTTAGGAGAGAGCTTGTTTGGCCAACCCTTGGACTACCTTGAGCAATTTGGAGATCTTTCTTGAAATGTTTTGAGAAATATGGGAGGGAAAATTTTGGGGTACAACATCTGCCCCTGTTCAATCTTCTTGAACCTGAGGATATAATTAGCTTTCCTGCCTTTCGTGATCCAAAGGTGGAAGAGGATTGAACATTAGAGTGCCCAGAAATTTGCACTCGCATGAAGTGGTAATTGTCTTGTAATATTGGGAATGGGATTACAGATGCCATTTGGAAATTGCTGACGGGAGATGGGCTTAAAGATGCCATCTGAAGGAGTGTCGATCGCATAAGAGATTCCTTAGCAAGAACTTATATACTTGTTGTTAAGGAAAATTCCGCTGGGGGGAAGTCTGATCTCTGTTGAGAGAAGTAGAATTTTAGGAGCTTCGTCGTCCTTTATTTTGCCGGTGAGTCGTCTCTGTTGATATTTAGGAACTTTGGTCGTCCGTAATCAACTGAGGAATCATCTCTGTTGATATTTAGGAACTTCAATCGTCCGTACTTAACTGAGGAAACAATTTTTTGCTGAGATTTAAGAGCTCGTTCGTAATTCAACTAAGAAAACATATTTGCTGAGATTTAGGAGCTCGTCCGTAATTCAACCGAGGAAACATATCTATCGAGATTTAGGAGCTTGTCCGTAATTCAACTGAGGAAACATCTCTGTCAAGATTTAGGAACTCGTCCGTAATTCAACTGAGGAAACATCTCTGTCGAGATTTAGGAACGCGCCAGTAATTCAACTGAGGAAATATCTGTCGAGATTTAGGAACTTGTCCGTAATTCAACTGAGGAAATATCTGTCGAGATTTAGGAACTTGTCCGTAATTCAACAACTTTGCTGAGATTTAGGAACTTGCCCGTAGTTCAACTGAGAAAACATCTTTGATGAGATTTAGGAGCTCGTCCGTAATTCAACCGAGGTAATATCTTTGCTGAGATTTAGGAACATCGTCCGTAATTCAACTAAGGAAACATCTCTGTTGAGATTTAGGAACTCGTCCGTAATTCAACTGAGGAAACATCTCAGCCGAGATTTAGGAACTCGTCTGTAATTCAACTGAGGAAACATCTCTGCTGAGATTTAGGAACTTGTCCGTAATTCAACTGAGGAAACATCTTTGCTGAGATTTAGGAACATCGTCCATAATTCAACTGAGAAAACATCTCTGCTGAGATTTAGGAACTCGTCCGTAATTCAACTGAGGAAACATCTTCGCTGAGATTTAGGAACATCGTCCGTAATTCAACTGAGAAAACATCTCTGCTGAGATTTAGGAACTCGTCCGTAATTCAACTGAGGAAACATCTTCGTTGAGATTTAGGAACATCGTCCCTAATCAACTGAGAAAACATCTCTGTTGAGATTTAGGAACTCGTCCGTAATTCAACTATGTTGCTGAGCTTTAGGAGCTCGTCCGTAATTCAACTGAGAGAACGCCTCTGTCGAGATTTAGGAACTCGTCCATAATTCAACTGAGGAAATATCTTTGTCGAGATTTAAGAGCTCGTCCGTAATTCAACTACTTTGTTGAGATTTAGGAACTTGTCCGTAATTCAACTGAGAAAATATCTTTGTCGAGATTTAGGAACTCGTCCGTAATTCGACTGTGATAGAAGCTTCATAGCTTGAACTTTGTGAGAATTTAACCGTATCCTTCCTGAAAGATAAAGGTTAGTTGTATGTAATGCATGATATGTATCAAGCAATGATGTTCTCAAAATAAATGAGATTATGTCGTATGATGCGTATGCATGTCATGATGTATGGGAATGTGATGTTTTTAGCTGGGGAAAATAAATCCCTGATTGTTGTTGGAGAAAAGAATTGAATTCTTCGTTTCCGCTGGAGATAGTGGATGAAGATGATTGTGAGAATAAACCTGCAGGAGAGGATAACTCCGCTGGGGAATAAATCGACGAGAGAATGACTCTGTAGGGAAGAGATGCTCTGTCGGGGATTCCGCTGATGAATTCAACTGGGGATGAATTACCGCTGATGGTGATAATGAAACCTGTTGGGGATTGAATTCCAGTTTTGTGAAAGGAAAGAACTCCGTTGGGGATGACTTTCCAGTTGTGACTTCACAGGGAATAATCTCTTAGACTCTACTGGGGATAATCTTCCAGAGTCTACTGGGGACAATTCTTTAAACTCCACTGGGGATATACTTTATACTCCGCTGGGGATGATAAGACTTTTCAATGCTGATGGTAGATAAAACTCTTCTTTGGGGAGAATATTACCGATTCATTCACAGTTGTGAGTGTCAATTGGGGAGAGCTTTAACACCACTATCTTTCTTCTACTCTGCGGGGAATGAATGTACTTTCAGTCGTTTCCTCCAGCTAGGTCTATCCCTATACCTGGTGGACAGAGCAACCGTACGGTTTGGACATTTCTCGTTTGCCCCTGTTTCTGATATTACAAGTAATCGTCTTTTGTTTCGCATGTAAATATTTATGAGTAGAAATTAATGTCAAATGCATATATCAAAAACTGAACATTGGACGTTCTCGCAAACAAAACAGAAAAAAGAAAACATTTTGAAATTTATTTGTGAAAATGACTTGTATTGATTTTGAAGTTAGCCTGTAAATAGGCGTTTTTGTATAAGAGGCTGACGTCCTAGTAAGAGAACGCCACCGCACAATAGAGTTTATACAATTTGTCGAAAACAAAGAAAAACAGCTATGTGAACAATCCCACTGGGTTCCAACTCTGTTATTGCCTTTATATCCTCGAGCATCTCATTACTTTGCCACTTAGTTGAAGGTAGATCAGATTGATTGGTGTCGTCCGAGCTTGGTAGCTGATACTGAAGTCTGGTTTCCAGGTGATCCAATGAGACATATTGTTACCCTTTAATCCCTAATTTTTGCCTGGACCACTCTTTCGGGTTTTCAGTCCACCGGGATACCCTTTTTTGCCCAAGCCGCCTTTTCAGGTTTTCGACTTGTCGGGTGTACAGATTTTTTTATTTTCATCCCTTATTTTTGCCCGAACCCTTTTGGTTCACCGGGAAGCCCTTATTTTTTCCTAGGCCAGTCAACCTAGCGGGTATTTGATTATGCGTAGTATCTTTTCACTATGTCTGCATTGACGGGGTGAGGAAGGTCGTCACCGTCCATAGTGGTTAGAATCATAGCTCCTCCTGAGAAAATGTTCTTAACCACAAATGGACCTTTGTACGTAGGGGTCCATTTGCCCCTGGGATCACCTTGAGGTAAGATGATGCGCTTGATCACCAGATCCCCAACTTGATACTCCTGTCGTCTGACTTTCTTGTTAAATGCCTTGATCATCTGTTTTTGATACGTCTGACCATGACAAAAAGCAGTAAGTCTTTTTTCGTCGATTAAGTTCAGCTGATCAAGTCGGGTCTGGATCTAGTCATCTTCGCTCAAACCTGCATCCTTCATAATCCGAAGAGAGGGTATCTGAACTTCAATGGGAAAGACGACCTCCATGCCATAAACCAAGGAATAGGGAGTTTCCCCTGTTAACATCCGCGCTGAGGTGCGGTACCCATGAAGAGAAAATGGTAACATCTCGTGCCAGTATTTGTACGTCATTGTCATCTTCTGCACAATCTTCTTAATGTTCTTATTAACCGCTTCGACAACCCCATTCATCTTCGGCCGGTAAGGAGAAGAGTTGTGGTGCTGTATTTTGAACTGTTTGCAGATCTCAGTGATCATATTATTGTTGAGATTTGTACCATTGTCCATAATGATCCTCTCTAGTACACCATATCTACAGATCAGATTGTGCCGAATGAACCGTGCCGCGATGTTCTTGGTTACAGTAGCAAAGGAAGCCGCTTCGACCCACTTTGTAAAGTAAGCAATAGCTACCAGGATGAAACGATGACCGTTAGATGCCGTAGGTCTGATCTCGCCGATCATATCGATGCCCCACATTTCAAGAGGCCTAGGTGCCGTCAACACGTTCGCATCTTTGATATCAATAGGGTAGTGTGAGCCAGCATATACTGTCTTAGCCGGCGAATAGCCCATGCCAAAGCGTAGCAAGTTCTCTCGAGTAGTGAGTATCGGATCTCACAGTCAGTAAACTTTTGCTAAGGAAATAAATAACATGTTCTTTTCAGCCAGACTCATCATGCTGCCTCAGCACACATCCCATTGAATTGTTGAGTACTGTCAAGTATAAGATCAACGGTCTTCCACTGGAGGCATCATAATTGGTGGCTTTTGTCAGTTATATGGCTCTCTCTTCCTGTAGTAACAGTCTGACAAGCTCTCCAGGAACTTCACAATCGTCCTCACCTTTGTCCTCGGCTTGGTTGATCGGACTATCGAAGTCATAACTGACAGTAGCAGAGTGGTTATCAGTGGGATCCAGAGTGAATATGGATCATGATACGTGGGTGTGTGTAAAATAGATGTTTTGCAAGATAAAAAAAGAAAAACAAGGAGCGCAAAATTTGTAATGCAAGAAAACATCCAATGCTTTAATTGATGATATATGGAAATGATAGATATAAAGCCCTCACAAACAAAGCCACGGTGTCTCGGGTAAGGCACCGGGCCATAAAGTTTAAAATTGTTTGTTACAAATTCAAAACAAAAGTCTCATTACTGGGTAATAAAAGAAATTGGCACGAAGTCCTTTGTCGTCCAATTGCTCATTCCGTCGTCGGTAGTCAGGTAAATCCAGCTTTCAAACTCTGACTCTTCCATATCATCTTCAATCATATTCACTTCAGGATTAGTAATACGCAGGGAAGGTCTTCCAATCCGTGCAGGTTGAACGGCCCTTTGAGCTTCTACAGTGAAACCTAAACCAAACTTGTCAGTCTTATGTGCAAAGTCAGGGAGTCGGCCCCAATTCACACACCCACCTTACTCAATAACAACCCAGGCATCCTTGAGGGAAGCCATCTTCATTGGAGGATCTTCAGCAACAGTTTCAGTCGACGCCAGCGTCTGGGGGACTTCCTCAAAAATGTTGACATGGGGTTTCAATGAACTCCCCGTCCATCTCCACATACCAGAAAGAGTTAAGGTGGCTCACCATGTACTCCTCTTCTCCTCGTACCGTAACAATTTTCCCCTTCACTGGGTATTTCAGCATCTAGTGGAGCGTAGAAGTCACTGCCCCAACTTTATGGATCCATGGGCGACCCAGCAAGCAAGAATAAGATGGTCGGATGTCTATCACATAGAATGTATACGCGAAACTCTGAGAACCAACCTTAAATGGAATATCCACCTCTCCATGTACCATCCTCTTGGACCCGTCGAAGGCCCTAACCACAATGTTGCTTGGCTTCCACACCAAACCTTCACAGTCTAACTTGCCTAACGCTTTCTTGGATAAAACATTCAATGAGGACCCAGTATCCACCAATACGTGAGTTAAGGTAGTGCCCCCGCACTCGATTGAAACATGTAGAGCGTCATTGTGATTCTTCCCCTTAGCAGTCAAGTCTGCGTCGGAGAAACCCAAACCATTATCAGCAGTTAAACTAGCCACACAATCTTTGAACTGGTCAGCAGATGTTTCCTGGGGCACATGCGCAGTTTTCAGGAAAGCAATCAGAGCCTTAGCATGGGCCTCTGAGCATAGAAATAAAGATAACATAGAGATCTTCAACGGGGTTTACCCCAGCTGTTCGACTATATTGTAGTCGCTTTTCTTGATAATCTTTAAAATTTCCTCTATCTCCTGTCTAGAGGCTTCAACAGTAATCTTCCTCAGTGCCTCCGTCTGGGCAGGCTCACCGGTGATCCCTTTGCCCCGAGTATCGGATGACTCGGCGACAAGGGTAAGGATTGGAACTTGAACAGGGACAGTAGCAGATGTACTGGCAGGTGTAATAACAACAGGCTTCTGAGAAATTGGTGGAGAGATTTCAGGGGAGAAAAGTCTTTAGCTTCGGGTGACTTTACTAGATCCAACAATATTGCTGACATCGGTATCAGCCTCTTCGTCCTTCAAGTCTTGTTTAATCCCGTGATAATACACATCGGCCCCATAGTGCCTTGGGACAACCTTATCCGACGTATAAGGGATAGGTCCAGGAACAGTAATGATCAAGGGAGAAATTCTCGGAACAAATGTAATTCTAACAGGCTTTCTCGAGGAAGCCTTGGAAGAATTGGCGGAAATGGTGATTATAGAAACATCTTCAAAAGGAATTAATGGGACCAAAGTTTTCTCAAACATAATTTCTTTGTTATCCATCAGGATTTGGACACCTGACTTCAATAGATGGCAACTAGTAGGCAGGATGGAACATAGGTGGCAACCCTCGCCACATCCCGGAAATAAACCAGCCAATAATAAGTTCTTCTTCACTGTCATCAACGGAGTAGAAACGTATTTCACAGAGGTCACAAATAAATCATCTTCTTCGTATTTACTAGATGAATGTGACATGTCAGCTTCCTGTTGCAACCTATTCCCAAATCTATGACCCATATTCAGGAGGACTGTCTTCTTCTTCTTCTTCTTCTTCTTCTTCTTCTTCTTCTTCTTCTTCTTATCCTTCGAGATAAGAGTCTTCAGATCTTTCTTCCCCTTGGCCAGGTTCATGAACATTTCCTGGAACTGAGCATTTTGAGCTTGAAGAGCCTTAATAGCTTGATCAGTGGATGTTTCAGCAGACATGATGCTGAAATAAACAGCGAAGAAGATAAGAGACCTGTAAGGGTACCTATAATGAGGTGCATGGGAATGAAATGTGTATGACATGATTTCAAAGACGTCGGGAGATTCAAATTTGTAAACCAAAATGAAACACACTTTTATTAGATTAAAAAAACTTGAAACAATGTTTGACAAATGCCTTAAAGGCATTACAAAAAAGAAAAACTGAAAAAGTAAATCAAAACTAGAAAATAGCAAAAGACATCAGCGCTCCCATGGTCGTTTTCCTCCTGTGCTGACATAGTCGTTAAGGACCTTTTCATTCTCCAGCTGCCTTGTAAGCTTTAGGATCTTCCGTTCCTGCTCATGATACTTTTCTCTGTAAGTATCCCGTTCTTCCCTCAACTGGATCCAAGACCTCTTTAATGCCCCAATGTCAGTAGGCATGTATGGGTGGATGACAGTATGAGGAGCCCCTTCTTCATTAGCACTCTCAACAATTACCGGTAAGACAGCTTCGTATGACATTCCCAGTTTTTGAGCACAAATTTGAACCCATCGGAGATACGGTTCCATCGGAAGAGAAGTCTTCACCCCTAACTCATGTGGATCAGACCTGTGTTGTTCTGTTCCGAGCTCGTATGAATCCGCGGCGATGTCCCCCAGCATCCCCTTGGAAGTCAAAGACAATGCTCGGAATCAGCAACTCATGAGGACCGTCCTTTCGAGCTCGCCCAAACTGTCATAAGGCCAAACAAGGATTATAGGTGATCCCTCCTCTAATTCCCAACAGTGGAACATTGGGGTATTCCCCGCACCGGTCAATAACATCTACTTCTTCCATGTCTTTAGTGCTTCAGATGATGTCCGTATGAGCAAGGGACATAATTCTGTAGGCCCAACCCATGCCTTCCTTGTTCTTCAAAATAGATTTGGGGAGGTGAGAAATAAACCACCTCGCCAACAATGGTGCACAACACATAAGGGTTCCCCGTTTCCGAGCAGTACGGGCATAAAGAGCATGCAGAATGTCACCTAAGAGAATGGGCACAGGATTACAGGACATGAAGATCTTTACTGTGTTCACATCGACGAAAGAATCTGAATTAGGGAACAAAACCAGACAATATATGAGAAGAGCCAGGATGTCTTTGAATGCTTGAAAGTCCAAACTGTCCCAAAACTATTGAGCCTGATCAATCAGGAACTTAGCCAAGAAGCCTTTTACCCTACTCCGGCTCTCCCAGTTAGACATTACATCATCCTTTGTCAGATGTAGGGCTGTAGCAACATCCTCTAGCCTAAGATCTATCTCCCAACCTATAAATGGCGTCTGCTCTAGAATAGAAATACCAAGTAAATCAGAGAACTCCTCCAAAGTAGGGACCAACTGATAGTCCGGGAAGGTGAAACAGTGATGTAGCGGGTCAAAGAACTGGAACAAGATGCTCATCATTTGCTCATCCATCTTAGAAGTGACCAAACCAAGAAGGTGACCATGTCTTCTGACAAAGGAAGAAGTATCAGGCACTTTTGTAACCAAATCTCTAAGCTGAATAGGGATTTGTACGAAGTTGATCCGAATAGTATTTCTGTGCATAGATGCCATGACCTACAAAACAGAACAAAGATGAATCTCCTCGGTCTTTGAAATAGGTTAGTCCAATGAAATATGAATGCAATGTCATGATGCATGATGTTATGATAGAAACACACCACAAGTATTCACAGATAGAAAACATGGTAAGGGCAAACAAGTCACACAGTAGCCCTTAAATTTCAGGCTGACATGGAGTTTAGGTACTACCCTCTTTCAGTTTAGTTGGTTCAAACCTGTCCTAGTAATAGTAACCCGATTCTAGAGGATCTCAATATCACTGACCACCCTTGATCAGTCATAATTCCAGTTTAGCAACCTTTTCTTGCGGCCAAAATCATCGCGAGAGTTTGGTCTCAAGGAGTGTAGCATACTGCTACTTTTCTATGGCCAAGTTGGTCAATTATAGGTTCTAAGGTCAGTTGGTGCTTAATGACCCCTTAGCAGCCCCATATTCTCCTTGTTCCTCCACAAGGGATATCAGTACAGACTAAAGTGTCACACCAACGTAGCTACTGCTTCAACCGTATCAGTCTATTCCGTACAGTTCCCTCACAGTTTATTGCTACTTACCTAAAAGGTATCCCCAGATCCGGGTTAGGATCTATAGTAACTCCGATTCAAACCCACAAAGATAAAGCATACAAATCAAGCAATTGAAAACATTATGATGAACTAGTCCTGAGGTACACCCCACTTTATAGAAATCCCCAGCAAAGTCGCCAGTTCTGTGATTCGATGGGAGAATTGACTGTTTTTGGAATACTGGTTTTCATTTTGCGTTTGTGTTTGCAAAATGTCGCGGTAATCAAGAGTCGCCATCATCTTTTATTTTATCCAACAAGGAAAGGAAAAAAGCACAGAAAAATTCCTTTTTCGAGATATTTCTGAGTACGGGGGGTAGATTATAGAAAGGGAAGGTATTAGCACCCTTTCTATCCGTAGTTATCTACGGGCTCTTAGGTACTTGCTCATCATTTTCAAAATTGTTTTCTTTGTGCTTGTGGGTTTTGAAAAGTTTAGGTTTTAGCTTCGATTTAACTCTTGCTTCTGTCTTCAAGAGTGTAATGAAGTGTTTTTGAAAACTTGTTCGTAAAAGAGTGTAAGTGTGAAAAAAGTTTTGTTTTGGATGAGCAAGTATCTAAGAACTAATCTACCTACTCGAAAAAGGAATTGTTCTATGTTTGTTTCCTTTAGACAATGCTATCCCACTATTAGTGAGTAGGTAGCACCGTCGTTGGAGTTTTGAGGGTCAATTCGAAAGGGACATAGAGTCACTAAAGCAACATTAGGACGTCTTAGTGGTAACCCTAATGTCTTTGATCATTTATCTGAGGCAACGATATCCGAGGCAACCAATTCGAGGCAACTTATAATCTTTTAGACAAGAGGGCGACCTCTAAAATAACCTATACTCAATGACCGTTTACGAAGGCAACCAAGTGGGGTGTACCCTAGGAGTGCGCATGTGCGAATGTGTTGATTTCAGTTATTTTTATCTTTGCACATGTTTAGGGTGATCTAACTGTTTTAAGATTAAACATTCATTCTTGTCACGCAAGCCCTATTATCAAACATCTAACAGTTGAATATTTGCAAAAATTAAAAGGGCGGAATTTAAACTAAACTATTACAAGGCGTCGGGTATTTACATCGCCAAAGACAAACCCTTTGAAATTTAAAAGCGGTGAAATAAATAAATGTCCTAATTAATTATTACAAAATGGGAGCAAATACAATAATTGAATAAATAAAAAAAATAACGCGCGCGAGAAAATTGAATCAAATGTGAAACTAGGGTTTTGACCCTCTTAATTAAAAGAAAATATTTTTCTTGTTTTTATTTTTTTAAGAAAATAAGTTAATTCCTAAATTAAACGCTAAATTAATTAGTTAATTAAATTAATTAATGAAAAAAATAATTAAGACCTATTTTTGGATTTTTGTTATTTTAGGTAAAAAATAAAATAATTAAATTAATGTTAAAACCTAGTTATTCTAATTAGTTTTAAATATTTACAAAATCAATTAAAGTTACCTAATCATAAATAACCTAATTATTTTAATTAATATTTATTGATGAAAAATAAACATTCTGATTTATTTGGACATAAAAATATTTTTGTGACTTTTTGATAAAAACAAAATAATTTTTGGTTAAGTAAATAAATAAGTAAATAATTAAATGAAAATAAACAAAATATAAAAAAGAGAGAGACGGGCCTGAAAGTGGTGTGCCAATAGCAAGAATTCTGGCCCAATTGGAGAAGGTCCATTTGACTTTCTAGATCATGCGCATGTGCATTGACTTGGTCTATGGTGTGCCTTCAATGATGGCCACCAGATCTGGCCATCTGGCCATCTGGCGCGTTGATGAGGAAGGAGCATGGTGGACGTCCTGGCTTGCATGCCTACTGGATTTCCTGAAATAACAATGAAAAATAACAAATGCTGGAGGCAGGGATCGAACCCCTGACCTCCAGCCTCTGAATCCTTATGCGCTGACGTGGTCACCATTGGACTATTCTGATTTCATTGTACATATGCCAATAAACAAAGATAATATATAAAAAAAGGTCAGTGGATGATGTAACAAAAAAAACACGCCAGATTTGAATGGGCCTATGGGGAAGTGACATGCCTTCATCCTTGTGCTCGTGTCGTGGCTAAAAGTCCATTGGCCTATACCTACGGACAAAGTCCGTTGCTACAAGTCTGTGTGTTTCCAAAATCCTCTACATGCCATAGAAATAAAAGTTAAATCCATGGTTGTGTCCGTCTCATCTTCCTGATCATAACCATACCCATTTTGAAAGCTAATTGTACCTGAAAACAAAAACCCTAAAACCAAACTCGAAAACCTAACAATGGTGGATTTCAATTCAGTCCATATAAATGAAATTGAATAATGCCAAAAGCTTGCAAATGTTATGGTGATTAAGAATGTACAATCATTTTACACTATGGATGCAAGAACAAAGCTATTCAAATTCAAGAATATATTGATGCCGTTACGGACTTACAGTGCGTGGGAGAGCTTGAAAACACTTGCTTTTGATTGCTTTTGCTTGTGGAGACTGCCAAGAAGCGATTGGGACAAATACAAGCCTTGAGGATGCTTCTAACCACCAATTCGATCACACACTTTTTGCTTCTTTTTTTTTAAATTCTGTTCTCTCTCTCTTGCTTCTTTCCAACCCTTGTTTTGATCTGCCTCGCCCCCTTATGTATCCAGCAATGCATTAGGGTTAATAGTTGTGTCAAAATCTTCTTCTTTCAATGCTTTGGATCTTGATTTAATTTGCTTTAAAGATCTTCCCAAATATGGCTTATTTTGAATCTTTTTGTTCACTCAAGCCTTAATGCGAATTTGGAGTGATGCTAGTTGTTCAATGAAGCCTGAAACAACACAAAATCCTTGGTTATTAATGTTTTGGATTTTCATTTGATTTATTTTGATTTAAATCAAATTAATTCAAATCAAAATCAAAATAATTAATAAAAATATGATATGGAAAAGTGGAAAAGGCTAGAGCACGTGGGCTATGATGCCAACTCAAAACAAGTGAAAAAGAATGGGCCCATTTGGCAAAATTTGAAGTTTTGGGGATAGTTGTCTTTTGGCAATTTTGCAAATAAGGTCAACTTCAACAATGCATAACTTCCTCAATTTTGACTCTTTGGAGGTTTTATTGGACTTTTTAAAAAGCTTGAGATGTCCTATAAGCAACCCTTTTGGTCTCATCTCAATTTGATATTCCATGCTCATGTATGAAGCTTCGACAAAAAAATGTGTTTTTGTTGACTTTTTAAAATGACCTATAATGTCCAAATTCATAACTTTGTGTGAGTGCATATTTTGATCTTGGGAGATGAAGATGGATTGTATGGAATTGAATCCTCTTCAAAATTAGCTTTGGATGGGTCATTTCTCATAAAGTATGAGAAAGTTATGCTTGGTCAAAGTTGAGTTGACTTTTCCTATAAAACCCTAATTTAGCAACTTTTGAATCTTGATGAATTATGAGCAATCCTTGATGAATCATGATCCACCCTTGATAAAATGATGAAATATACTTCAAAATGAGAATGTTGACCAAAAATATTGAATTTTGACTGTATGTGGGTCACAATTGACTTTTGCCCTAGCATAGTCGATTTTTGGACCTTTGAGCAATTGACTGAGCAAACTTCCTCTGCAAGGCTTGAAACTTGACATGGATGGTCTTGAGAACATATTAGTACAATGTTGAGCATTTGAGACCACTTGGACTCAAACATCTTGATGCAACATGAAACCCTAATTTGGGGTAGACTGCCTTAGGAGAGAGCTTGTCTGGCTAACCCTTGGACTACCTTGAGCAATTTGGAGATCTTTCTTGAAATGTTTTGAGAAATATGGGAGGGAAAATTTTTGGGTACAACACTGCCCTTGCGGGTTTTCAACTTAGCGGGAAATTTTATTCTGTTTATGTCTCTAATTTTTGCCTAGACTGCTGTTGTACCCCAAAATTTGCCCTCCTATATTCTTCAAGAAATTGCCAAGTCAAGCTTCAAAGTTCCCCAAGGGTTGCACAGTGCAAGAACCTCCTAAGCAGTCAAAACTAGGGTTTGTGTTCTGATCAAGGATTTGAAGTTTCCAAGGGTCTAATCAAGTCTCACATGCCTACAAATATGGTCAAGCATCCTCATATCAAGTTTCAAGACATTCAGCACAAAAATTGCACAGTCAAAACCCTAATTGCACTACAGTCAACTGTAGGGGCAAAATGGTCATTTGACAGTCAAAAGTTCAAATTTTTGGTAAAGATATCATTTTGAAGCCACAAACATCATTTGATCAATGCTTGATCATGATTCTCAAAATTTGACTAAAAAATCATCAAGATGCAAAAGTTTCTATTTTTGGACAGTTGAAAAAGTCAACTGAAATTGACCAGGGCATAACTTTCACATGGATCATCAGAAAAATTCCATCCAAAGCTCATTTTGAAGAGAAAGACATTTCCTACAACTCATCTTCATACTTCAAATCCAAGAAATGCTCTCACAAAAAGTTATCAATTTCAACATTATAGGTCATTTTCAAAAGTCAACAAAAAAGGACTTTAAGTCAAAGGCCATAACTTGAGATTGGTAAATCAAAATGACATGGGACCAAAGACATTGTTTATAAGACTTCAAGACCTTTCTAAAATGTCCAAGAACATGAGCAAAGCTTAAAAATTGAGCAAGTTATGCATTGGAGAAGTTGGGAAATGTTTGTGAAATGGCCAAAATCATTTATCCTTGAAATCTCATTTTTGACAAAAGGGGCCCACTTTTTCCACTTGAATTGACTTGGCCATGCTTCCCACGTGTCCCAGCTTTTATTTCAGATTTTTTTATTAATTTTTTCATTTTTATTGATTTTATTGGATTTAATTAATTTTAAATCTTTTAAAATCAAAAGAAATTCAAAAAAATTAATTTAAAGGGATATTTTGCTTTGATTAACCTTGAAGCATCATTATGTGCCTACCATTTTTCGTGCTAAGGCTTAAACAAGGCAAAAATTCAAATTTGAATCAAAAGTGGAAAGTGTGATAATGGTGGTTTATGCCAAATCCTAAACATCAATGCAAGGCATTATTGGCCATAATTTTCATTCATACACATTGCATAAGACATGTACAAGTGAAAGTGTCCAGGTTCATTCAACAGACATGCATATTTCAAAAAAGGAAAACTTTTAATGTGTCTGATTCTTGTCTCATGGCATTAAAGGCCTGATTAAATGGTTGTCTCTTACCGTTACAAGACCCTCACACTCCTATAAATACAAGGGCCAGTGGCACATTACAACGGACGGAAAAAACACACAACAGGAGAACGAAAGAAACATTGGAGAGAGGCTGCCCACAAAATCCATCAAAGGTTGCCAGAACTTTCCAAGCAAAGCCACCCTTCAGCAAAAATAGCCAAGCCCAGAAGCCCAGATCGAAGGTGCCTACATTCAGGAAGCGCCCAAATCGAAGGTCCAATCTACTGGTAAGAGAGGGTAAACTGTCCAACCTTGTATTTGCATTACACATTCGTGCTTGTTGTTACCTTCAATTTACTATCCTAGACAGGATCAAAGGGCCTGGGTTTGGCCCCAGGTCATGTTCTTCGTTTGTTAACATTTGCTGCAGATTTATCCTGAAAAGACTCAGCGCACGTAGGATCGAAGGGCCTGGGGTTCGATACCAGGCCCTGAGTTTATTTTGCTAACATACTTTTGCAGGTATAGCATCCCAGATTGAAGGAGACACCTTCTCTGGATCGAAGCTTCCCAGGCCTCCAGAATTATGCTTTTTTTATTTGCTGCCTGTTTCCGTCGTTTTTCTTATACTTATTTTGACTATTTTTATTTCTTTTTTTTAATCAACATAAAATCAAAAACACAAAAAAATCAGAAAAGACAAAAAATAAATAATAATTTTATTTTAGTATTAATTTTGCAATTAAATTCCATAATTAATTTAGATTTAATCCTAGGTTATAATTTAATTCTTTTTTTACAATAAACCAAAAAATAATAAAAATAGATCTTTAATCCTTTTTTTATCTTTTGTTTAAATAAATATTTTTATCATTAATCATTAGTTTTTGTAAATAAATTTCATAATTAAGCTAGTTTTAATTCTAGGTTTTAACTTTAATGCATTTTATTTAATAAATTAAAAACAATTAGAATTAGAATTAATTCCTTGACTTTAAATTGATTTAATTTTCTTTAATGTCATAAATACAAAAAAAAACATAAAAAAAAAACAAGTTCTTTCTTTTTATTTAATTTAATTATTCCATTAATTTTATTTTAATTCCTTAAAGGGTCCAACGCCCTCGCATTCAGTCATATTTTCCTTTTTCGCGCGTTTTATTTATTTTTGATGTAAATATAATGTAATTGTACCAAAGCCATGTAATAGCTATTAGACATTTATTTTCTGCAATTTATTTTAAATCGGGTCTGGATTAATTTGGCGTTGTAGACCCGCGCCTTTGTAATAGCGTAGGACCCTTTATCTTTTCCGCACTTTAAATTCCCGCACTTTTAACTGCTAAACAAAAACATGAAAGAATGAATGCCCGAAAATAAAATCAAAGCGTAGATCACCAATGCATGACAAGACAAACAATAAACTGAAAATGACACACAATTCACACACCACCCCTAGGGTACGCTTCACTGTTGCCTTGCCCCTCGAAAGGTGGTCGTCGAGTAGAGGATGTCTTAGTAAGTCCTCATGATCCGGGAACCTGGCATGAGGGTAGCTTCTAAGGTGTCTTCCCATTACTCTGGTGATCACCATGTCCCTACAAACTCGAATTGACCCGAACACCTCCAACGGTGGTGCTACCTACCTCTCAATGGTGGGATGGCACTACCTAAAGGACAATTATACAACTTTATTCCTTAGGGTAGGTAGATTCTCATAGATACTTTCTCATCTCAAAAACAAACAAAATACTTTTCACACCTACACTTTCTAAAAATCTTCAAACAAATTTTTCATACACTCTTGAGGACAGATACAAGAGTTACTTAGAAATTTTTTTCAAACGAAACTTTTTCAAAACCCACTCACAATTGAAAAGCAAACATTTTGAAAACACAATGAGCAAGTATCTAAGAGCCCATGGATAACCATGGATAGAAAGGGTGCTAACACCTTCCCTTTCTATAATCTACCTCCCGAACCGAGAGCAATCTCTTTAAAGGAATTTTTCTGTGCTTTTGTCCTTTCCATTTGGAGAAAATAAAAGACGGTGGCGACTCTTGCTTACTGCGACATTTCGCGAAACCAGCTTTAAACAGTCAGTTCCAGATCCACCGATCACAGAACTGGCGACTCTGCTGGGGAATATCTTTAAAGTGAGGTGTACCTTAGGACTAAGATCACTGTGTTTTCAATTGCTTTGATTTGTTTGCTTTAAATTGTGGGACTGTCTTGGGAGTTCTATAGATCCTAACCCGGATCTGGGGATACCTTCTTAGAAAGTAGCAACAAGGCTGTGAGGGAACTGTGCGGGGTATACCGACATGGTTGAAGCAGTCTGCTACGTTGATGTGGCACTTTGGTGTGTACCGGTAACCCTTGAGTCAATCAAGGAGAGTACGGGGCCTCCGCGTGGTGTCGTGAAGCATCAACAGACCTTAGGAACCTTAATTGAACCATCTTGGCCTCTTTAGGGTAGTGAGATAACTACTTTGGTGTACTCCGAAGTCGGTTGATACTCGATACTACACTCAATTGAGGGTTGTTTTCTTGGGATATTTTGATCGCCAGTCAGTGGCTAAATCGAAACGATGAACAATGAAAGCAATCCAATGATATTGAGATCCTTAGAACCCGGTTACTTTGATAGGACAGGTTGAGCCCACCAACTTCAAGAGGGTAATACCCAGACCCCATGCTGACCTAAACTCTGAGGGTTTCTCTTGTGTTACTTGTGTGCCTTCTAACTTGACTACTTGTTATCTGACACTTGAGTTTTCTTGCAGGTCTTGTTTATAGTCCTTAATTGGGACTCAATAACAGGGTTACTGAGTTTCTTGCAGGTTTTGTTTATAGTCCTTAAATTGGGACTCATAACAGGGTTACTGAGTTTCTTGCAGGTTTTGTTTAGAGTCCTTAATTAGGGACTCATAACAGGGTTTACCTACATTACCCCATGCATAGCATGACATCATACCATTGCATACATCCTAACCCATTTCAAGGATCTCAAGGGCTTGTGATGCAGGTCATGGTGAATCAACTATCCCAGCAAGGGGAAAAGAGGATTTATTTTCCTCTAGCCAAGGTAGTCAGGGGCTATGACCCACTGGATATGGTGAGCCTTTGACCCTTAAAGAAGGACTCTCAACAAAGTACCTTCAATCAAGCCACCAGTTTCCAATGCTAACGATTTTCTTGTTTACCCCGCGAGGTCCTTGAAAACATTGCATGCATACATAACATTGCATCACAGGTACCCTTTCTTTACAGGTCACTTACCCTCTCTGCTGTTTATTTCAGCATCATCATGTCTTCTGCACCATCCAATGAACAATCCATCAAGGCCCTCCAGGCTCAGAATGCCCAGTTCCAAGAGCTGATCATGAATTTGGCCCAGGGGCAGCAAGATCTGAAGACTCTGCTCCTGAAAAAGAAGAAGAAGAGGACTGTTTTGTTCAGCCCTAGACGCAGGTCTGGGAATACACCACAGGATGAAGCTGAGAGAACAACTCCATCTGTTAGGATAGACAGTCCCCATGGGAGAGAGGTGCCTAGTCCAGTGGTCTCCAACAACGAGACGGAGTTCAATGATGAGCAGTACCCTCCAGCTGAGGACAGGTACAAACAGTTGGAAGACCGGCTAAATGCGATGGAGATACAAAAAGTGCCCGGCCTGGACTTCGAGGATTTAGGTCTGTCTTCTGGGGTAGTGATCCCGCACAAGTTTAAGGCACCTGCCTTTGCTAAATACGACGGGGCATCCTATCCTAAATTGTATCTCAGGGCTTACACAAGGAGGATCCAACCCTATACAGCTGATAAAAACCTATGGATCCATTTTTTCCAGGAGAGTCTTTCAGGGACTCAGCTCGAGTGGTTCTATCAACTGAGTGGAGCCAACATCCGCAGCTGGGAGGACTTGGCCACTGCATTCTACAAGCATTACCAGTACAATGCCGACCTCGCTCCCACGCGCACTCAGCTTCAGGGAATGTCTATGGGTGCAGGTGAAGGTTTCAAAGAATATGCTCAGAAATGGAGAGACCTTGCTGGAAGGGTACAGCCACCCTTGACTGACCGCGAGCTCGTCGACATGTTCTTGGGGACCCTGTCTGGTCCATTCTTCAACCACCTGATTGGGAATTCTGCTGCTGGGTTTACAGATCTGATCTTGACCGGGGAAAGAATAGAAGCTGGTATCAAGTCAGGGAAAATACAGACTGGTGACTCCTCGAACACTGAGAAGAAACCATCCAAGAGAGAATCTAGTGCTGTCAACGTAGTAGCTATTGCAAAGCCGGCCGGTGCTCCTCAGCGTCACCATCAACAAAGGGAAGAGAGACCTAAGAGGCAATTTACTCCCCTCGGCATGACCTTGTCACAAATATTGCCACAGTTGCTGGAAACCAAGCTGGTAACTCTCATGGACCCTCCAAAGAATCCCAACAGGACGCCTTCAAGTAATAACCCCAATGCTCGTTGCGCCTATCATTCTGACAGCCCGGGGCACGCTACAGATGACTGTTGGACTTTGAGAAATAGGGTTCAAGATCTGATTGACGCAAAAGAAGTCCAGCTCGACTCCCCAGAGGCTCCCAATGTGATCACTGCTCCCTTGACAAGACATGGCTAGGATTAGTTTTTGTTCATTCAAATATTCAAGTTGTAATTTTCTTTCAATTGTTCAAACATTTTGTTTCATGTCAAACTTGGTTATCTCATTAATGCATTACACTTGTCTGTTTTGAAGCAATTATGTTTACTATGCCTAAAACTGTTTTCATTTTTTTGTGATGATCAACTCTTAAATAATAATTCTAAGCCTCTTGAGGGAGGATGACGAAAACGATACCACGATCTTTACAGTATGCTTTTGAACAGACCCCGCTGATGAGGTACAGGCATTGTTTCAATTCCTAAACACTGGAGTTATAAGGATGATAATCCCTCGTCAACCCCTCTGAGCCAAAGAAGTAGGAGTTTTTCTTTTCGAAATTTAAAACCCTTAATCATAACCTGGGGCAGGGTAGTCTCTCAGTTGATCCAAGTGCATAACGAATGGCACCAAAGAGGTCCTTACAAAACAAAAGACAGTGATGGTTCCGAACAATCATACAGACAGGCAGTCATTATGTCTCAAAAAATAAAAGCCCATTAAGTCAAAACCCATGAAGGAGACTTACAAAACTGGGGCATCCCGCTGACTGTAATCACAAAGGAAACAGTTCAGGCAAAAAATAGGGATAATAAAATCAAAAAAAGAGGTCACACAAACCCTCAACAAAAAGAAATGACTGCCCATTCAGAATAAATCATCATTATTTGAACCATCATTGGTATATCAAAGCAAAGACTCAAACAAGGTCTAACGCACGATCAGCTGAGTTTAGGTTTGAAGAACATCACGAAGAACGGGTGGGTACAAATAAAATTTGAGCCTTTATCCTTTGTTTTTTAAACCGTGAACCAGGCCACGTTATAACCCTTAAAAGTCCTAGCTGAAGCATGAGTTAGTTCGAAAGCATACTGTTACGAAAGGTATCCTGACTCCTGAAGGCCTACGGTAAATACAGAGTTGACATCACGTTTTACAAACATTCACTTGTTTTATGAAAAATAATGCATTTTCAAAATCTTCAAGACAGACATAAGCTTTGCATTTTTGACATAACTTTGTTTGCATATGACTTTTTGTTTGAACAGCAGGGAAATTCGCACGACGAATGCCTAATGAACAGAAGTACCTCCAATCAAGGGGCACAACATGATCATGGTCCAATCATCTGGGGCAGTCCAATCAAGATTCGGAGAATCTCTCAAAGGCCAAATATCCTGGGGCAAATCTCCGCCTAAGTCACCTAGGGCATTCCAGCAACGAATCTTGCCTGATCAAACATCTTCTGATGGCATGGCAAAATACTTCCAACAGGGGCAACTCCCTGCATGCTAAGAGCATGGACATAGTCGAAAAGATACTACGCAAAATCAAAGACCCGCTAGGTCGACGCACCTAGGCAAGAATAAGGGCTTCCCGGCGAACCAAAAGGGTTCGGGCAAAAATAAGGGATGAAATGAAAAATCCGTACACCCGGCAAGTCGAAAACCTGAAAAGGCGGCTTGGGCAAAAACGGGTATCCCGGTGGACTGAAAACCCGAAAGGGCGGTCCAGGCAAAAATTAGGGATCAAAGCGTACGACTATGTCCTGGCATCTCATCATATACCTACCAGAAGACTTGTCAAGCACCCTCATGGGCCTTCTTCTCCCACAGAAATTGGGGCAATAATGAGTTGTCTAAAGGATCCGGTTGCTCTATCCATCGGGGTACCAAGATAGGTTCGACTGAAGAATGCGACCCAGATACCTTCACTCCTCGCAGAGCACGAACGCGTCGTCCGACTTTATTCAAAGAGTTATTTCCTTAACAGGATATAACTGGGTTATCCTCATCCAAAAGCCACGGAAAGATCGCCGTCAACACAGTCTTCTTACCCCCAGCGAAGTCTATTCACACTTCCAACACAGCAAAGATATCCCCAGCGGAGTTATCATCAAATCTCAACAGCGTACCTCTCTCCCTACAGAGTATGGTTCCCCAGCAAGGTCGCTAGAGTCATTTCTCCCCGCAGAATAATCAGTTCGCCAAGTTCATTCCCCAACGGAGTCATCTTCTCCTACTGGTATTCTTGCAATTATCATCCCCAGCGGAAGCAAAAGCTTATTCTTCAACATCAGCCCAGGAGTGACTTCCCGGCACCCGTCAAGGATTTACTTTCCTAGACGCAAAAACATACATCGCACTTCATACATCATAGCATGCATATACGCATCATACCTTACAAATCTCATTTATGTTGAGAGCATCATTGCTTGGTCCATATCATGCACTGCATATGACTGACCTTTACCTTTCAGGAAGGATACAATTGAATGATCAGCTATAGACAAACACAGTCAGAATAGACAAATCCCGTCATAAGAGACCAATCCCGTCATAAGAGACAAATCTCGTCATAAGGGACAAATCCCGTCATAAAAGACCAATCCAGTCAGAAAATACAAATCCAGTCAAAGAATACAAATCCAGTTAAATCAATGCCTAAAGATTTCTCTGACACTCGTCGTTATAGACACTCGTCGTTATAGACACTCTTCGTCGTTATAGACACTCGTCGTCCTAGACACTCGTCGTTATAGACACTCGTCGTTATAGACACTCTTCGTCGTTATAGACACTCGTCGTCCTAGACACTCGTCGTTATAGACACTCGTCGTTATAGACACTCTTCATCGTTATAGACACTCGTCGTCCTAGACACTCGTCGTTATAGACACTCGTCGTTATAGACACTCTTCGTCGTTATAGACACTCGTCGTCCTAGACACTCGTCGTTATAGACACTCTTCGTCGTTATAGACACTCATCGTTATAGACACTCGTCGTTATAGACACTCGTCGTTATAGACACTATTCGTCGTTATAGACACTCGTCGTCCTAGACACTCGTCGTTATAGACACTCGTCGTTATAGACACTCGTCGTTATAGACACTATTCGTTGTTATAGACACTCGTCGTCCTAGACACTCGTCGTTATAGACACTCGTCGTTATAGACACTCTTCGTCGTTATAGACCCTCGTCGTCATAGACACTCGTCGTTATAGACACTCGTCGTCCTAGACACTCGTCGTTATAGACACTAGTCGCTATAGACACCTGTCGTTAAAGACCACCCGTCCTTGGAAACAACCTGTCAGTAGAGACAACTTCATCACCGTTTGAAGCTCCAGACTCAGCTCCTGTAACCAGTCAGGACACATCTATGCCAAGCATCTGAAAACCAACTCCTGCAACGTGTCAGGTAATCATTCTCTGTTTTGCAGGTACGCAAGTTCTCGCTAAGGAATATCTTACGCGATCAACATCCAGATGGCATCTATAAGCCCATTATCCTATTCATCAACCTCTAGATGGCATCCATAAGCCCATTCTCATCATCCCACTGCTACTATGTGAGCGCAAATTTCTGGGCACTCTAGTGTTCATTCATCTTCCACCCTCGGATTACGAAAGGCATGTCAGCCAATCTGCATCCTCAGGTCTAAGAAGATTGAACAGGGGCAACTGTTGTACCCCAAAATTTGCCCTCCTATATTCTTCAAGAAATTGCCAAGTCAAGCTTCAAAGTTCCCCAAGGGTTGCACAGTGCAAGAACCTCCTAAGCAGTCAAAACTAGGGTTTGTGTTCTGATCAAGGATTTGAAGTTTCCAAGGGTCTAATCAAGTCTCACATGCCTACAAATATGGTCAAGCATCCTCATATCAAGTTTCAAGACATTCAGCACAAAAATTGCACAGTCAAAACCCTAATTGCACTACAGTCAACTGTAGGGGCAAAATGGTCATTTGACAGTCAAAAGTTCAAATTTTTGGTCAAGATATCATTTTGAAGCCACAAACATCATTTGATCAATGCTTGATCATGATTCTCAAAATTTGACTCAAAAATCATCAAGATGCAAAAGTTTCTATTTTTGGACAGCTGAAAAAGTCAACTGAAATTGACCAGGGCATAACTTTCACATGGATCATCAGAAAAATTCCATCCAAAGCTCATTTTGAAGAGAAAGACATTTCCTACAACTCATCTTCATACTTCAAATCCAAGAAATGCTCTCACAAAAAGTTATCAATTTCAACATTATAGGTCATTTTCAAAAGTCAACAAAAAAGGACTTTAAGTCAAAGGCCATAACTTGAGATTGGTAAATCAAAATGACATGGGACCAAAGACATTGTTTATAGGACTTCAAGACCTTTCTAAAATGTCCAAGAACATGAGCAAAGCTTAAAAATTGAGCAAGTTATGCATTGGAGAAGTTGGGAAATTTTTGTGAAATGGCCAAAATCATTTATCCTTGAAATCTCATTTTTGACAAAAGGGGCCCACTTTTTCCACTTGAATTGACTTGGCCATGCTTCCCACGTGTCCCAGCTTTTATTTCAGATTTTTTTATTAATTTTTTCATTTTTATTGATTTTATTGGATTTAATTAATTTTAAATCTTTTAAAATCAAAAGAAATTCAAAAAAATTAATTTAAAGGGATATTTTGCTTTGATTAACCTTGAAGCATCATTATGTGCCTACCATTTTTCGTGCTAAGGCTTAAACAAGGCAAAAATTCAAATTTGAATCAAAAGTGGAAAGTGTGATAATGGTGGTTTATGCCAAATCCTAAACATCAATGCAAGGCATTATTGGCCATAATTTTCATTCATACACATTGCATAAGACATGTACAAGTGAAAGTGTCCAGGTTCATTCAAGAGACATGCATATTTCAAAAAAGGAAAACTTTTAATGTGTCTGATTCTTGTCTCATGGCATTAAAGGCCTGATTAAATGGTTGTCTCTTACCGTTACAAGACCCTCACACTCCTATAAATACAAGGGCCAGTGGCACATTACAACGGACGGAAAAAACACACAACAGGAGAACGAAAGAAACATTGGAGAGAGGCTGCCCACAAAATCCATCAAAGGTTGCCAGAATTTTCCAAGCAAAGCCACCCTTCAGCAAAAATAGCCAAGCCCAGAAGCCCAGATCGAAGGTGCCTACATTCAGGAAGCGCCCAAATCGAAGGTCCAATCTACTGGTAAGAGAGGGTAAACTGTCCAACCTTGTATTTGCATTACACATTCGTGCTTGTTGTTACCTTCAATTTACCATCCTAGACAGGATCAAAGGGCCTGGGTTTGGCCCCAGGTCATGTTCTTCGTTTGTTAACATTTGCTGCAGATTTATCCTGAAAAGACTCAGCGCACGTAGGATCGAAGGGCCTGGGGTTCGATACCAGGCCCTGAGTTTATTTTGCTAACATACTTTTGCAGGTATAGCATCCCAGATTGAAGGAGACACCTTCTCTGGATCGAAGCTTCCCAGGCCTCCAGAATTATGCTTTTTTTATTTGCTGCCTGTTTCCGTCGTTTTTCTTATACTTATTTTGACTATTTTTATTTCTTTTTTTTAATCAACATAAAATCAAAAACACAAAAAAATCAGAAAAGACAAAAAATAAATAATAATTTTATTTTAGTATTAATTTTGCAATTAAATTCCATAATTAATTTAGATTTAATCCTAGGTTATAATTTAATTCTTTTTTTACAATAAACCAAAAAATAATAAAAATAGATCTTTAATCCTTTTTTTATCTTTTGTTTAAATAAATATTTTTATCATTAATCATTAGTTTTTGTAAATAAATTTCATAATTAAGCTAGTTTTAATTCTAGGTTTTAACTTTAATGCATTTTATTTAATAAATTAAAAACAATTAGAATTAGAATTAATTCCTTGACTTTAAATTGATTTAATTTTCTTTAATGTCATAAATACAAAAAAAAACATAAAAAAAAACAAGTTCTTTCTTTTTATTTAATTTAATTATTCCATTAATTTTATTTTAATTCCTTAAAGGGTCCAACGCCCTCGCATTCAGTCATATTTTCCTTTTTCGCGCGTTTTATTTATTTTTGATGTAAATATAATGTAATTGTACCAAAGCCATGTAATAGCTATTAGACATTTATTTTCTGCAATTTATTTTAAATCGGGTCTGGATTAATTTGGCGTTGTAGACCCGCGCCTTTGTAATAGTGTAGGACCCTTTATCTTTTCCGCACTTTAAATTCCCGCACTTTTAACTGCTAAACAAAAACATGAAAGAATGAATGCCCGAAAATAAAATCAAAGCGTAGATCACCAATGCATGACAAGACAAACAATAAACTGAAAATGACACACAATTCACACACCACCCCTAGGGTACGCTTCACTGTTGCCTTGCCCCTCGAAAGGTGGTCGTCGAGTAGAGGATGTCTTAGTAAGTCCTCATGATCCGGGAACCTGGCATGAGGGTAGCTTCTAAGGTGTCTTCCCATTACTCTGGTGATCACCATGTCCCTACAAACTCGAATTGACCCGAACACCTCCAACGGTGGTGCTACCTACCTCTCAATGGTGGGATGGCACTACCTAAAGGACAATTACACAGCTTTATTCCTTAGGGTAGGTAGATTCTCATAGATACTTTCTCATCTCAAAAACAAACAAAATACTTTTCACACCTACACTTTCTAAAAATCTTCAAACAAATTTTTCATACACTCTTGAGGACAGATACAAGAGTTACTTAGAAATTTTTTTCAAACGAAACTTTTTCAAAACCCACTCACAATTGAAAAGCAAACATTTTGAAAACACAATGAGCAAGTATCTAAGAGCCCATGGATAACCATGGATAGAAAGGGTGCTAACACCTTCCCTTTCTATAATCTACCTCCCGAACCGAGAGCAATCTCTTTAAAGGAATTTTTCTGTGCTTTTGTCCTTTCCATTTGGAGAAAATAAAAGACGGTGGCGACTCTTGCTTACCGCGACATTTCGCGAAACCAGCTTTAAACAGTCAGTTCCAGATCCACCGATCACAACTGCCCTTTTGGGTTTTTGGCTTACCGAGACGCTCCTTTTTTCCTAAGCCGCCCTTTCGGGTTTTCAACTTAGCGAGCTGTTTTTTTATTTATTTAGGCGAAGTATTTCTTGACTGCATCAGCATTCATGGGACGTGGGAACTCCTCGCCATCCATAGTTTCAAGAATTAATGCACCGCCAGAGAAGACTTTTTTGACAACATATGGGCCTTCAAAATTAGGAGTTCACTTTCCCCTAAAATCAACATTAAAAGACATGATCTTCCTTAGCACAAGGTTTCCTTCTCTGAATTCATGAGGTTTGACCTTCTTATCAAAATCTTTCTTCATTCTCTTCTAATATAACTTCCCATGACACAAATCCGTCATTCCCTTCTCTTCGATCAAATTCAATTGGTCAAACGTGTTCTGGACCCATTCAGCCTCTGACAACTTGGTTTCCATTATCACATGCAAAGAGGGAATCTCAACCTCAATTGGGAGCACTTCTTCCATTCCATACACATGAGAGAACGGGGTTTCTCCTGTTGAAGTGCGGACAGATATCCGATATCCATGTAAAGAAAAAGTGAGCATTTCATGCCAATATTTATAAGTAACAACCATCTTCTGGATGATCTTCTTGATATTCTTATTAGCAGCTTCAACAACCCCATTCATCTTTGGCCTGTACGGAGATGAGTTGTGATGGACAATTTTGAATTCTTCACAAAGTTCTGTCATCATCTTGTTGTTCAAATTCGAGCCATTGTCGGTGATAATTCTGCTCGGCACACCATACCGACATATGAGATTATTCTTAATGAAGCACACTACCACTTTCTTAGTAACATTAGCATATGAAGCCGCTTCCACCCATTTGGTGAAGTAATCAATTGCTACCAAGATAAAATGGTGTCCATTCTAAGATTTGGGTTCTATCATTCCAATCATGTCAATACCCCACATAGAGAAAGGCCATGGGAAGAAATAACATTGTGAAGTGTCGGAGGCACATGAATCTTGTCCGCATAAATCTGGCATTTATGGCACTTCTTTGCAAATCTATAACAGTCAGATTCCATTGTCAGCCAATAGTAACCTGCCCTTAGCATCTTTTTAGCCATAGAATATCCATTGTCATGAGTTCCAAATGACCCTTCATGAATCTCATGCATCAGCATGACTATTTCGTGTCTATCCACGCATCTGAGCAAGACCATGTCATAATTTCTCTTGTACAACACATTTTCACTGAGGAAGAAGCAGCCAGCCAATCTTCTCAATGTATTTCTATCTTTATTCGAAGCACCAATCGTGTATTCCTGAGTCTGAAGAAAATGCTTGATATCGTAATACCAAGGTTTCTCATCTACTACCCCTTTTGTTGTAAACACATGAGTGGGCCTATCCAGTCTCCGAACTATAAATCGAGGTATATCATTCCAAGTATTCACTTGATACATAGAAGCCAAAGTTTCCAGAGCATCCTCCATTTTACTTTCGTCTTTGGGGATGTGATTGAATTCAACTTTATTAAAGAAGGGTAACAATCTTCTAGCATAATCTTTGTAAGGGATCAAGCCGGGGTGAGGAGTATCCCGCTCTCCTTTAATCTGATTTATTACCAAAGCTGAATCGCCATACACATCTAGAATTTTAATTTTGAGATAAATAGCTTCCTCGAGACCCATTATGAAAGCCTCATATTCTGCCATATTATCAGTACAATCAAATGTCAACCTTGCAGTAAAAGGAATGTGTGATCCATGTGGAGTGACAATCACAACACCAATTCCTTTACCATAAGCATTCACAGATCCATCAAATATCATACTCTAGCGAGATTCTGGATTAGGAACTTCCTCAGGAAAAGGTTCATCACAATTTTTCACTTTCAGAAACATCACATCCTCATCGGGGAAATCATACTTCACAGACTGATAATCATCAACTGGTTGGTGAGAAAGATAATCCGCCAACACGCTGCTTTTAATATCTTTTTGAGTGTGGTATTCGATGTCATATTTAGATAACAACATCTTCCAACGGGAAATTCTCATAGTAAGATCAGGCTTTTCAAAAATGTACTTGATTGGATCCATTTTGGAGATCAGCCAAGTAGTGTGATTCAACATATACTGCCGCAAACATTTTTCCGCTCAAGCCAGAGCACAACATGTCTTTTCCAGCATGGAATACCACAATTCACAATCAGTAAAATTTTTACTGAGATAATAAATGGCATACTCTTTCTTCTCTGTTTCATCTTGTTGTCCCAGAATACACCCTATGAATCATCTAACACTGTCAGATACATAATCAATGGTCTTCCTTCAACAGGAGGGAGCAAGATAGGAGGTTCAAGCAGATATTCTTTAATACTTTCAAATGCCCTTTGGCAGTCATCTGTCCACACACAACCTTAATATTTCTTTAACAACTTAAAGATCGGTTCACACGTTGCAGTCATGTGGGAAATGAATATGGAAATATAATTCAAACGCCCGAGGAACCCTCTGACTTGCTTTTCAGTTCTCGGTGCTGACATTTCTTGAATTGCTTTGGCTTTATCAGGGTCAACTTCAATCCCTCTCTGGCTAACAATAAAACCTAACAATTTCCCTGACCGAACACCGAAGGTACATTTATTTCGATTCAAGCAGAGACGATACTTCCTCAAACGCTGAAACAACTTCAGCAAATCTTCTACATGCCCTTATTCAGTCTGGGATTTAGAAATTATATCATCAACATATACCTCAATTTCTTTGTGCATCAGATCATGGAATATGGTTGTCATAGCCCTCTGGTACGTTGCACTAGCGTTCTTCAACCCGAAGGGCATCACTCTGTAACAAAATGTTCCCCAGGGTGTGATAAACGTTGTTTTTTCCATGTCCTCAGGAGCCATCCTTATTTGATTATACCCAGAAAATCTATCCATGAACGAGAAAACTTTGAATTTTGTTGTGTTATCCACTAACATATCAATGTGTGGCAATGGAAAATCATCTTTTGAACTAGCTTTATTTAGATCTCTGTATTCTACGCACATGCGGACTTTTTTGTCTTTCTTTGGTACTAGGACAATATTGGAAATCCACTGAGGGTACACTGATGTCACAAGAAAACCGGCATTAATCTGCATTAGAACTTCTTCTTTAATCTTCACTGCCATATCCACGTGAGTTCTTTGCAACTTCTATTTAATTGGCGGGAACTCTGGATTTAGCGGCTAACGATGCTCTACAATATATGTATCTAGACCAGGCATATCTTGGTAAGACCAAGCAAAAATATCCACATACTCTTTCAACATCTCAATCAACCCGCTCTTCACATCAGGATGCAGCAACGCTCCGATCTTGGCTTCCTTCGGATCTTCTTTTGAACTCAAATTGATTACTTCTAGTGGCTCTTTATACGGCTGAATGGAATTCTCCTCACGCTCAAGCAACTATGAGACCTCTTCTGGAATCTCATCATAGTCTTCTTCTTCGGCCCCATACACAGGACATTCAAAGTTGGGAGAGGGTCCAGGGTCATTGTATTCAACGGGTTTTTTAATTAATCTGCACATATGATTTATGATTACTTTTAGAAACTGACACATAAAGCAAGTGATCATGCAGATTGGATTTCAGTTACTATTTATTTTGAAAGTTATTTTTTCCTGATTACCATTTTCCAAGAAAAAAGAAGAAAATAAAAATACAATTTGGGAAACAAAGACAACTTTTATTATTGATTTTAAAAATCAAAGCAAACTGATAAGCCCATAAAATATCAATACTTTCACCTTGGGGCAGAGTGAAAGCTTTTCAAAAATATTAACAAAAAACAAATTACTTTGAAACATGTATGTAAGAGGGAACATCAATGGTGATCCAATTTTGAACCCTAACTCCGTGCGTCACATAATTTGGCATTTCTGGCTCTACTTTATCTTCCACAATGGCATTAATCCCGGAAACAGTTGGATCAAGATAACCCCAGCTATGAAAGATGTCTCGATAATTGCTTGCAATATACATCAACTTCATGCTCTTACCTTTATCATTCTTCAGAGAACCCCAAGCCGACTCTATTCTTGTTTACAGGTGGATCAACAATTTGTCCCCATGCTTCACTATGGCCATTACGCACAACCTGTTGAGCATCCTTAAACAAAGCCATAGAATTCTCATTTTCTCTTATATTATCAATGGATAAATCTTGGAACTAGGTTCCAACAGCAGCTTCACCCGCATCCACAATGCTGAAAGAGGACAAATGAGATATCAATAATGCCTGTTCTCCATTTATAATGACCATTTTTCCTTCATGCACAAACTTCAACTTCTGGTGTAAAGTCGAAGTGACGTCCCCTGCCTCATGTATCCATGGTCGTACCAACAAGAAGCTATAAGCGGGTATATATCGATGACCTGGAAAGTAATCTGAAATAAATATGGGCCTATATGAATAGGCAAGTCCACTTCACCAATAACAGATTTCCTTGATCTATCAAACGCCTTCACAATAATACCACTTGGGCGCATAGGCGTTCCTTGATATTTCAACTTCATAAGCTTTCTCCTCGGTATAACATTCAATGTGGATCCATTATCAATCAGCACATTGGATAATGCATCATTCTTGCAGTTCATAGAGATGTGGAGGGCCAGATTATGATTTCTTCCTTCATCGGATAGTTCATCGTCACAGAAACTCAGGTTATTACATGATGTAATGTTCCCTACTACACTGCTGAATTGGTCTACAGGCATATCACTTTCCACGAAAGCTTGGTCCAATACCCTCATCAAAGATTCTATGTGAGCAGAGGAGTTCATCAATAAAGCCAAGATATATATTTTTGAAGGAGTCTGCAGTAGCTGATCTACAATTCTGTAGTCGCTCATCTTGATTATCTTCAAAATATCATCCACCTATTTTTCTAGTGTAGCTCCACTAGATTCACCCACTTCCTTCTTGGGTTCAACATTTTTAACAATTTTCTTTCCAGTACTGACATCTCCACGAAAAATTGGTGCAAATACATGACCACTGCGAGTCACTCTGCTAGTCTCAGCAATATTTCCAACATTAGGCATTGGATGGATGGGAACTTCCACACCAACCTCTAATATTGTAGCATTATATTTGTAGGTACAACCTTGTCTCACTTATAGGGGACAGGATCCGGCAAACTAATAACCAATGTAGTAATAGCTGGCTTGCTGTGATATTCAACTTCAAAAGGGATAGGCGCACCAAAAGAAGGCACAATAACATTTACTCCCTCTTCAACACATTTAGTCATTACAGAGTCATAACTGGAAAACATATCTTCATCTGAGGTGAAGAACTCATCCGCAGAGGCATACTCATCATCTGACTCTTCTTCAGATAAACAAACCTCAATCTCATTAATCTCATGGTAATCATCCCTCTGGCATGTAACCTTGATAGTTCCATTATCCAACAACAAATGAATACCTTTCCTTACAACTGAACATCCTCGGGAGTCCTGGCAGCAAATTCAGCAAGATCCATACTGATGTTCTACCTGACCAACCATGTGGCAGAAAGTAGCATGCAATTGTACAAGATCCTCATTTATATGTTCCACATCAATGATTCTGAACTCTCCAAGACATCCAGAAACCATGTTTACTTCCTCTTCATACTCTGCCCTAGGCCTGATTATGTGGATGAGGCCCTCATCCATCATCTCCTGCAAATCAGCCTTTATCTTGTCATAACCCTGTATATTCATATTGCAAATAGCACAACCAGCATGGTCATGCGTATAGTAGCTAAATTCACAGAGGTTTGCATGAATTTTTACTAAATCTCCTCTAACCAATTTAATGTCAAAAATCTGGAAGTCACCTGGACAACCAGCCACCATGTTCACAGCATTTGCTCCTCCGTGCTTGGGAAAAGAATTATCTTTCACATTAGGGCCAATATCCTTGAATGACAAGATACCAGACTTCACCAATTTTTGTACTTCAGTTTTCAAAGGATAGAAGTTTTCAACATTATGCCCTGGTGCTCCCTGATGAAAAGCACATGATTGGTCTGCCTTGTAATACTAAGGCAACGTTGATGGTATAGCGGGAGGTGGTCTGGTCTGAACCAAATTCTTTTGAATTAACGTCGGGAGTACTTTTGTATAGCTCATAGGGATAGGGTCATAAATTTCCCTTCTCTGATTATACCCTTGATTACCCTGATGAGATGGTCTCTGATAAGTAACGGTGGTTGGAGCTACACCAACAACTGGAGTTACTGAGGCGACTTGTTGATGACGCTGATAATTTCTTCTAGGAGGATTAACCCTCCTCTCTTGCATAACAACATTTGTATCTCCTTCCTTCTTTTTGGCAAACCCATGTGATGGCTTCTTCGTGCTTCTGGAACTTTCACCTTTCGTTAAACGACCCTCTCTTACAGCCTCTTCTAAGCGGGTACCCATTCCCACCATTTAAGTAAAGTCACTTGGCGCACTTGCTACCATCCTCTCGTAGTAGAAAGCACCCAGAGTCTTCAAGAAAATCTTAGTCATCTTCTTCTCTTCCATGGGAGGAATCACTTAGGCGGCTACCTCACGCCATCTCTGTGCATATTCTTTGAATGATTCCCTGTCCTTCTGGACCATGGCCCTGAGTTGATCACGGTCAGGCGCCATGTCCATGTTGTATTTGTATTGTCTGATAAATGCTTCTCCCAAGTCGTTAAAAGTATGGATATTGACGCTGTCTAAACTCATATACCACTTTAACACAACACCAGTCAAACTATCCTGAAAAAAGTGAATCTACAGACGTTGATTATCAGTGTGGGTAGACATTCTTCTTACATACATCACAAGATGAGCACAAGGACAAGTGTTTCCCTTGTACTTCTCGAATTCCAGAACTTTAAACTTAGCAGGTATCTTGACATTCGAGACCAAGCATAAATCATTCACATTCTTCCCGAATAATTCCTTTCCCCTGAGGGCCTTCATCTCCATCTGCATCTTGTCAAACTGATCTTGAAAATCATCCATTTTATCATAGAGACCCAAGCCTCCACTTGGTGGAGGAAAGGGACGACACATATCATCATTAGCAAATGGGGCCATATTCACCGAAGGAGGTGCAACAGGAGCAACATGCACCACAGGAGGTGCAGGAGTAACAGTAGTCTGAACAACTGGAGTATCTTGAGGACCAAGATTGAAACCTTCAGGCACAAAGTTCTCTGGCATTCCCCATGGATAACCTTGAGGCATGCGATTATGAATAACAACTAGAGTAGCAGACACAGGGACAATCAGAGCTTCAGTAGTAACCCTTGTCTATTGAGGTTGAACACTCGATGGCTGATTCTGAGTAGCCACCAGAGATTCCATCAGAGCAGTGAGATTGGCCATGCCGGCCTTCAGAGCAGAAACTTCCTCGCATAGCTCGCGATTCTCTTGTTCTAAGTTGTCCATCTTCCTTCTGAAATTAGCTCGAGTATTGTAGTGGTGAGACAACTTGTTGAACGAAGTAAAGAAGCTTTGTAAGACACCTGGATATGCATAATAAATGTAAGAAATATGTGCAATATGATGCATGATATGCAATGCACATAATTTATTTTATTAATATTTCAAGAAACTTAAAGATTTATAGACACGTTGCAAATATCAAAGTAATAAAACATTTGAAATACTGAAATTTTTTATTAAAATAACTTCAAAATGGAGTACAAGTTTCAATAATCCCAAGTACAAGATGAAAATAAAGTCTAAAACCCTAAGAAGTAAAGCTGGTGGAGATCACTCTATACGCTGGCGCTTCCCTGTAAGCCTGGCAATCTGAGCCTTCAACCTCTGGTTTTCTTCCGCATATCTGGTGGCAACCTCCTTCCAATCATCTGAATCAGGAAGTGAGCAACTAACATCTGGCTGAGGATTAGAGGAAAATAAATCCCCTTTCCTTTCCATGGTCTCTACAGCCAGACTCTCAAGAATCTCAATTAAGTCGTCTTTCTCCTTCAAGTCCGCTCTATAGGAAATCTCTAAAGTTTAGCACTTATTCTTCCAAGCATCCTTTTCCTAATGCATCTTGACCAAAGCAAGCTGTAGCTCTTCCACATCATCCAATAGGGGAGGAGTAGTCTTCACAAAAAAATCAGGCATAGGTGCTTCCCGGGAATACGACATCTTCAACTGAATAACTCTTGTTTGGACCCACTGATGATAAGGCTCCAAAGAAACGGCTCCCCTAGGTCCCAAGTCTTTCCTACTCTTCCTATGAATGTGACGCCAGGCCTTCGTAATATTCTCCATAGCTTCCTTTGTACGCGTTCAATTTCATTAACTTTCTCATCGCTAACTCTTTCACATAAACACTTAAAAACAAGTAAACAGAACATTGCATAATGAAAGTGGGGAACAACCATAAAGGATTTAGACTCCGAAGCCGTTTTGAGACGGTTGATGAGAGTGTCAAGGACCCAGTTCCGGATTTCTGAGAAAGATTTGACTTTCGCCGGATGGAGCATCTCGGAGGCCAGGTTACGGCGGAGGGTTCTCCACGTGGCACCATAAGAAGCGGAACTGATATTGTGCTGGTTACTGGACATGAGCTTTCCGGTGGGAAGTGCTTTAGGGTGGTCGGAGAAGATTGACGAGTTATGAACAAGAGCGTGGTGAGCGAGAGAATGGTAGGCGATGAAAACGGAAGGTCGAGAACCGATTTTGAGAGCAATGATGGGACCGTGTTTGGCGTGAAGGGTTTTGAGAAAAGGTTCGAGTTGGGAGAAGGATTTTCGGAGCCATAGGAGGCTTGTGAGGATGGGGATGTGGAGTGGGTTGGGAGGGAGAGTTGCAGTTTTGGTGGTGGTCGTAAGGGTACTGAACGGAAATGGCGTATGCGGACAGTGGAAATAGTGAAACAGCGGCAAGGAGAGTTTGTACAGTGGAAATATTGAAATATTGTGAATTTGAGAAATAAGGGTTTGGAACATTTTACATCGGTGGAAATGAAAACCCTATGTAAGGGTTTGCATAGTGGAAAAGCTATTACATCGGTGGATCCTAATAACCGATGTAAGGGTTTTGAACCTATTACATCGGTGGATACTAATACCCGATGCAAGCTTCTTTTTCTGACTTTTTTACATCGGTTTAAACTTCCCCCGATGTAATTGTTTTAATTGATTCTTTAATTTATTTTTTATATTAATATCTGCTGTGAAGATATTACATCGGTTTTTAGTTAACCGATGTAATATGTTACTTTTTTTATTAATATTTCTACTACCTTGTTTCTTATTTACAAAAATGCCACCGTATTTTTTTCTGAAAACTTTTTACATCGGTGGATGCGTTTGCCCGATGTAATAGGTAGCGAAATATATTTTTTTTCTTATTTTTTATATCATTGCAAATAAATACCTGATGTAAAAAGTTTGTTAATTATATTTTTTACATCATATATTTTGATACCCGATGTAAAAACCTTTTCTCAAATGTCTTTTTTTAGTAGTGATTTAAATTCAAATCTATTTAAATCTAAACAAATCAAATCTTCTTTTGACACATATGAATTACAGTTTAACACCCATCTGATTGCAACGCCAAAGGATTTACTAAAGGTGGACTATGTTCAATTATACATGGATCAGAAATGTGTTGTTGTTTTGCGTGAAAAAGCTATTGTATCAATGATACTATAATAAAATAATAAGAGATGCATTTCAACTAAGTTTTAAGTAGTTCTATGTAGAAATATTGAATGAGAAAGATAAAATTGTTCTTTTTATTATTAAAAATCAACATCAAATCCCAATCACGACTAGTTAAGGAATCAATATCACATATTACCAGGGACATAAAAAAGACAAAAGTAGAATTGAAATTTGTGACCGGAATATATTCTATCCTTAACTAATTATATTGAGATGAAAATTGTGAAGCTTTTTCTTCGGAAATATTTCGATAAAAATATATTATTTTGTTTCAAAATGAATTAAAGTTCCATTTCGAATTTGACATTTCAACTAATTACTCTTTTTTCAAATAGAACTCTTAAGGTACTCCTTCATTTAAACATCATAATTTGTATATAATTAAAAAAAATACAAATGTGTAGTTTAAATTTTTTTATGATTTTTATACCTAATATGTATTCAATTTTAACAATTAATTATTTATAAATTTCTATTATAATAAATTTGCATCAATAAGAAATTTGAATTTTTTTTATTTATACATTGAAATCAAATAGAAAACTAAATAAAATATAAATACATCAAGCAAGTTAGTTTCAATTATGACTCTCTCTCTCTCTCTCTCTCTCTCTCTCTCTCTCTCTCTCTCTCTCTCTCTCTCTCTCTCTCTCTCTCTCTCTCTCTCTCTCTCTCTCTCTCTCTAACGTCCTCTTGCCAATGTTACCTCACTGTCTTATGTACAAAATTCTTACTCTTTTTCCTTATCAATTTTTTACATTGTAGGTTTCACTTCTTCATATATTTTTCTTTACAAAAAATATTTATTTTTATTTGTATTCAAAAGCATAAAGATATGAAAACAAAAAATATTGAAATTTTTTTATTTCTCCAAATGTCTCTTTCTTGGATTCTACTCTTTACAACCTTTTTTAGGTGATTTCCTTTGTAAGCCTAGTTTTTGATTTTGAATATTTTTTTAAATTCTTGCTTGTTTTGCTATTTTATACTAATGTAAGACCAGTTATCACTGCTTTGTACCTGGCTTAATAATTTGTGGTCAGAAATTTGAAGCTCAGAGATAGTTCCATAGTCAATATGACTTTGTTTTAGAGAATGGGTCCAACCCCACTCTCTCACCTATTCGATGACGCGTCAGTTAATACCATCCAAGGATGTGATGGTTCTAGTTCTGCAGACATCATCTTTATTAATAAACTAGTAACAAACCCGTGCTATCGCACGGGTCTCGTCTGGATTCACATTACATTTATAGATTATTAAATTATTAAGTATGTTACCATGTTTTCAGTTGAGTATATGTCTCTTGTAAACCATGTTGGCATTTAACTCCATATTTGTAGCAAGTGTCGGTCCTATCAACAAATCACGTCTGCATGAACAAATAGGAAAAATTATATACTTCTTGAAATACATGGAAAATGTACATACTATATATTTTAATTCAAAATAGATTTTTAATTTGAATCGTAAAGTATAAGATATAAAGTTTACCAACTATCAAAGTGCTTGAAAGACTTCCTTGTACACAACATTAGTAGTAGTAGAACACGGTACATTCTCCTTGTCATGAATTAGGATTTTTAGCCCACTTTTGCTCTTAACTCTTGAAACTGCAACATATAATTGACCATGACTAAACACAGGAGTAGGCAAATACAATCCAACACTATCAAGAGATTGACCTTGTGACTTATTAATTGTCATTGCATAGGAGACAATAATCGGACATTGTCTCCTAATCAACTTGAATGGCCAAGGTGAATCAGAAGGTGACATAGACATTCGTGGAATGTAAAAAATGTTACCTATGTTCTTTCCAGACATGATTTTTGCCTCAATGACATGATTTGCAAATCTTGTAACAATTAATCTTGTTCCGTTGCACAACCCATCGGCTTGGTCCAAATTTCTCATTAGCATAATAGGTGTACCAACCTTCAATTTGATCCTATGATTGGGAAGCCCTGACGTTCTTAATTTACTGAGAAATTCAGGAGTTAGAACTTCATATGCTTCAGTATAACTTGAATCTGTTCTATCAATGGAATCAAAACTCAAATACTCTTTCTCTTCTCCTAAAAAAAAGTTTAAAAGCAAAACATAAATAAATTAGTAAAACTATGTTCTTAAATATATATATATATATATATATATATATATATATATATATATATATATATATATATATATATATATATATATATATATATATATATATATATATATATATATATATATATATATATATATATATATATATATATATATATATATATATATATATATATTATGAATGTAATAATACAGTAAATGTAAAACACATGTACCTGGTATCAAGTCTAATACATAATGATTTATTTTGTCCACAACTTCAATGGTTGAAGCAAGAATAACCTTTCCTTGTAAGAATTCAACATCTTGATATTTTTCCAACAAATTGGGATATGTGTTTTCAACAATCGCTCTTATAGGATCATCAAAATTTGATATTAATAGCTCTTGAGGAATTTCAATATCAACCAAACCATCATTGGGTTCACAAATCTTACCATCACCCACATTTAAAATCCATTTTGAAAATTCCGCTAGTTCATTAGAACTTGTGTTGTCTCTTCCCTCTTGAAGTCTCATATTTTTGATAGTGTTAAAACCTGGAAATAATCCCATACATAAGATGAACTAATTGATGCATGAACAATATAAGAACGCCCAGCTCTTGGAACAACAGGAAGAATCTGTCTAAAATCTCCTCCAAATACAACAACTTTTCCACCAAAAATAGTATTCTCAACACCCTTTTTGCTCATTACATCTTTAAGGGTTTTATCCAATGCTTCGAAGCAGTTCTTGTGAGACATAGGTGCCTCATCCCATATTATCACATCCGTTGCTTCAAATAATTGAGAATGTTCGGTGTCTTTGTCGATGTTGCAAGTTGAGTTGTCAAGCATTGGCACAGGTATTTTGAACTTTGAGTGTGCTGTTCTTCCACCCGGCAATAATAACAAAGCTATCCCACTTGAAGCAACAGTAAGAACAATTCTTTTTTGAGAACGAAGTGCACTTGATAGTGTTCTCCACATGAAAGTTTTACCAGTCCCTCCGTAACCATGCAAGAAAAATACCCCTCCACTCTGTTTGTTAACAACATCCATGATTTTCTCAAATATCAAATGTTGTTCATCTATAAAATACAAACCAAGAATTATAAGTGCAAGGACAATAAAAATCATTTTTGTAATTCATAGTATAAAGAAAATAAATCACCTGTAAGGGCATGAAAAAGTTCTTGGAATTTCTGTTTCTCGGTATCGGCATCGTAATTAAGTTCGTCATAAATAAGCCTATTGCCAACATGTTTTGTGATGTATGAATCTGGATACGACATACATTTAAATTCATGCAAACTTCTTCGATTCGATTGCATCATGTTCTCAATCTCAATTAGTGTGAGATTCTTTAACTCATTGTCCGATAGCTGCAATTCTGTTAAAATTTTTTCATTAGTTTTCTATATAATTACATATGTATGATGCAACTGCTGTCGTGATGTTGAAATACATTGAACATAAATCAAACAGTTGATGTTGCGGCTGCGTGAAATTAAATGGAACCAAAGACACTATTGCAGTTGCAAGTTAAGAAAATAACTTAAATAAGTATTTAACTGAAGTACTTTGATTACACCACTCCATATTGATGTGTGCTTGGAATTTCTTCAACAAATATGGATTGTAAGGAACTACATATCTGTTATCAAGTTGAACGTGTTTTTTCAGCACTGTATTACCAGTTTCTCTTCTTCGGTACACAGGATATCCATCTTGATCAACAATGGTTTCAGTTTGATATTTCTTTGGAAAGTATTTTGAGCACTTTCCATTTTTCATGCAAGTTGAATTCGCATTTGCTAAACCACATGGGCCATGAATCATATGTGTCTTGACCAAATGGTAGAGTTGCCTATCATCTTCTTCCGTTGGTATCTCTGCTGAAATGATCTTGTTTATATCATCTGGAGTCGGATACTTGCTTGAAGGATGCAAGAATAATAGTATATGGGCGTGTGGTAAACCCCGCTTTTGGAATTCAATGGTGTATATATCTGAAATTAAGTAAGTTTAAACTTAGTAAAACGATGCATATTACATATTTAATAAGATTAATGTCAAAAAATATAACTCGACTGAAAGGGTATTAAATTGACTTACATGCAATCACTCTCCCTAACACGTGCTTTTTTGTTAGATCACACAACAACTCATCAAACTTAATTTTGAAGACTCTTGAGATGATATCTGGACGGTCTTGAGAATTCAAGTTAATTTTGCTAAGCAACCTTTGGATTTCAGGCCAGTTGGGATTGCAAGTAAATGTGATAAAAAGATCTGGAAATCCAACTTGGCTACAAATTGCCATTCCATCAAAATAGAGTTGTTCCATAAACCTCCGACTTCCAACATAAG
Organism: Vicia faba; assembly: GCA_948472305.1. NCBI lineage: Eukaryota > Viridiplantae > Streptophyta > Magnoliopsida > Fabales > Fabaceae > Vicia > Vicia faba. Next base: position 60,054 of record CATIWC010002070.1, on the reverse strand, counting down.
TTGAAGGTAAAACCACTCTTTTACCTTTGTTTGATCCTTGAGTGTTTGCATTCTGTTCAGATGAGCTCAAATTGCAATATTTAGAAACACGCAGCTTTTTCTGATGTTTTCGAATATAATTCAATCTTTGTGACTCCATCATAGTAAATCCATCAACCAAAAATTGTTGAAACAACCTTCTTGACCGCAATATAGTTTGTGCCTCGTTATGTCTGCATTGAATCCTAAAAGCAAGCCATTCTCTAATGGTAAGCTTATTCCTCTTCATTTTTTTTTGGTATTAGTTTCTCTAAGAAGAACTCCAAGTCTAAAACCATCTTCCCCATAAGGAAACAAAAGTGGATATTGATATGCCAGATAACTTGAATGAAACTCACTTATTCTTTTTAGCCTTCCGCTCTTTCTTTCAAGAAGAATATCCCTCTTAGAACCCATATCAACATCACCAACTATTAGGGCGGCTACCTTCGAAACAATAGGTTGGTTATAAATCCTTCCATCTGTTGATCTATCAGATATTAGCTTAAGCTTGAGATCAGGCAAAGGACAATCCTTTAATCTATCTGCTGCCATCCTAAAAGATTTGGCATGTGTGTTGAACTCATCTAACATGTCCTTCAATCTACTAACTGTTTCTGGAATAATATTGGGGTTGTTCCTGCATATAAAAGGAAATACTATGATGCAGCAATGAAAAATATTTAATATGTTGTAAAGAAAACAAAGTTTGGTAAAATTACCCAATTCCTTTAATTCTATGTTGAATCTCATTGTCGGTGTCGTAAACATACAGTTGAGCAAATTTTGGAGATTGTCCAGTTAAAGGTAACATGCCCCCAATTCGATGGTAAGTCTGTCCATGAATTCTTATGTTAGGTGGTCCACTTCCAGCTAAAAATCTGTTGTCGAATTTCATTCCCGGAGACGTAAAAGCAAACATCATGTTGTACATTCTACAAAATTGTTGATAATTTCGACTGTCTATCTCACTATTATCAAACAAAAGACGTTGTAGTAATAGTGGTGGTGTTTTCAGAAGTGGCAACACAACTTTCCCCTTTCCACAACATAGTTGAAACTTAGGAACTGCACTATGTTTTCGCTTGTCAGTTTTTTCTTGATACCACATAAGTGCCCCACATTGTGTGCATTCAACTATAGGATCACCAATATCAGAATAACCTATTTAAAAGAAACGTAGTTGAGCAATTGGTTTATATTAAATAATAGAATTATAACTAAAATCGTTCATATTAAATAATAAAATTATAACTAAAATCTACATTAAATCATAGCAGGTATCAAAGTGCAACATGTAATGGACAACGTAAAATTGATATGTATAATGAATTTAAAGAAGAAATAAAGTTGGTTTTAATGATAAATACCAATATTTAAAGAATCAAATGATGTAGAATTGGAGTCATAGACATCTTCGTCATCATAGCTGGAACTTGAGTCATAATTTGCATCTGCGGCATTGAATTCACATGAGCTATCACTGAGAGAATCATCTGTTACCGTCTCATCACCAGAGTAATCACTCTCAATGTTAACATCTGGAGTTGAAGTGAATGTTGTGGGTTCTTGTATAGGAATATTGCTTGTGGATGAAAAAGCCAGATTATGATTCTCATTTCCAAAATAATTGAAGAGTTTGACCGTCATGGATTGAATAACACCTACATTCAACTGTTTTTTTGATTTATGAACATAACTACTTGGATGTTCATGAGGTTCCATATTTCTTTGATTAGAAAATGAGGAAGTTATATCAGAAAGAGGTGTAACAGTCAACTGCTTTTTTGATTTTTGAATAGAACAACTTGGCGGTGCATGAGGTTTTATGTTTCTTTGGTTAGAACATGAGGAAGCTATATCAGAAAATGGTGTTTTGAAATGCGAAAAGGATGGAGAATTTATCCTGAAAGGACCCCCACTGTTATTGCTAAGGTTGTTATGAATTTTGTAAGATTGGGGCATCTTACCTTCCATAATACTTTTCCTCCGCCGTCGTGCTGAAGCAGCCAGTTGATTTGTAGAAACAATATTGAAATACTTCATTGTACTTGAGTTGCTTGATGCAGATGCTGGTGAAGGTGAACTCATATTTCTTTCATTAAAGATTGATGAAGTTAAATCAGATACTGGTGTTCTGATTAACCATGGTTGGAACATAATACCTTAAAGAGTTTTCAATGGGATTGATTGTGTTTTCATCCGTTCTTCCTTTTTTCAATCTTTTATCTTTAAGAATCTGCTTCCTTTTACGTCTTGCCATTGCTGCAACTTGTGGTTCCATAGTGTTGGTTAGGTGATGCAAAAATGAATGGGTAGAAAATCACTTTGATTGTATGGTTGTCATTCAATTTTTTTTTTGTTAACCACATAAAATGATTGTAGACATAAAATGAATAAAGTTTTTGGTTATATGATAATAAATATAATTGTTAATACAACATTCACGGTTCCAAGATTTTGAAGTAAAATACTGAAGTCAACAGAATACCAAGTGATTATTTTTGTGAACCATTTTAATTATTAATAATAATAATAAATAATAATAATAGCGTTAAATAGTGTTAAGTGTTATTTCAAAATTTAATTAAAAATGTTATAATTATGGACAATGAAGTACCAATAAGAAAATGTAACTTTCCAGATTCTAACCATTCTGCCAATTAATCTTGAATTGAAAAGAAAAGCAATGGTCAGAAAAAATCATTATAGTTTCACTTTGGAAACCGAAAATGAAGTGCATCATGAATAGTAACTACTCAAGCATGCATTTGATAGGCTTGAAACGTTTTTTGATATAGCCATACCATATTGATTGTATCTCACTCCAAAATCAAATTAAACGTATCATTTTAATTGATATTGGAAATGTGCGGTTACAATTTTGTCAGTTGGCGGGTTGTTGAATCTTCGAGATAAAATGGGCGGAGCCATTGGCGGGTTGTTGAATCTTCGAGATGAAGCAGAAATGTGCGGTTACAAAGATGTGGAGGTTATGTGGAACATGCTAAGCTTAAGCCTCACACATGATTCAACTAAAAGCCTCAAACAGACTCGAACTAAATGGGTGGTTTTAAAATCTTGGATTTAAAATCTCCTTGCTTGATCTTTAATTTTGATGCGAAGTGGATAATTGGAAAGGGTGGTTTTGGAGTTGTTTATAAAGGGTTTCTCAGGAATGGAATGAATGTGGCAGTGAAAAGAAGTGAGCCAGGATCAGGTTAAGGACTTCCTGAATTTCAAGCTGAGATAATGGTTTTGTCCAACATTCAAATTTTCTACTTTTAATATTGTACGGCACTGAGTGTTAATTTTGGTTGGTGTGGTGAATATTTAAAAAACGACAGTGCAAGACATTTGGACCAGTTTGTTGGACTGGTAGCCAGAGTCTACTCGCATCAAATAGAAGTGGTATGGTTTGCCTGTATATGGAGCATTTCTAAGGCAAGAAATGGAAAACTTTTTAATAGGCGTAGGCTTCGAGCAGTGCTGGCTCGGGAAGTGCAACATTGGTGGAAATGTTGCAAAATTTCAGAAACATTTAATGTGGATGAAACTAAATGGTAGTAGGAATGATATATTAAAAGAAAGACACAAATCTCAAACAATTATGTGAAAGCATGTTTACATGAACATGTTTCTATTGTACCCAAACAACGAAAGTAATAGGAAACAATGCAATTGTTTTAAAACATAAAATAAACCAAAACTAATACTTAGCATAATAAAATTAAGTTGTTTCCATGATAAACTAAAGCTTAATAAATAGCAGTTTGTGTTCCATCTTTATATCAATTTTTCCTCCTTGATTGGTTTTGTCATCTTTGTTGAGGAAAGTTGAACACTTTCAACATCTTCTGCTACATCGGTTATTCTTCTCTTCGACGGTGTCAGCCTCGAATTCGCAACAGAAGGATCATAATCTGCAGATGCGGACAATGGTTCCTGCAATATTTTAAGAAACATTGATTAATGATAATATGCAGCAAGCAATGTTGTACTTAATGTAATCAAAGACAAAAGTATATACTTACAGAAAAACTCCTCAAATCCTCTTGCGAGGAAGGCTCCGATACGCCAAGCTTCGATGCTACCCGTCAAGACATAATTGAATCAGAAAAACGATTTATTATACCAAAGTTGTTTCAGCGGCATAATTAATTTAGTCTTCAAACAAAACATACCTCTTCAGATTTGAAATTGTCCCGTATTTTCTTACGTGTTTCTTCATCGTCTTTGAACCCAATAACTGAGAGTCTTCCAAACTTTGGCTGAAAAACAGCTCTAATAGCTAATTCCTTTTTCAATAAAGCATCAAGTTCATATGGGAATTCCCAAGGATTGTCTTCACCTTCCTAAATTAATTCATCCAAAGGAAATATAAAATTAATAGCTAAAATTGATTAACAGTTGGAGAAATGATAAAATTATAACTAAAATAATAAAAGTGCAACATGTAATGGACAACGTCAAATTGTAACTAAAATCCACGGTTGGAGAAATGATTTAAATGAATAATACCTCTATCAATTCAGTCTTAATTTGCAAAGCAGACTTTCCGATTAATTTCACACAGTCGCTGTCCCAAAAGATGAATCGGGCCTTGAATTTCCCATCAATTCCCATAATCTCAAGCTTGTATCTATAAGAATTAAAGTAGGTAATTAAACAATATTACATAGTGAACAACAATGGACTACATTATTCAAATAGGTACAGAACATAATGTTTTAACTCACACCTCGGTACAGTTTCAGTCGTTATATGATTCGCATAAAACTTCAAATTTCCTTCCTTCAGAGACACACTTTTAGTACAGACACCACAACCATCGTAATACCACCCCGCCTGGCCAACCTCAAATTTGTCCAATGTCGCAACGGTCACACAGGTTGTCTCCTATGGAATAAAGAATGCGAAATAAATATATCATATACAAAGTTATGAGATAAATAAAATATTTACTTAATTTAAGCTTACATATTGAAGACTTGAGATTTCAGCCAGACTAAGAATTTCTGCCTTCCATATAAACTTATCAAATTCAGTATACTGTGAGTTTTGGGTGGTTTCAACTTGCAAGGTAGACTGCGATAACTTTGGCAAATCATTTTGAAGACTGTGATGTATAACACAGTGAAAAAAACAATACATAAAATGTTATTAGCGGTTATAATGGATATCAAAATTGTATACAGGAACAGGATTTGACCAACAAAAAATTAACTACCTTTCTTTCAGCTTACTAATTTCAACGACGCTAACATCATTGATAGTTAACTTAGTGCCATTCCATGCGTTGGATACATTCAAAGGGAAACCACCTTTGATATATAAAAAAACAATACCGTAAGCACGTGATCAATCCACATATTACTTCAATGGAGATGATTTAATTTGTAATCAATTTAATACATCAGTAAATAAATATTATGCAGCCCAATTAACACTACTTGGGCGCCCTTTATCCTTGCATTCTGCAATAGAATAACAACATTTCCTTCTTCATTATGAGTCTTGTAATATTCATAAAACTGCAAAGCCAGCTGTCCCCATAAAGTACACTGAACGAAAGATTTGCTGCCAGGAAAACAGATCCAATAAAAATGAAGTCAAAGAATAAAATTGCACAGTATGTAAAAAAAACTATAACCATACCTCATATCGGTTATTATAAACACAGCCTTGCTTTTGTTATTATCAGCATTGATTTGAGTTTGCACAATCTCCGTAACTCCTCCAACAACATCTAAGCAAGATCAAATTTCAAAAGTTATCAAACATCCAAGGAATCAACGAAATAAGGTAATATAAAGATATGAATAAACGTACCAACCAACAAATTAGACTGAAACTTTTCATCAACAATGGTGTCCAACCCAATAATGTTTAAAAAATTTATAGGAATGTCTGGTAATTCTGTTTTCCTAATAAAAGTTGAACCACAAAAGACCAACTTGAAACCATGAGTACTTGATTTGAATGAGAAATCATTATTTGAGACTTTGAAATTCTGCATTACGTATGACCCTCCAATAGCAAGTTCAGCCAAGTATCTTGACACCAAAGGCGGTGGGACAATGGCTTGAATCATATCCAGCTGCAAAATGTAAAATTAACCGTGGGAAATTAGAACGATTAATTTAAACCTCCAACATCATATATTAACAAAAACCCTAATATTTATACATTTGAATCAACCAAAATGAGTTCCAAGTGTTGTTTGTTGGATGACAAATATAAATAAATTAACCGTAAATAAAACATTGGAATTGGAATTCAAATATAAATAAAATTCAAATATAAATAAAATAAATTAATAAATCAAATAAATAAAAAATAGTGTAAAATTATGATAGATTGACATGTCAGCAAAATTAAATGTTTGAGTCGTTGATGTCTTTCACAGCTTCAATCGGTCGCGCCATTGATGTTACTATTTAGACCTGTTACAAAATCTGTATTAAAATGGACACAGAGAATCAAAATATGGGAATGAAGAAGAATTGGAAAATAATACGTAACCTTTTGAAAATAATGGAGAATGAAGAAGATTGAGGAGTGAAAGAGTAAGGGTTTAGAATGGCTATATACAGGGTTTAGAATGCATGGGAAGTTGTGATATCTTGGAATATCAAAATAATCCATTCTAATTTCAATAATATACATTTAATCTTGTAGTGTAATGATAAATAGTGGGTATTTTTAAATAATGCAATGAATAATATTCCATTTAATTATAATAGATCTAATTTGGCCATTCCAATTCCTTCCTCATTAACCGTGAGTCAAACATTAGAATTCAAATTCTGTAAAAAAAAACATTGGAATTCAAGTTAGTTTCAATTATGACTCTCTCTCTCTCTCTCTCTCTCTCTCTCTCTCTCTCTCTCTCTCTCTCTCTCTCTCTCTCTCTCTCTCTCTCTCTCTCTCTCTAACGTCCTCTTGCCAATGTTACCTCACTGTCTTATGTACAAAATTCTTACTCTTTTTCCTTATCAATTTTTTACATTGTAGGTTTCACTTCTTCATATATTTTTCTTTACAAAAAATATTTATTTTTATTTGTATTCAAAAGCATAAAGATATGAAAACAAAAAATATTGAAATATTTTTATTTTTCCAAATGTCTCTTTCTTGGATTCTACTCTTTACAACCTTTTTTAGGTGATTTCCTTTGTAAGCCTAGTTTTTGATTTTGAATATTTTTTTAAATTCTTGCTTGTTTTGCTACTTTATACTAATGTACGACCAGTTATCACTGCTTTGTACCTGGCTTAATAATTTGTGGTCAGAAATTTAAAGCTCAGAGATAGTTCCATAGTCAATATGACTTTGTTTTAGAGAATGGGTCCAACCCCACTCTCTCACCTATTCGATGACGCGTCAGTTAATACCATCCAAGGATGTGATGGTTCTAGTTCTACAGACATCATCTTTATTAATAAATTTGCGATTTTCTAGGCTTTTAATGCCATCCTAGCTTCATATAAGACATTAAATTCTGAGAACTCGACAAATCATTAAGTCAATCATCCCGCGAGATCGGTTTTTTGGAGGATATGCTTCAGTGGAAGATTCGTTCTTACTATAATTGTGAAGTTTCATTGGTTTCCAGTTTTGATTAATATACGTAAATTTAATTTTTACAGTCAAATATTTATAAATTTATATTATATTTCAAAACTTTTTATGATATTACGATGGATTTATTAAAAAAAAATTAAATATATCTAAATTTGGGTATGACATTTTTTTTCTTATGTAAGTTTTTGTTTAGGAACAAAGAGATTATTTAAATCACTTGATTTTTGTATGTTTTATTACATATGTAAGAATAAACATATACTCTTATATAAAATATATGATATTATGAAAATGAGTATTATATTATACAATATAGGTAATTTTTATTGCCCCATTACAAAAAATTCAAAATTTATCACACTAATTGTTTTCTTTAAATTTTTACATTTGACAAGTTGGGTTGAAATAGTATAAAATATTGCATTTATGTTCATTACTAATATTACTTAAGTCATCTTTAATAATATTTAATAAAATACGATTATGTGTGAAGTATATATAATTAGAACATTTGTTAGCCTTTCATCATGCAATACCAAATGGCGTTTCATATCTATCAATCTTATATTTTGAGAATTTTATGTATATCTTTAGCTATGGTCTCTGGTAAGAAGAATGTTAGTTTTGTCTTTTGAATTTCATTTTCCATAAATTTCTGTACATGAATATAAATTCTTACAATGAATTGATCCAGGATTCAATACTAATTTGGAGAGTACTACAAGAGACGGTTTTATAAAACATTGTTTAATTGGTGAACCAGGACCTCCACAAGTTTGCTGCGTATCACAATGCCCTACAAATTGCCCATCTGATTGCAACGCCAAAGGATTTACTAAAGGTGGACTATGTTCAATTATACGTGGATCGGAAATGTGTTGTTGTTTTGCGTGAAAAAGCTATTGTATCAATGATACTATAATAAAATAATAAGAGATGCATTTAAACTAAGTTTTTAGTAGTTCTATGAAGAAATATTGAATGAGAAAGATAAAATTGTTCTTTTTATTATTAAAAATCAACATCAAATCCCAATCACTACTAGTTAAGGAATCAATATCACATATTACCAGTGACATAAAAAAGACAAAAGTAGAATTGAAATTTGTGATCGGAATATATTCTATCCTCAACTAATTATATTGAGATGAAAATTGTGAAGCTTTTTCTTCGGAAATATTTCGATAAAAATATATTATTTTGTTTCAAAATGAATTAAAATTCCATTTCGAATTTAACATTTCAACTAATTACTATTTTTTTCAAATAGAACTCTTAAGGTACTCCTTCATTTAAACTTCATAATTTGTATATAATTAAAAAAAATAGAAATGTGTTGTTTAAAATTTTTTATGATTTTTATACCTAATATGTATTCAATTTTAACAATCAATTATTTATAAATTTCTATTATAATAAATTTGCATCAATAAGAAATTTGAATTTTTTTTATTTATACATTGAAATCAAATAGAAAACTAAATAAAATATAAATACATCAATCAAGTTAGTTTCAATTATGACTCTCTCTCTCTCTCTCTCTCTCTCTCTCTCTCTCTCTCTCTCTCTCTCTCTCTCTCTCTCTCTCTCTCTCTCTCTCTCTCTCTCTCTCTCTCTCTCTCTCTCTAACGTCCTCTTGCCAATGTTATCTCACTGTCTTATGTACAAAATTCTTACTCTTTTTCCTTATCAATTTTTTACATTGTAGGTTTCACTTCATCATATATTTATCTTTACAAAAAATATTTATTTTTATTTGTATTCAAAAGCATAAAGATATGAAAACAAAAAATATTGAAATTTTTTTATTTTTCCAAATGTCTCTTTCTTGGATTCTACTCTTTACAACCTTTTTTAGGTGATTTTCTTTGTAAGCCTAGTTTTTGATTTTGAATATTTTTTTAAATTCTTGCTTGTTTTGCTACTTTATACTAATGTAAGACCAGTTATCACTGGTTTGTACCTGGCTTAATAATTTGTGGTCAGAAATTAAAAGCTCAGAGATAGTTCCATAGTCAATATGACTTTGTTTTAGAGAATGGGTCCAACCCCACTCTCTCACCTATTCGATGACGCATCAGTTAATACCATCCAAGGATGTGATGGTTCTAGTTCTGCAGACATCATCTTTATTAATAAATTTGCGATTTTCTAGGCTTTTAATGCCATCCTAGCCTCATATAAGACATTAAATTCTGAGAACTCGACAAATCATTAAGTCAATCATCCCCCGAGATCGGTTTTGTGGAGGATATGCTTCAGTGGAAGATTCGTTCTTACTATAATTGTGAAGTTTCATTGGTTTCCAGTTTAGATTAATATACGTAAATTTAATTTTTACAGTCAAATATTTATAAATTTATATTATATTTCAAAACTTTTTATGATATTACGATGGATTTATTAAAAAAAAATTAAATATATCTAAATTTGGGTATGACATTTTTTTCTTATGTAAGTTTTTGTTTAGGAACAAAGAGATTATTTAAATCACTTGGTTTTTGTATGTTTTATTACATATGTAAGAATAAACATATACTCTTATATAAAATATATGATATTATGAAAATGAGTATTATATTATACAATATAGGTAATTTTTATCGCCCCATTACAAAAAATTCAAAATTTATCACACTAATTGTTTTCTTTAAATTTTTACATTTGACAAGTTGGGTTGAAATAGTATAAAATATTGCATTTATGTTCATTACTAATATTACTTAAGTCATCTTTAATAATATTTAATAAAATACGATTATGTGTGAAGTATATATAATTAGAACATTTGTTAGCCTTTCATCATGCAATACTAAATGGCGTTTCATATCTATCAATATTATATTTTGAGAATTTTATGTATATCTTTAGCCATGGTCTCTGGTAAGAAGAATGTTAGTTTTTTCTTTTGAATTTCATTTTCCATAAATTTCTGTACATGAATATAAATTCTTACAATGAATTGATCCAGGATTCAATACTAATTTGGAGAGTCCTACAAGAGACGGTTTTATAAAACATTGTTTAATTGGTGAACCAGGACCTCCACAAGTTTGCTGCGTATCACAATGCCCTACAAACTGCCTATCTGATTGCAACGCCAAAGGATTTACTAAAGGTGGACTATGTTCAATTATACGGGGATCGGAAATGTGTTGTTGTTTTGCGTGAAAAAGCTATTGTATCAATGATACTATAATAAAATAATAAGAGATGCATTTCAACTAAGTTTTTAGTAGTTCTATGAAGAAATATTGAATGAGAAAGATAAAATTGTTCTTTTTATTATTAAAAATCAACATCAAATCCCAATCACGACTAGTTAAGGAATCAATATCACATATTACCAGCGACATAAAAAAGACAAAAGTAGAATTGAAATTTGTGACCGAAATATATTCTATCCTCAACTAATTATATTGAGATGAAAATTGTGAAGCTTTTTCTTCGGAAATATTTCGATAAAAATATATTAGTTTGTTTCAAAATGAATTAAAATTCCATTTCGAATTTGACATTTCAACTAATTACTCTTTTTTTCAATTAGAAATCTTAAGGTACTCCTTCATTTAAACTTCATAATTTGTATATAATTAAAAAAAATAGAAATGTGTAGTTTAAAATTTTTTATGATTTTTATACCTAATATGTATTCAATTTTAACAATCAATTATTTATAAATTTCTATTATAATAAATTTGCATCAATAAGAAATTTGAATTTTTTTTATGTATACATTGAAATCAAATAGAAAACAAAATAAAATCTAAATACATCAATCAAGTTAGTTTCAATTATGACTCTCTCTCTCTCTCTCTCTCTCTCTCTCTCTCTCTCTCTCTCTCTCTCTCTCTCTCTCTCTCTCTCTCTCTCTCTCTCTCTCTCTCTCTCTCTAACGTCCTCTTGCAAATGTTATCTCACTGTCTTATGTACAAAATTCTTACTCTTTTTCCTTATCAATTTTTTACATTGTAGGTTTCACTTCTTCATATATTTTTCTTTACAAAAAATATTTATTTTTATTTGTATTCAAAAGCATAAAGATATGAAAACAAAAAATATTGAAATTTTTTTATTTTTCCAAATGTCTCTTTCTTGGATTCTACTCTTTACAACCTTTTTTAGGTGATTTCCTTTGTAAGCCTAGTTTTTGATTTTGAATATTTTTTTAAATTCTTGCTTGTTTTGCTACTTTATACTAATGTAAGACTAATTATCACTGCTTTGTACCTGGCTTAATAATTAGTGGTCCGAAATTAAAAGCTCAGAGATAGTTGCATAGCCAATATGACTTTGTTTTAGTGAATGAGTCCAACCCCACTCTCCCACCTATTCGAGGACGCGTCGGTTAATATAATCCAAGGATGTGATGGTTCTAGTTCTGCAGACATCATCTTTATTAATAAATTTGCAATTGGCTAGACTTTTAATGTCATCCTAGCTTCATATATGATATTAAATTCTGAGAACTCGACAAACCATTAAGTCAATCATCCTGCGAGGTCGGTTTTTTGGAGGATATGCTTCAGTGGAAGATTCGTTCTTACTATAATTGAGAAGTTTCAATGGTTTCCTGTTTAGATTAATATACCTAAATTTAATTTTTACAGTCAAATATTTATAAATTTATATAATATATTTAAAAACTTTATGATATTACTATGGATTTATTAAAAAAAATTTAAATATATCTAAATTTGGTTATGACATTTTTTTCTTATGTAAGTTTTCGTTTAAGAACAAAGAGATTATTTAAATCACTTGGTTTTTCTATCTTTTATTACATACGTAAGAATAAACATATACTCATATATAAAATATATGATATTATGAAAATGAGTATTATATTATACTATATAGGTAATTTTTATTTCCCCATTAAAAAAAATTCAAAATTTATCACCCTAATTGTTTTCTTTAAATTTTTACATTTGACAAGTTGGGATGAAATACTATAAAATATTGCATTTATGTTCGTTACTAATATTACTTAGGTCATCTTTAATAATATTTTATAAAATACGATTATGTGTGAAGTATATATAATTAGAACATTTGTTAGCCTTTCATCATGCAATACCAAACGGAGTTTCATATCTATCAATCTTATATTTGTTGAATATTATGTATATCTTTAGCCATGGTCTCCGGTAAGAGGAATGTTAGTTTTGTCTTTTGAATTTCATTTTCCATAAATTTCTGTACATGAATATAAATTCTTACAATGAATTGATCCAGGATTTAATACTAATTTGGACAGTCCTACAAGAGACCTTTTTATAAAACACTGTTTAATTGGTGAACTAGGACCTCCACAAGTTTGTTGCGGATCACAATGCCCTACAAACTGCCCCTCTGATTGCAACGCCAAAGGGTTTACTAAAGGTGGATTATGTTCAATTATACATGGATCGGAATTGTGTTGTTGTTTTGCATGAAAAGGCTATTGTATCAATGATACTATAATAAAATAATAAGAGATGCGTTTCAACTAGGTGTTTAGTAGTTCTATGAAGAAATATTAAATTGTTATTTTTATTATTAAAAATCGGCATCCAATCCCAATCACGACTAGTGAAGAAATCAATATCACATATTACCAGCGGCATAAAAAACATCAAAATAGAATTGAACTTTGTGACCGGAATATATTCTATCCTCAACTAATTATATTGAGATGAAAATTGTGAAACTTTTTCTTCGCAAATATTTCGATAAAAATATATTATTTTGTTTCAAAATGAATTAAAATTCCATTTCGAATTTTACATTTCAACTAATTACTCTTTTTTTCAAATAGAACTCTTAAGGTACTCCTTCATTTTAACTTCATAATTTGTATATAATTAAAAAAAATAAAAATGTTCAATTTATAAATTTTTATGATTTTTATACTTAATATGTATTCAATTTTCACAATCAATTATTTATAAATTTCTATTATAACAAATTTGAATCAATAAGAAATTTGAAATTTTTATATTTATACATTAAAATCAAATAGAAAACCAAATAAAATATAAATCCATAAATCAAGTTAGTTTCAATTATGATTCTCTCTCTCTCTCTCTCTCTCTCTCTCTCTCTCTCTCTCTCTCTCTCTAACGTCCTCTTGCCAGTGTTATCTCACTGTCTTATGTACAAAATTCTTACTCTTTTTCCTTATCAATTTTTTACATTGTAGGTTTCACTTATTCATATTTTGTTCTTTACAAAAATTATTTATTTTTATTTGTATTCAAAACCATAAATATATGAGAACAAAAAATATTGAAATTTTTTTATTTTACCAAATGTCTCTTTCTTGGATTCTACTCTTTACAACCTTTTTTTAGGTGATTTCCTTTGTAAGCCTAGTTTTTGATTTTGAATATTTTTTAAATTCTTGCTTGTTTTACTACTTTATACTAATGTAAGACCAGTTATCACTGCTTTGTACCTGACTTAATAATTAGTGGTCAGAAATTAAAAGCTCAAAGATAGTTCCATAGTCAATATGACTTTGTTTTAAAGAACGAGTCAAACCCCACTCTCTCACCTATTCGATGACCCGTCAGTTAATACCATCCAAGGATGTAATGGTTCTAGTTCTGCAGACATCATCTTTATTAATAAATTTGTTATTTTATAGGCTTTTAATGCCATCCTAGCTTCATATAAGACATTAAATTCTGAGAACTCGACAAATCATTAAGTCAATCATCCTGCGAGGTCCGTGTTGTGGAGGATATGCTCCAGTGGAAGATTCGTTCTTACTATAATTGTGAAGTTTCATTGGTTTCCATTTTAGATTAATATACGTAAATTTAATTTTTACAGTCAAATATTTATAAATTTATATTATATTTCAAAACTTTTTATGATATTACGATGGATTTATTAAAAAAAAATTAAATATATCTAAATTTGGGTATGACATTATTTTCTTATGTAAGTTTTTGTTTAGGAACAAAGAGATTATTTAAATCACTTGGTTTTTGTATGTTTTATTACATATGTAAGAATTAACATATACTCTTATATAAAATATATGATATTATGAAAATGGGTATTAAATTATACAATATAGGTAATTTTTATTGTCCCATTACAAAAAATTCAAAATTTATCACACTAATTGTTTTCTTTAAATTTTTACATTTGACAAGTTGGGTTGAAATAGTATAAAATATTGCATTTATGTTCATTACTAATATTACTTAAGTCATCTTTAATACTATTTAATAAAATACGATTATGTGTGAAGTATATATAATTAGAACATTTATTATCCTTTCATCATGCAATACCAAATAGAGTTTCATATCTATCAATCTTATATTTTGAGAATATTATGTATATCTTTAGCCATGGTCTCCGGTAAGAGGAATGTTAGTTTTGTCTTTTGAATTTCATTTTCCAGAAATTTTTGTACATGAATATAAATTCTTAAAATGAATTGATCCAGGATTTAATACTAATTTGGAGAGTCCTACAAGAGACCTTTTTATAAAACACTGTTTAATTGGTGAACCAGGACCTCCACAAGTTTGCTGCGTATCACAAGGCCCTACAAACTGCCCCTCTGATTGCAACGCCAAAGGATTTACTAAAGGTGGATTACGTTCAATTATACATGGATCAGAAATGTGTTGTTGTTTTGCGTGAAAAGGTTATTGTATAAATGATACTATAATAAAATAATAATAGATGCATTTCAACTAGGTGTTTAATAGTTCTATGAAGAAATATTGAATGAGAAAGATAAAATTGTTATTTTTATTTTTAAAAATCGGCATCCAATCCCAATCATGACTAGTGAAGGAATCAATATCACTGTGATACGGTGGGAGAACTGACTTGAGGTTTTGCGTTTTGTATTCGCAAATGTTGCGGTTAGCAAGAGTCGCCACCGACTTTTTATTTTATCCTAAGGAAAGGTTAAAAAGCACAGCAAAAAAACCTTTTGAGATGTTTTCTTGGGTTCGGGGAGTAGATTATATAAAGGGAAGGTATTAGCACCCTTTCTATCCATGGTTATCCATGGGCTCTTAGTTACTTGCTTAGATCACTTGCCTTTTGTTTTCAATTGTTTTAAATGGTGCTTGAGTGTGTGGGTTTTGAAAATGTTTTTGAAAAGAGGCCAATGTGGTGGCAACCTTTGTAATGATCCATGTGGGGATGTATACAAAGATGTATGTCTTTTGAAAAAGTTTTCATTTGTTTTTGAAAGTTGTTTTGAAAGTGTTGTGAGGTGTGATTTTGAAATTAGGCAAGTGTTTTTTGTTTTGCAAGTTGATTCAAGTAACTAAGAGGTTATCTACTCCTAAATTTCTCAAAAGATTATTGCTATACTTTAACCCTTTTAACAAGTTTGCACCACCATTGTATTTGGTGGGCAACCTTTGTGTTAGGATGTGAAAGGGACGGGCGCGGGTCATCGTTTAGACCATAATTGCAACAACGTTAAATGTCTTTGAGCAATCTCTCTAAGGGACTTGATCATTTGTTTTTGTTTGTTTTTGAAAAGTTTTATCGAGGGACTATGATCATTCAAAATTATTTGCTTTGCCCAAAGAAGTTTAACATGCAACATGGCCCATTTATTTGAAGGCAACAAGTGGAATACCCTAGGGGGTGCAAGTGTGATTTGTGTGTCCATTTTCATGCTTGTTTATCTTGCATTAGGTCAAACTATTTTTTATCGTTTTTTCGCATACAAACCCTAATTCTAACATGTTATCTTTAGAAAGCAATAAAGTGCGAAATTAAAATTACTAAGCTATTACACAACCAAATATGGGAAGGGGGGTACAAATGTTCAAATGGGGATATTGACAAGAATTTAAATCTAAATTATTACATCAATTGGTTATTTGCAATGCATAATTAAATGTAAATTAAATAAATATGTGAAATGCAAAAAAAGAAAGTTTTTATGTGTATGAGAAAAATATTATTTATGTAAAAGGAAAAAGAAAATAAAAAATGTATTATTTTTTGAGTATCTTAATTTTAGGGCAAAAACCCTAATTTTAAAGGAAAGGTATTATTACCTATTTTAATACAACTATTTATTTATTATTTTTAAAAATAAAATAAAAAGAAGTATATTATGGAAAAAGGTATTTTTATATCAAATATTAAATAAAAATGAAAAATCAAGTATTTTTATATTTTTGTCTTAAATTTATTAATAATTACATATATATATGTATTAAACCCTAAATATGTATTATATACAAAATAAACATTTATTTAATATTTTAATAAATAAAAAAAAAGTATTTTTTGTGTGAAATATTTTCAGAAAGTAAATAAAAATAAAAATGTATTTACACCTATTTTCTATTTATTTTAATAATAGTATATATATATATTTGTATATAAACAAAGGAAATAAACAAATAAATATGCAATAAATGCAAAAAATGATGGAAAAAATATTTTTAATTTTTAAATGACATGAGAAAAAAATAAACAAAGTCAGCAAAAAAGGAAAAGGTCAAAAATGTTAAAGAATGAGTAAATGGGCTCAGGGGGGTGTGAGCCAAAAAAGATAGTGTGGAAAGAAAGAACACAAAAGCCCAGCCCAATGCAACACTGTCTTCAACCTCCAGCACAAAATATTTGAAAAACGCGTGCCATGTTCAGCTTCTTCTAACTCTTGATTCCTTGATTTTTTGAACAAACTTCCAACACAAAAGATGTTAAGCATGAAGAGACGGTTCTAACCATATAAAGAACATGAACTATCTCTCTAAGATGAGGGAGAATTTCTCTCCCCCTCTTTTCTGACCTAATTTTTCTACCATTTTCAGAGCTCAAATTCTCTCTACTCAGACAAAAGAAATAAAAAGTAAAGCTATGTACATGTTCAGGGCTATGAGTAGGACCTTGTTTCTTCACAAACTTAAGACTAAAGATGCCTAATAAGAGAGATACGAATTCAAACTTTTACCTGTGCAGTTGAACTTCAATCTGGAGAATGAGGAACTTTCAGTGCAATGTGATGATTGGAAAAGCTTCCTTGAGGTCCAGGGATGCTGTTTCAATGCTTACTTTGTCTTGAGAGCTTCTGAATCAAGCTATGGAACTTCAACTGCAAAAGGAAAAAATGAAAATGGTGGAAACTGTTAGAGTGATTACAGGTCAGGTTTTAGGCCATGGTTAGCTTGCATATGTTGTAGGGAAGGTAGAGGAACAGGTCTTGATCAAAATTCTCGAAGGGATTGGGAGTTTGTACTCAAACTGCAGGGGCACCCCTGTTTGTGCAGTTTGAGGATGATTCTGAGATGGAGGGTGTGTTGGAGGTCAAAAGCTCGTGTGTTAGCTAGGATATGTTGTGTGTAATGTGTTTGACAACTTTTCTCTTCTGTTCCTAAGCTGAGATCAGAGTTGGCATAAGTTATGGATGTTACTTCTATGTGAAGCAAGCAAATGTCAACTTGGTTTCTAGGCCAGTACAATGCCTCAATCTATGCTGCACATTTGAGTCTTGATCAGTGGGATATGTCCATGCCTTTTTGCCTCAAAGATCTGCATTGTACCTCATAGATTTGCAAAATTGCCATAAAGTAACACTTTACAAGAATGGATAATATGCTTTTTCTAGTTTAGGCTTGATTTTGTGTGTATTGTCCAAATGAGCAAAATAATGCTAGAACACAAAGGATATGCATTGAATTATTGAGTGAAAATGGGATTAGAGGCCTGCAATGTAGCTTAAGCATGCTGAATTCAAAAATGCATAGTGTATGAACATGGAACTTGGTCATGAACAAAGTGGTTTTTTGCTATATTGTGAAATTCGATTCTCCCTAACCATGAGGTTGTTTGAGAAGTTTTTGGACATTTTGGAAAGCTTGGAATGTGTACTACAATCCATCTTTGAAATGCAAATCAAAATTCCAAGTGGAAGGGTATGAAAAGTGGCCTTGAAGTAGGGTAGAAAATCTTGTCAAAATAGGTCAAATTTCACTAAGTTAAAAGATGGTTTAGTGCCCTTATTCAAAAAATTATAACTTGAGATACAAGCTTCAAATGAGAAAACTTTGTGAATCAAAGTTGTAGATTATGCAACAAGCTACAACTTTCATGTTTTGACTTTTGTTTGAATCCAAATGGATCATGGTGAAAAGATGGGGCAAAGTTGGGAAAAAATTAGGGTTTTTCATAACTTAGAAAAATTCTAAGTTATGAAAAATTCCATTTTCAAACCCTAATTTGCATTTTGAGATTTCTTGGTGAACAAGTTTCATGATTTGGCATGTTTTGATGAAAAATGAATCTTGACTCTTGATTTTGACCAAAAAGTCAAAGTTTGACTTTTCAGTATACAGTCAAAATTGATCAATTGACTGGGAAATTCAACTGTCAATCTTGTGTATTTGGGATCTTTTGAGCTTGATGAACATGTCAAGATAATTCCATGGGGTCCTTGAGTCCATATGTGAACTTGGTTTGCCATTGGCTAAGTCAAACAGTCAAAAATTGCCTTTGTGCAGTCAAAACCCTAAAAATGACCATTTTGCCCTTTTGATGATCTGATCAAATTTCTTGGGGAATTGTGATCCAAACTTGATCAAATGGTTCATATGAGTTCATAATGTTGATGTGGATCAAATTTCATGAGGTTTGACTGTCAATTGGCCACAGTTGACTTTTTTCCCAATACAGCTGATTTCTAGGTCAACTGTCCAATTGACTGGGCAAAACTTGGAATCAAGACCTGAAACTTGGTATAGGTAAACTTGGGAGTCCAATATGAAGCATGAAAGTCATCTTAGGCATTTCAGGTCAAAACATCCTTAGGCAAACACAAACCCTAATTTGAGTCCACAGTGCAAGGAGAAGTCTTGAGCAGAGGAAACCCTAACTGGATCTTGATCTTCAAAGGTCTTGTGATGAGAAAATGTTGAGGAAATGGGAGGGCAAATTTTGGGGTACAACAGTTGCCCCTGTTCAATCTTCTTGGACCTGAAGAGTTAGATTGGCAAGTTTGCCTTTCGTGACTCGAGGGTAAAAGGAGATTGGACACTAGAGTGCCCGGAAATTTGCACTCGCATGCTGGAGTCTTAACAACGTGGAGCCGGGAATGGGCTTATAGATGCCATTTGGAGAGATGGTGGATAGAGAGATGGGCTTATAGATGCCATCTGGAGGAGTGACAGAACTTTGTCGGGAATGGGCTTATAGATGCCATTTGGAAGTGTTGATCGCATAAGAGATTCTTTAGCGAGAACTTGTGTATTTAAGAAAGAAAGATGTTTTCCTGGCTTGTTACAGGTGTTTGATCTTCAGTCTCCTTATGCAGATATGCCCTGGCTAGATACAGGTATTGAATCTACAATCGGTTGCTCACAGATGTGCCCTGGCTGGATACAGGAATCGAGTCTGGAAACGTGGTCAACAGATATGCCCTGGCTGGATACAGGAATCGAATCTGGAAATAGTTGTAGTTGATAGATGTGCCCTGGCTAGATACAGGAATCGAATCTTCGAACTCTTCAGACATGCCCCGGCTAGATACAGGAATCGAGTCTGGAAACTGATCACTCTCAGATGTGCCCTGGCTAGATACAGGTATCGAATCTGGAATTGTGACAGTTGAAGGTAGTCGTTTTTGAGATTGTCTTTTTCCTGAAAAGGCAAAAACGTAAGTTGTATGCAATGTCATGATGTATGATGTGCATGATATCATGATGTTCAACATGAAATGTTGTATGCGTTTCATCATGTAGGTAAGCAAGATGTATGCAAATGTGAAATGTTTATGAATGTAATTTCATCTTAGGAAAATAAATCCTTGACGAACGGCCGGGAAGCTGCTCTGCGGAAGAGATGCTTGGCCGAAGTTCTGATGAGAGGCCTGCTGAGGACTCTAACGATGGATTCCGCTGAGGATAATGATGGTAAACTCCGCTGGGGAACTCCAAAGATAAACTTTGCTTGGGAATACTAAAGATAGACTTCGCTGGGGATTGAAGGAACTTTGCCGAGAGCGATCTTCCGTGGCTTTTAGCTGAGGATAACCCAGTTATAAGTCCTTGTGAGGAAATAACTCTTAAATAAAACTCGGGCGAGACGTCCGTACTTTACAGGGGATGAGCTTGCAGAATCTACTGGGGATGAGCTTTTAAGACCTGCCGGGGAATGTTGTGCCTTTTTAGGATCGACGGGGGACCAACTCTGCCTGGGGAAAGTATTGCTGAACCTTGTTTTACTCTGCGAGGAGTTAAGATGATTTGGCCACATTTTTCAGTTGAACCTACCTTGGTGCCTTGGCGGACAAAACAACCAGACTGCAATAGACAACCCCACATTGCCCCTGTCTTTGATGTCACCGGTAATTAATCTCTTGTTTCATATGCGAATATTTATGAATCAACAATTCAATGTCAAATGCATATATCAAAAAATGAGCATTGGACGTTCTTCGCAAGACAAAACAGAAAAAGGGGAAAACAACGGTAATTTGTATGAACAAGTGAATTTGTATTGATTTAAACTTTTGCCTGTGAATAGGCGTTTTTTGTACAAGAGACTGACATCCTAGTAAGAGGACATCGCCAAATAGTATAGAGTTTACATTTTGAAAAAGAAAACAAAACAGCTATGTGAACAATCCCACTGGGTTCCAACTCTGCTATCGCCTTTATGTTTTCGAACGTCTCATCGCCTTACTGCCTAATCTGAAGATGAAGCTGATTGGTCAATGCCGAAATTTGGGGCCAGATAGTTGATGCCGAATTCCGGATGCGAAGTGATCCAACGAGACATAGTGTTACGCTTTTATCCCTAACTTTTGCCTGGACCGCCCTTTCGGGTTTTCAGTCCACCGGGATACCCATTTTTGCCCTAGCCGCCCTTTCAGGTTTTCGACCTGCCGGGTGTACAGATTTTTATTCATTTCATCCCTTATTTTTGCCCGAACCCTTTTGGTTCGCCGGGAAGCCCTTATTTTTGCCTAGGTATGTCAACCTAGCGGGTCTTTTATTTATGCGTAGTATTTTTTCACTATGTCTGCATTGGCGGGGTGAGGAAGGTCGTCACCGTCCATGGTGGTTAGGATCATGGCTCTTCCTGAGAACACACGCTTAACCACAAATGGCCCTTCGTAAGTAGGGGTCCATTTGCCCCGGGGATCACTTTGAGGAAGGATGATGCGTTTGATTACCAGGTCCCCAACTTGATACTCTTGCGGTCTGACTTTCTTGTTAAATGCCCTGATCATCCGTTTTTGATACGTCTGACCATGACAGATAGCAGTGAGCCTCTTTTCGTCAATTAGATTTAATTGATCAAGTCGAGTCTGGATCCAATCATCTTCATTCAAGTCTGCATCCTTCATTATCCGGAGAGAGGGTATCTGGATTTCGATCGGCAAGACTGCCTCCATGCCATACACCAAAGAGAAAGGAGTTGCCCCGGTTGATGTCCTTGCTGAGGTGCGGTACCCATGAAGAGCGAACGGTAACATCTCGTGCCAATCTTTATAGGTCACTGTCATCTTCTGCACAATTTTCTTGATATTTTTATTGGCTGCCTCTACAGCCCCATTCATCTTCGGCCGGTAGGGAGAAGAATTGTGGTGCTGTATCTTGAATTGTTCACAGAGTTCAGTGATCATTTTGTTATTGAGATTGGTACCGTTGTCCGTAATGATTCTTTACGGGACTCCGTACCGACAGATCAGATTATGCCGGATGAAACGCGCCACGACGCTCTTGGTTACTGTGGCATAGGAAGCTGCCTCAACCCATTTCGTGAAGTAATCGATCGCCACCAAGATGAAGCGATGCCCATTGGATGCCGTTGGTCGGATCTCTCCGATCATATCGATGCCCCACATTGCGAAAGGCCAAGGTGCCGTCAGGACATTCAAAAGAACCGGAGGGATATGCACCTTGTCAGCATATATCTGGCATTTATGACAAGTTCGGGAGTGCTGGTAACAATCGGCTTCCATTGTGGACCAGAAATATCCTGCCCGAAGGATTTTCTTAGCCATGGTGTGTCCACTGGAATGGGTTCCAAATGTACCTTCATGCAGTTCCATCATGATTTTCTCAGCTTCAGCCTTATCCACACAACGCAGCAGAGTTGAATCATGATTCCGCTTGTAGAGAATGCCGTTGCTGAGGAAGAATTTTGCAGCAAACCTCCTCATGAACTTCTTATCATTGACAGACGCACCTTCGGGGTATTCCTGAGCTTCCAAGTACCTCTTCACCTCATGATACCAGGGTTTTTCAGTCACCTTTTCAGCCTCGAGCTCACAGCAGTATGCCGGTTCATCCAACTTCCAGATTATGATTCGGGGAGCCTCATTGTCCCATTTAACTTTGAACATTGAAGACATCGTGGCTAGTGCGTCCGCTAGCTGATTCTCCTCTCTGGGGAAATGCTCAAAAGTTATCTCTTCAAAGTGAGGGAGCAAGGTCGACACATACTCCTTGTAAGGAATGAGATTCGGGTGTTTCGTATCCCACTCGCCTTTGATATGATTGATCACGAGAGCGGAATCTCCGAAGACACTTAGAAACTTGATCCTCAAATCGATTGCAGCTTGTAATCCCATGATACATGCCTCATATTCTGCCATGTTGTTGGTGCAGCTGAAACATAATCGGGCGGTGAGTGGAGTATGAGTCCCCTTGGGAGATATGATTACAACGCCGACGCCGTTACCCAAAGCATTGGAGGCTCCATCAAAATGCATAGACCATCGGGATCCTTCCTCAGGTCCTTCATCCGGTCCAGGTACCTCACAGTCAGTTACCACCATGATGTCTTCGTCCGGAAAATCAAAGTTCAATGATTGGTAATCGTCCACAGGTTGGTGTGCCAAATGATCTGCCAGTACACTTCCCTTAATTGCTTTCTGAGTTGTATACTGGATGTCATATTCTGTTAAGATCATTTGCCATCTCGCTATTCTTCCAGACAGAGCAGGATTTTCAAATATGTACTTGATGGGATCCATCTTTGAAATCAATAAAGTAGTGTGAGTCAGCATATACTGTCTCAGCCGGCGAGCAGCCCATACAAGAGCGCAGCAAGTTTTCTCAAGCAGTGAGTAACGAGACTCACAGTCGGTAAACTTTTTGCTCAAGTAATAAATAGCGTGCTCTTTTCGGCCAGACTCGTCATGCTGCCCCAGCACACACCCCATTGAATTATCAAGTACCGTCAAGTATAGTATCAGAGGTCTTCCTTCCACCGGTGGCATAAGAATGGGTGGCTCTTGGAGGTATTCCTTTATCTTTTCAAAGGCGGCCTGACATTCATCATTCCAGCGTACTACTTGATCTTTCTTCAGTAATTTGAAGATTGGCTCACAAGTAGCAGTCAGATGTGAGATGAATCGGGCAATGTAATTCAGTCGTCCTAGGAAACCTCTGACTTCTTTCTCTGTTTTTGGAGTCGGCATCTCTTGTATGGCTTTTACCTTGGCAGGGTCCACCTGAATACCCTTATCACTTACAATGAAACCTAGCAATTTTCCGGACCTCACCCCGAAGGTGCATTTGTTGGGATTCAATCTCAGCTTGTACAACTTGAGTCGGTCAAACAACTTCCTCAGATGGTCAAGGTGCTCCTCCTCAGTTTGAGACCTTGCAATCATGTCATCAACGTATACCTCAATTTCATGATGGATCATATCATGAAACAAAGCAACCATGGCACGTTGATAGGTTGCCCCAGCATTTTTCAACCCGAATGGCATGACCTTATAACAGAAGGTGCCCCACTGAGTCACAAAGGTAGTCTTCTCCATATCCTCTGGAGCCATCTTGATCTGATTATACCCTGAAAAACCATCCATGAAGGAGAACACCTTGTGTTGAGCTGTATTGTCAACAAGGACATCAATGTGAGGTAGGGGGAAGTCATCCTTGGGGCTGGCCCTGTTCAGATCCCTATAGTCGACACACATTCTGACTTTCCCGTCCTTCTTCGGCACTGGCACTACATTGGCAACCCATTGAGGGTAAGAAGTCACTGCAAGGAACCCGGCATCAAACTGCTTCATAACCTCGGCCTTGATCTTTTCAGACATCTCTGGACGCATCCGTCGAACTTTCTGCTTTACCGGAGGGCAATCTTCCTTGGTTGGCAAATGGTGAACTACAATGTCGGCATCCAAACCAGGCATATCTTCATAGGACCAAGCAAAGATCTCCATGTAGTCCTGTAGCATCTGGATCAATCGTTGCTTCACGCTGAGCTCTAGATTGGCACCAATCTTGACCTCTTTCCTATCTGTCTCAGTACCCAAGTTAATTGTCTCCACAGGCTCTTCATGTGGTTGAATAGCCCTCTCTTCCTGTAGTAGCAGTCTTGCAAGTTCACCAGGCACTTCGCAATCATCTTCACCTTCGTCTTCGGCCAAGTTGATCGGATTTTCGAAGTCATAACTGGCGGTAGCAGAGCTGTTACCAGTGAGATCCAGAGTGGATTGAAACCTGTATAAGTGAGTGTGTGTAAATACAGCTGTTTTGCAATATAACACAGAAAGGAAAAGAGCAAAAGATTTGAAATGCAACAAACGTCCAATGTTTTGATTGATGATATATGAAAATGTCATACAAAAAGCCCTCACAAATGGAGCTACGATGCCCCGGGTAGGACACCGAGCCAACAGAGTTTTAACATATTGTTTGTTACAAATTGGAAATCAAAAGAAATCAATTACTGCGTGACAAATGTGATAGGGGTAAAATCCTTTGCCGTCCAGTTGCTCGGTCCGTCGCTGGTAGTCGGGTAGATCCAACTGTCAAACTCAACTTCCTCCACATCTTCCTCGATAGCATTCACCCTTGAGCTGGAAATAAACACCGGAGCCTTTCCGATCTTCTCTTTGCGCACCGCCTTCTGAGCCTCTGCAGTAAAGCCTAGCCCAAACTTGTCGTTCTTCTGAGTGAAGTCAGGAAGCTGACCCCAGTGTGCACAATTGCCTTTCTGAACCACAGCCCGGGCATCCCTTAGGGAAGCCATCTTCAAGGAATCATTCTCTTCGGCCGTTGTCTCTGCAGCTGCTGAAATTGGATGTACCTCCTCGAAATGTTGGAAGGGGGTTTCAATGAACTCTCCGTCCATCTCGATGTACCTGAAGGAATTCAAATGGCTCACCATATACTCCTCTTCTCCTTGTACAGTGACGATCTTCCCCCTGACAGGATACTTCAGCTTTTGGTGGAAGGTGGAGGTCACGGCCCCAGCTTTATGGATCCAAGGTCGACCCAACAGACAAGAATACGACGGACGTATATCCATCACGCAAAAGGTAGAGTCAAACACTTGAGAGCCCACACGGATAGGGATGTTAACCTCTCCATGAACCATCCTTTTGGAACCGTCAAAGGCCCTGACGATGATATTGCTGGGTTTCAACTCCAGGCCTTCATAATCCAGACGATCTAAAGCCTTTTTCGGAAGAACATTCAAGGAAGAACCAGTGTCCACCAATACATGTGCCAGAGTAGTGTCCCTGCATTCAATAGAGACATGCAGGGCATCATTGTGGTCTCTCCCTTTTGCGGTCAGGTCAGCATCCGAAAAACCCAAGCCGTTGTCCGCTGTCAGATTCGCTATGCAGTCAGTGAACTGGACTGCAGACGTCTCTTGCGGCACATAGGCCGTCTTGAGAAATGAGATTAAGGCCTTAGCATGGGCCTCGGAGCATAACAATAGGGAGAGCAGGGAGATCTTGGAGGGTGTATGCCCCAACTGCTCGACAACATTAAAATCACTCTTCTTTATTATTTTTAGAATCTCCTCCATTTCTTGTCGGGAGGCCTCAGCATTTACGGGTATTGGTGCCTCCATCCGGGCAGGCTCTTCTCCAATCCCCTTGCCCCGAGCATTTGATGACTCGGCAGCAGGGGACACAATTTGATCAGCAACATGACTAGGTAAACTTGCAGGTTTTATGAGGAGGGGTTTTCGAATAGCGGGCGGCGCAATGTCAGGCGAAAAGAGCCTGCCACTGCGGGTGACTTTAGCTGGACCAGTGATATCGCAAATACTGGCACTAGCGTCAAATTCTTGCTTGATTCCATTTACATACACGTCCGCCCCATAATGCCAGGGGACAGCTTTATCAGACACGTAAGAGAGGGGCCCTGGAACAGTAATGATCACAGGCGCAACTGTCATGATTTGAATAGGCTTCTTCGGGGGAGCCTTGATTGGATTTTTGAAGATGGTAATCACGGAAACTTCTTTCATCGGTACCAATTGAACAACAGTCTTTTTGAATAGAATCTCCTTGCTATCCATTAGGCCTTGGATGCCTAACCTTAGCAAGGGACAATCAGATAGGGAAATAGCACAGAATGGGCAACCTTCGCCGCAACCCGGAAATAAACCGGCCCGCAGTAGGTTCTTCTTAACAGTCTTCAAAGGGGTAACAACTTCATCTACCGAAACAGCATACACTTCTTCCTCAATGGCACTTACCCTATGCTGGGGCATAGGAGCCGTTACAACATTCGGTATTTCCGGCGCTTCAAACTGAATTTCCTTTGCGTCGATCAGATCTTGCACTTTGTTTCTTAAGGCCCAGCAATCATCAGTAGTGTGCCCGGGACTATCAGAATGATAAGCACACCGGGCATTTGGGTTGTATTTAGGAGATGCAGTGTTGACGACCTTAGGAGCCTCTTTGAGGGTCACCAGGTTGGTGGATAACAGTTGGGGTAAAATTTGAGATAATGTCATACTCAATCGGGTATACTGCCTCTTGGGCCTTTCACTTCTTTGTTGATTGTACTGCTGAGGAGCAGCAACAGGTTTGGAGATGACCAAAGCATTGACGGCTTGGCGACTTTCGGGCTTGACCTGTCTTCTAGGACCATAGACAGCACTTGCTTCTTTCTTAAATGGCCTCTTCTCAGTACTTGTAGAGGCAGCCTTTTGTATCTTGCCTGACCTGATGCCAGCTTCAATTCTTTCTCCCGTTAATATCAAATCTGTGAACCCAGCGGAGGAGTTACCAACCAAATGATTGAAAAACGGACCAGACAACGTTCCCAGAAACATATCAACCAGCTCTCGATCAGTTAATGGAGGCTGCACCCTGCCAGCCAAATCTCTCCATTTTTGAGCGTACTCTTTGAACCCTTCACCCGTTCCTAGAGACATACCCTGAAGTTGGGTACGTGTGGGAGCGAGATCAGAATTGTATTGGTATTGTCTGTAGAATGCGGTTGCCAAATCTTCCCAGTGTCGGATGCTAGCTCCATCCAATTGGTAGAACCATTCAAGTTGTGACCCCGAGAGACTATCTTGGAAGAAGTGAATCCAGAGGTTCTTATCCGCCGTGTAAGGTTGGATTTTCCTTACGTACGACCTTAGATGTAGCTTTGGGCAGGAGATCCCATCATACTTGGCGAAGGCAGGCGCCTTAAACTTGTGTGGAATGACTACCCCAGAAGATAACCCCAAATCTCCGAAATCCAGTCCTGGCACATTCTGAATTTCCATGGCGCTCAAGCGGTCTTCCAATTGTTTGTATCTGTCAGCAGCAGGTGGGTATTTCTCGTCGTTATAGTCCGTCTCGTTGTCGGAGACTGCGGGACTAGGAGCTCCTCCCCCTTGGGGACTGTTTTTCTCAGCAGAAGAAGTGGTTGGATCAGCTTCATTGTGGAGTGTGTTCCCAAATCTGCGTCCGGTGTTGAACAATGCAGTCCTCTTTTTCTTCTTCTTCTTCAGGAGTAGAGTCTTCAACTCTTGCTGGCCTTGGGCTAGGCTTAGGACCATCTCTTGAAACTGTGCACTTTGGGCCTGAAGGGCCTTGATTGCTTGCTCACTGGAGGAGTCTGGATTCATGATGACTGTGCACACAAACAGCGAAGAAAATTAAGCGACCTGTGAAATAGGGTACCTGCTATGCATATGGTGCAATGGAATGCGTATGTATGCAATGCATTCAAGGATTTAGAATATTCAAAATTTGTTGTAGACAAAAAGGAACGCACATCATATTAATAAGGAGAAATTCGTTAGTACATAAATGCCTCATGGGCCAAATATTACAAAATAACTCCTTAAGATAAAAAAACATTGCGCATCCTCTTTGGTGCGATGTAGGTGTTGAGATTCCTTTCCTCGTGCAGCAGGCGGGTGAGTTCCAGGACCTTCTTTTCACTAGCATGTAGACTGGTCTCAAGAGAATTCCGTTCTTCCTTAAGCTGGACCCAGCTCTTCTGCATCTCTTCCCAGGAGGTGGGCATGTCAGGATGTTGAATGGTGTAGGATGCCTCTCCTTCCCAGACTGGTTCTTTGATCACAGGAAGTGTTGTACCCCAAAATTTGCCCTCCCATATTCTCCAAGATTTGTCAAAATCAAGGTCACAAAAGTCCCCAAGGGTTATGCAGTTCAACTGTCTCCTATACAGTCAAAACTAGGGTTTGGGTTCTGATCAAGAAAATGAAGTTTTCAAAGGCCCAATCAAGTCTCACATGCCTACAAATATGGTCAAGTATCTTCATATCAAGTTTCAAGGCATTCAGCTCAAGATTGCATAGTCAAAACCCTAGATTGCACTACAGTCAACTGTAGGGGCAAAATGGTCATTTGACAGTCAAAAGTTCAAATTTTTGATCAACATATCATTTTGAAGCCACAAACATCATTTGATCAATGCTTGATCATGATTCTCAAAATTTGGCTCAGAAATCATCAAAGATGCAAAAGTTGCTATATTTGGACAGCTGAAAAAGTCAACTGAAATTGACCAGGGCATAACTTTCACATGGATTATCAGAAAAATTCCATCCAAAGCTCATTTTGAAGAGAAAGACATTTCCTACAATTCATCTTCATATTCCAAGTCCAAGAAATGCTCTCACAAAAAGTTATCAATTTCAACATTATAGGTCATTTTCAAAAGTCAACAAAAAGGGGCTTTAAGTCAAAGGCCATAACTTGAGATTGGTAAATCAAAATGACATGGGACCAAAGGCATTAGTTAAAGGACTCAAAGACCTTTCCAAAATGTCCAAGAACATGTGAAAAGCTTAAAAATTGACCAAGATATGCCTTGTGGAAGTTGGGAAATTTTTGGGAATTTTGAAAAGTCAACATTGATGCAAAAGGCCTAAATTTGCTATTGGGCCCATTTTTCTTCCAAGTTTCTTCATGCCAAGCCTATGCACGACCATTAGGCCCAAAGGGAAGTATTTTCTCATTTTTTAATTATTTATTTGAATTTATATTAATATTAATTCATTTAAATTAATTAAATACATGAAAAATAACAAACTTGACCTAAAAAAATCTTTTCATGCATGTTTATTCTCAATATCACGTGCATATCCCAATTAGGCAAGTTTTGATGAGATTTGAGCATGATTGAACCAAAAACCATGAAAAAAGATTCAAAAAAGATCTTCCAAAATCAAAGATTGAAAACAATTATTGCTTTGGATTTTATTCAATATTTTTAACCTAATAGCTTCCCTATATGATCAGAACCAAAGACCTAATGCAAAGAGACTACAAGCTGCGCCCCAAGAACCCTTTGCAAATTGAAATTTTTCCATAAAACACAAAAACTGAAAACCAGTTTCAAGGTCGATTCAAGCTTCAACTTTCATTCCATTAGCATCCTGAAGCACCACTGAACGTTTCTCAATCATTAACATCAACCAAAACACCCTGAATTGGTACCCCTAAGTCAAACTGTATCTCAAAACTTCTGAAATCGTATAGCATGATTCAAGCATATTTTGGCATTTTTATTTATGTATTCATATTCATAATGATGTTTCTAAACTGACCAATGCGTTTGATTGCATTTTTGTGCCATATACATGAATCTGCCATGCGAGAATTCTAGGGTTGCAGGTTTTCTAAATTGGGGATTTTGCATAGAGGAAAAATTAGGGCTCATGAACACCATGGTTGCATACAGCAGGTCTGGACGAAGAAGACCCCATACTCGCGATGGATTTATGACCCACATAGCGCTAATCGCTATTTTTCCAAAGGGCCTCTAAAACAACGCTCAAAAACCGTGGCCTATCTGTTTTAGTTTCAGGGCAAACGAGGACGAAGACCTCGTGGCGAAGCATGATAGGCGGATTTAAAAAATTCGCGCGCGTTCCAAGCGGTGTTCCACTTTTCTTTTATATTATTTGTATTATATTATATGTTAAATGTGATTGAAACGGCTCAGTGGCAGGGACAAACGTTGGTAACATCAAAGACCTGGGTTCAAGTCCCAGGTCTGGCAAATTTCAATGCTATTTTTCAATATGAAATCCTATGCTTTGCCAACGTCCAGGTGCACTATGTTCCATCCTCATCCAACCTCCACGCGTCCAAAGGGCATCAAATCCATGGCCAAGATTCAAGGTGCATCATACATCAGGTCAACGCGTTGGCACATGATCCAGAAAGTCAATAAGATTCAAAATCAAATGGGCCTGATTTGCTAGGCCTATACCTCCTGAATTGGGGACTCCCCCCCCTGGTTTGCCTTGTTATTTTTTTTCTTTCTTTAATTTTTCTTTTTTTTTCTTTTATTTGC
Organism: Vicia faba; assembly: GCA_948472305.1. Classification (NCBI taxonomy): domain Eukaryota; kingdom Viridiplantae; phylum Streptophyta; class Magnoliopsida; order Fabales; family Fabaceae; genus Vicia; species Vicia faba. Next base: position 28,927 of record CATIWC010002070.1, on the reverse strand, counting down.
TATTTATTTAGTTAATTATTTTTTACAAAATATAAAAACATTCAAAATCAGAAAAGACCAAAAAATATAATTTTTATTTTATTATTTTCATAAATAAATGCTTGTAATTATTTAGTTTTAATTAGGTTACAAATTCAATTCCTTTTTAATTACTAAAATCCAAAAAATAGAATTTAGGTTTAATAACTTTTATTTTATATTTTTTAATTTTTCCCTTTTTTTCAGAATAATAATATTAGTTATTTATTTTCATAAATTAAAAATTGTACATAAATAATTTAGGGTTTAATTTAGGTTTTTAATTTAATTCTTTCCCAATAAACTTAAAAAATGTTAGAATTAGGGTTTGGACATTTTACTTTAATTATAATTAATCCTTTTTCTTATTCAATCTAAAAAATACAAAAATAATAAAAAAACATTCCTTTTAAATCTTTAATTTTAATTCCTCCTTAATTAATTCATTAACTTTAAATATTTTTGTAAAAGGGTCCAACGCCCATTGTTTTAATTATTTTCTTTCGCGCATTTACTTTATCGTTTATTATAATTTTGTACCTCTCCCAAAGCCATGTAATTTTATTTTTCGCACTTTTATTTATCGCTTTATTTATTTTCCGCTAAATCGGGTCCGGTTTAATTTCGGCGATGTGGACCCGCGCCATTTGTAATAGCCTTAGATTTATTTTTCCGCAAACTTTATAACTGTTAAATATGCATGCAAGAATGAATGTCCTGATTAAAATCAAGCGTAGATCACAACAAACATGACAAGACAAATAACTGAAACATGACACACGATTCGCACACACCACCCCTAGGGTACGCCTCACTGTTGCCTTTCGAAAGGTGATCGTCGAGTAGAGGATGTCTTAGTAGGTCCTCATGATCCGGGAACCTGGCATGAGGGTAGCTTCTAAGGTGTCTTCCCATTGCTCTGGTGATCACCATGTCCCGAACCTCGAATTGACCCGAACACCTCCAACGGTGGTGCTACCTACCTCTCAATGGTGGGATGGCACTACTTTTAAGGACATTTACACAGACGAATTCCTTAGGGTAGGTAGGTTCTCAAGGATACTTGCTCTCTTCAAAACAAACTGAAATCTTTTCACACCAACACTTTTCAAAAGCTTTCAAAGCAAATTTTTCAAACACTCTGACGTATGAGTCGATCTGAATTTTTTTTAAAGAAACTTTTTTTAAACCCACATTGAAAAGCAAACAAACATTTTTGAAAACACAAATGAGCAAGTATCTAAGAGCCCATGGATAACCATGGATAGAAAGGGTGCTAACACCTTCCCTTTCTATAACCTACCTCCCGAACCGAGAGCAATCTCTATAAGGAATTTTTCTGTGCTTTTGTCCTTTCCATTTGGAGAAAATAAAAGACGGTGGCGACTCTTGCTTCCGCGACATTTCACGAACCAGCGTTAAACAGTCAATTCCAGATCCACCGATCACAGAACTGGCGACTCTGCTGGGGACAAACTTAAAGTGAGGTGTACCTTAGGGCTAGCTTATAACTATGTTTTCAATTGTTTTCCTTGTGTGCTTTAAATTGTGGGTTGCTTGGGAGTTCTATAGATCCTAACCCGGATCTGGGGGATACCTTTCTTAGAAAGTAGCAACAAGGCTGTGAGGGAACTGTGCGGGGTATACCGACATGGTTGAAACAGTCTGCTACGTTGATGTGGCACTTTGGTGTGTACCGGTAACCCTTGAGTTCAGTCAAGGAGAGTACGGGGCCTCCGCGTGGTGTCGTGAAGCATCAACAGACCTTAGGAATCTTAATTGAACAATCTTGGCCTCTTTAGGGTAGTGAGATAACTGACTTTGGTGCAGTCCGAGGTTGGTTGATACTCGATACTACACTCAATTGAGGGTTGCTTTCCTGGAATATTTCGGTCGCCAGTTCAGTGGCTAAATCGAAACGATGAACAATGAAAGCAATCCCGTGATATTGGGAACCTTAGAACCCGGTTACTTTGATTAGGACAGGTTGAACCCACCAACTCAAGAGGGTACTACCCAGACCCCATGCTGGCCTTAAACCTTAAGGGCTTGTCTTGTGTGCCTTGTGTGCCCTATATGTTTGTCTTTGTAAATATCTGTGGTGTGTTTAATCATAGCATCATGACATCATCCAGCATCATATGCATTGACTAACCATTTCAGGGGTTCGAATTTTCATCTTTGTTCTTGTTTTGTAGGACATGGAAACGGTTCGTAGAAAGACCATTCAAGTCAATCTTGTAAGGATACCTCCTCAGCTTAAGGAGCTTATATCCAGGATTCCCGAGAACTCGTCCTTCAGTGAAAGGCATGGAAGCCTCATCAGCTTGGTCAACACCAACATTGAGGAAGATATGATTAAGGTCCTGTTCCAATTCTTTGACCCTCTGCATCACTGTTTTACCTTCTTGGACTATCAGTTGGTACCTACATTGGAGGAGTTCTCCCGGCTCCTGAAGATCCCCATCCGTGATCAGCTACCCTTCAACGGTACAGAAAAGGAACCTAAGCTCGAAGAGATTGCTAAAGCCTTGCACCTACAGTCATCTGATCTCAAGGGACATTGGGAAGTCAGAAGTGGTATCAAAGGGTTCTTAGCCAGGTTTCTGTTTGAAAAAGCTCATGAATGTTGGAACTCCCTTGACTTGCAAGCTTTTGAAGAGGTTGTGGCCCTCCTTGTCTATGGTTTGGTGTTGTTCCCTAACCCAGATCAGCTCATTGACATCAGTGCTGTCCAGATCTTTATGTCCAGGAATCCTATACCTACGTTGCTGGGGGACATCCTTCACTCATGTTACACTCGAACCATGAGAAAAAGAGGTGTCCTTATGTGTTGCACTCCTCTCCTGGGAAGTTGGTTTATTTCGCACCTTCCCCAATCAGTCCTGAAGAATGAGCGGGGATTGAGATGGTCACAACGGTTGATGACTCTTACCCATGCAGATATACATTGGTGTCCTAGATCCAGAGGAGATGTCACTATCATTGATCGTTGTGGGGAGTACCCTAATGTTCCTTTACTTGGAATCAGAGGAGGTATTACTTATAGTCCATGCCTGGCTTGGAGACAGTTTGGTTATGCTCGGAGGGATGGTCCTCATGACATGTTGATTCCTGACATAGTTTTTGACTTCGACAGTGATACTCAAGGACTTCGCCAGAGATTTATCAGAGCCTGGAGGATGCCCAGTAGGATAGACAGCAAGACACTGGGGCATAGGAACTCCATCCCTTTGGAGCCTTATCTCAAATGGGTACGCGCCCGCTCTCAGAAGTTAGTGATGCCTTATCCTCACATACTTCCAGTAATCAAAGAACCAGTCTTGGAAGGGGAAGTGTCTCATGTTATTCAGCACCCTGATATGCCCACATCCTGGGAAGAGATGCAGAAGAGCTGGATCCAGCTTAAGGAGGAAAGGAATTCTCTCGAGACTAGTCTGCATGCCAGTGAAAAGAAGGTCTTGGAGCTCACCCGCCTGTTGCATGAGGAGAGGAACCTCAACACCTACATAGCTCCGAAAAGGATGCGCAGTGTATTTTGGGATTGACTTGATTTTTGTATTTTTTGCCCAAGAGGCCTTGATGTATTAAACAATAATTTCTTTAATGATAACGTGTGTTCTTTTCTTGTCTACAACAAATTTGAACTTTCGAACCCTTGAATGCATTGCATACGCATTTCATACATCATGTGCATAACAGGTTCTTTCCTCTTTTCAGGTCGCTTACAGTTCTTCGCTGTTTATTTCAGCATCATGAATCCCGGATCTGAATCAACAGAGACATCAATCAAGGCTCTCCAGGCGCATAATGCGCAGTTCCAGGAACTAATCATGGGTCTGGCCAAAGGCCAAGAAGAACTAAAGACTATGCTCCTGAAAAAGGAGAAGAAGAAGAAGAGAAGAACTGTTCTATTCAACTCGGGCCGAAGGTTCGGCAATACTCTGCAACATGAAGAGGCTGTTTCTTCTGTTGGCAAGAGTCCTTCTCAGGCAGAAGTAAAGGTTCCTACTCCAGAGGTCTCCGACAACGAGACAGATTTTGATGAGGAACAGTACCCTCCTGAAGACAACAGATACAAACAACTGGAGGACAGGTTGAAGGCTATGGAGGTGCAACAGGCACCTGGGCTGGATTTCGGAGATCTGGGTTTGTCGACTGGTGTGATCATTCCCCACAAGTTCAAAGCACCCACCTTCTCCAAGTATGACGGGGCATCCTGTCCCAAGCTGCATTTGAGGTCCTATGTTCGAAAAATTCAGCCGTACTCTGCGGACAAGAATCTATGGATCCACTTCTTCCAGGAGAGTCTTTCAGGGACTCATCTCGAATGGTTCTATCAGCTGGATGGGACCAAAGTTCGTAACTGGGAGGAGCTGGCTACTGCTTTCTACAAGCAGTATCAGTATAATGCCGACCTTGCCCCCACACGTACCCAACTCCAGGGTATGGCGTTAGGTGCAAGCGAAGGTTTTAAGGAGTACGCTCAGAAGTGGAGAGACCTGGCTGGCAGGGTGCAGCCACCATTGACTGATCGGGAGTTGGTTGACATGTTCTTGGGAACCCTATCTGGGCCATTCTTCAACCATCTCATCGGGAATTCTTCTGCTGGTTTCACTGATTTAATCTTGACTAGAGAGAGAATTGAAGCGGGGCTGAAGTCTGGGAAGATTGCAAAGGGTGCATCATCCTCTAGTTCGGAAAAGAAACCATTTAAGAAGGAGTCTAGTGCCGTGTATGGCTCTAGAAGATCAGAAAGACATGAGCACCGCCAATCTGTCAGTGCGGTCATGATTGCTAAGCCTGCTGCCGCTCCCCGGCCAAACAATACTCAGAAGGTGGAAAGACCCCGGAGAGAATTCACCCGCTTAAACATGACTTTGTCGCAGATCCTGCCACAGTTGCTCGCAACTAATTTAGTGACTGTCAGGGAGGCGCCAAAGTTTCCAAATACTGCATCCCCCAAGTACAACCCGAATGCTCGTTGTGCTTACCACTCAGAAAGCCCGGGGCATTCTACTGACGACTGTTGGGCACTAAAGAACAAGCTGCAGGACCTCATTGATGCTAAGGAAGTACAGTTTGAGGCGTCCGACAAGCCTAATGTGGTAACAGCTCCCCTGCCTGCTCATGGGATAAATGCTATTGGGGATGAAGAGGAAGTTGATGAAGCTGAGTTTGATAGCTGGATCTACCCGGCTGCTGACGGTGGACTTAACAATTGGAGCGCCAAGGACAATTTCCCTGTTTCTTTTGTTACTAAGTAATAAACTTCTTTGTTTCGTTATATTTTGTAATAGACAATGATAAACTCTATGGCCCGGTGTCTTACCCGAGGCACCGTGTTGCTATTTGTGAGGGCATACAAACTGTCATTTTATACATCATGAATGAAAATCTTGGACGTATTTTTCGCATTGCAAATATTGTGTTCCTTTTCTGTCTTTCATTTCCTTTACATAATTTTCAAAAACAGCTGTATTTACACACACACTCACTCATACAGGTTCCAATCCACTCTGGATCTCACTGATAACAGCTCTGCTAATGCCAATTATGACTTCGAAAATCCGATCAACTTAGCCGAAGACGAAGGTGAAGATGATTGCGAAGTGCCTGGCGAGCTTGCAAGACTGTTGCTTCAGGAAGAGAAGGCAATTCAACCCCATGAAGAGCCAGTGGAAACTATAAACCTGGGTACTGAGGCAGACAGAAAAGAGGTAAAGATTGGTGCCAACCTAGAGCTCAGCGTGAAGCAACGGTTAACCAAGATGCTGCATGACTATATGGAGATCTTTTCCTGGTCCTATGAAGACATGCCAGAGTTGGATACCGATATTGTTGTCCATCATTTGCCGACTAGGGAAGACTGCCCTCCAATTAAGCAAAAGGTCCGTCGGATGCGTCCAGAGATGTCCGAAAAGATTAAAGCCGAGGTCATGAAACAGTTTGATGCCGGTTTCCTTGCAGTGACTTCGTACCCTCAGTGGGTTGCTAATGTGGTGCCGGTACCTAAAAAGGACGGCAAGGTCAGAATGTGTGTTGATTACAGGGATCTGAACAGGGCCAGCCCCAAGGATGACTTCCCTTTACCTCACATTGATGTCCTTGTTGATAATACGGCTCAGCACAAAGTGTTCTCTTTCATGGATGGCTTTTCAGGTTACAATCAGATCAAGATGGCACCTGAAGACATGGAAAAGACTACATTCGTTACTCAGTGGGGCACCTTCTGTTACAAGGTCATGCCGTTCGGATTAAAGAATGCTGGGGCAACCTACCAACGTGCCATGGTTGCCTTATTTCATGATATGATCCATCATGAGATCGAAGTGTATGTGGACGACATGATCGCTAGGTCCCAGACTGAGGAAGAGCACCTAGATCATCTGCAGAAGTTGTTTGACCGATTGAAACTGTACAAGCTGAGATTGAACCCGAACAAGTGCACCTTCGGGGTAAGATCCGGGAAGTTACTAGGCTTCGTGGTCAGTGATAAAGGTATTCAAGTGGACCCTGTTAAGGTCAAAGCTATTCAAGAGATGCCAGTTCCTAAGACAGAGAAGGAAGTCAGAGGCTTTTTAGGACGCCTGAATTACATCGCTCGATTCATATCTCATCTGACTGCTACCTGTGAGCCAATCTTCAAGCTGCTGAAGAAAGATCAGGTAGTACGTTGGAATGATGAATGTCAGGCTGCCTTCGACAAAATCAAAGAGTATCTCCAAGAACCACCTATCCTTATGCCACCGGTTGAAGGGAGACCTCTGATACTATATCTGACAGTGCTAGACAACTCAATGGGGTGTGTGCTGGGGCAGCATGACGAGTCTGGCCGAAAAGAGCATGCCATTTATTACCTTAGCAAAAAGTTTACCGACTGTGAGACCCGATACTCACTGCTTGAGAAAACTTGCTGCGCTTTGGTATGGGCTGCTCGCCGGCTGAGACAGTATATGCTGACTCACACTACCTTGTTGATCTCAAAGATGGATCCTATAAAGTACATATTCGAAAAGCCTGCTCTGTTTGGGAGAATTGCAAGATGGCAAATGATCTTGACGGAATACGACATTCAGTACACGACCCAGAAAGCCATCAAGGGAAGTGTATTGGCAGACCACTTAGCTCATCAAGCTGTAGATGACTATCAATCAATGAACTTCGAGTTTCCGGACGAAAGCATCATGATTGTAACTGATTGTGAAGTACCTGGACCGGATGAAGGACTTGAACCAGGATCCCGATGGTCTATGCACTTTGACGGAGCTTCCAATGCTTTGGGAAATGGTATCGGCGCCATCATCATATCTCCACAGGGTACTCATACTCCACTCACTGCCCGGCTGTGTTTCAACTGTACCAACAACATGGCGGAGTATGAGGCGTGCATCATGGGTCTTCAAGCTGCGATTGACCTAAGGATCAAATTTCTAAGTGTTTTCGGAGATTCCGCTCTTGTGATCAATCAGATCAAAGGAGAGTGGGATACGAAACATCCAAACTTGATTCCTTACAGAGAATGTGTGTTGACCCTGATTCCCCACTTTACAGAGATAACCTTTGAGCATTTTCCAAGAGAAGAGAATCAGTTAGCGGACGCGTTAGCTACAATGTCTTCAATGTTCAAGGTCAAATGGGATAATGAGGCTCCCCGGATCATCATCTGGAAACTGGACGAACCGGCATACTGTTGTGATCTCGAAACTGAATTGGTAACTGAGAAGCCTTGGTACCACGAAGTGAAGAGATATCTGGAAGCTCAGGAATACCCTGAAGGTGCCTCTGTCAATGATAAGAAATTCCTGAGGAGGTTCGCAGCCAAGTTCTTCCTGAGCAACGACATCTTGTACAAGCGAAACCATGATTCAACCTTACTGTGTTGTGAGGATAAGACTGAAGCAGAACGAATCATGGAAGAGCTACATGAAGGGACCTTTGGTACGCATTCCAGTGGGCACACTATGGCTAAAAAGATCCTACGGGCAGGATATTATTGGTCCACAATGGAAGCTGATTGCTACCAATATTCTAGGACATGCCACAAGTGCCAGATCTATGCGGATAAGGTGCATGTTCCTCCGGTTCCCCTGAATGTTCTGACTGCGCCATGGCCGTTTGCAATGTGGGGCATAGACATGATCGGCGAGATTAAACCTACGGCATCCAACGGACATCGCTTCATCCTAGTGGCGATTGATTATTTTACGAAGTGGGTTGAGGCAGCATCCTATGCTACAGTAACCAAGACTGTTGTGGCACGGTTCATTCGGCACAACCTGATCTGTCGGTACGGCATCCCTGAGCGGATCATTACAGACAACGGTACCAATCTAAACAATAAGATGATTGCTGAGCTTTGCGAACAGTTCAGGATACAGCACCACAATTCTTCTCCTTACAGACCGAAGATGAATGGGGCTGTAGAAGCAGCAAATAAAAACATCAAGAAGATCGTGCAAAAAATGACAGTAACTTACAAAGATTGGCACAAGATGTTACCGTTCGCTCTGCATGGGTACCGTACCTCAGCCAGGACGTCAACCGGGGCAACTCCTTTCTCTCTGGTTTATGGCATGGAGGCAGTCTTGCCGATTGAAGTGCAAATTCCCTCTCTCCGGATAATGAAGGATGCAAATTTGAACGAGGATGATTGGATCCAGACACGACTTGACCAACTCAATCTCATTGACGAAAAGAGACTTGCTGCTATCTGTCACGGTCAGACGTATCAGAAACGGATGATCAGGGCATTTAACAAAAGGGTCAGACCACAGGAGTATCAAGTTGGGGATCTGGTTATCAAGAGAATCATCCTTCCTCAGAGTGATCCAAGGGGCAAATGGACCCCTACGTACGAAGGGCCATTTGTGGTTAAGCATGTGTTCTCAGGAGGAGCAATGATCTTGACCAACATGGATGGTGACGACCTTCCTCACCCCGCCAATGCAGACATAGTTAAAAAATACTACGCATGAAAAAAGACCCGCTAGGCTGACATGCCTAGGCAAAATTTAGGGCTTCCCGTCGAACCAAAAGGGTTCGGGCAAAATGAAGGGATGAAAATAAAAAAATCTGTACACCCGGCAAGTCGAAAACCTGAAAAGGCGGCTTGGGCAAAAATGGGTATCCCGGTGGACTGAAAACCCGAAAGGGCGGTCCAGGCAAAAATTAGGGATAAAGCGTAATACTATGTCTCATTGGATCACCTTGCATCCAGAATCCGGTATCTGCATCAAGCTCAAACGGCATCGATCAGTCAGCTTCACCTTCAACCAAGGTCATCAAGTGATGAGACGCTCAGAGTTATAAAGGCAATAGCAGAGCTGAAACCCAGTGGGATCATTCATCTTTCACACAGCTGTTTTATTGTTCTTTTGTACAAAATTTGTATAAACTCTTTTGCTCGGCGACGTACCTCTTACTAGGACGCCAGCCTCTTGTATACAAAATGCCTATTCAGGCCATTCAAAAATCAATACAAATATATTTTTCAGTTAAACGTGCCAAGTGTTTTTCTTTTTTCTGTTTTGTTTTGCGAAGAACGTCCAAGGTTCAATTTGTGATATATGCATTGACAATAATTTGCTAACTCATAAATATTTGCATACGAAACAAAGGAATTAATTGCAGGTGACACTGGAAACAGGGGCAATAAAGAGTTGTCTGAGCAGTCCAATTGTTCTATCCTCCAAGGTACCAAGATAGGTTCAGCTACAGAACATAACCGGTACATTTTAAATCCCCAGAGAGTGGTTCAATAAAACAATACATTCTTCTCCAAGCTATCATCAAATATCAAAGGAAATTGAGTATCTTCCAGTAGATCTCCATACTTCCCCAGCAGCATATATTCTTAACAAGTATCCCCGGCAGTCTTGGCCTAAAGATTGTTCCCCGGCGGTATCTCAACATTCAAAGGAGCCACCTCCCCGATGCAGTTCAAAACTTCCCCAGGAGAGTCCAATCCATTTTCCCCAGGAAAAGTTGGAATCCATCTCCCCAAGCAGTAAGCTTATCCCCAGTAGATTCTGGAAGCTTATCCTCGCAAAGCACGAACGCGTCGTCCGGCTTGATTTAAAGAGTTATTTCCTCAATAGGATATAACTGGGTTATCCTCAGCCAAAAGCCACGGAAAGGTCGTCGTCAGCGTAATCCTTTCCTATCCCCAGCAGGGTCTGTTAAAACTTCCAACATAACAAGGGTATCCTCAGCAAGTTATCAACACTTCAGCAAAGCACCTCTATCCCCACAGAGTGTTGCTTCCCAGCATGGTCGTCAGAGTATCTTTTCTCCTCGCAGAACCGTCCATTTGCCAAGTTTATTCCGCAACGGAGTTATCTTCTCCTACCGGTATTCTCGCAGTTATCATCCCCAGCGGAAGTACAAGCTTATTCTTCAAACAGCAGCCCAGGAGTGACTTCCCGGCATCCGTCAAGGATTTACTTTCCTAGACGAAAACATACATAAAACATCACATACATCACAATAGCACGCATAACGCATTGCATCATACAAATCTCATTTATATCGAGAACATCATTGATTGACCCATATCATGCATTGCATATGACTGACTTTTACCTTTAAGGAAAGATGCAGTTGAAATTCTCAATCACGTCTCAAGACTTTGACCGGTTCAGTTAAATCGACCCTAAGATTTTCCTGATGCTTATCCAGTCAAAGGCCTTCTCTTGGTTCAGTCAGATCGACCCTAAGATCTCCCTGATGCTTATCCAGTTGAAGATATTTCAAGACCTTGTCCGGTTCAGTTAAATCGACCCTAAGATTTTCCTGATACTTATCCAGTCAAAGGCCTTCTCTGGTTCAGTCAGATCGACCCTAAGATCTCCCTGATGCTTATCCAGTTGAAGATATTCCAAGACCTTGTCCGGTTCAGTTAAATCGACCCTAAGATTTTCCTGATTCTTACCCAGTCAAAGGCCTCTCTGGTTCAGTCAGATCGACCCCAAGATCTCCCTGATTCTTATTCCAGTAGAAGACACCCAAGATTTTTCTCAACGAGCGTTGTTGAAGTTAAAATCACCCAAGATTTTTCTCAACGAGCGTTGTTGAAGTTAAAATCGCCCAAGGTTCTCTTACCATTCATGTTAAGGTAGCAACCATCCCTGGTTCATTCATCAGCGTTTGAAGCTCCAGACTCAGCTCCTGTGACCAGTCAGGACACATCTATACCAAGCATCTTAAATCAGCTCCTGCAACGTGTCAGGTACTCATTTTCTCTTTTGCAGGTACGCAAGTTCTCGCTAAGGAATCTCTTACGCGATCAACCTCCAGATGGCATCTGTAAGCCCATCATCCTATCCATCAATCTCCAAATGGCATCTATAAGCCCATTCCCCCACCATCACTGCTACTATGTGAGCGCAAATTTCTGGGCACTTTAGTGTTCAATCATCTTCTACCCTCGGATTACGAAAGGCACGTCCGCCAATCTGCATCCTCAGGTCTAAGAAGATTGAACAGGGGCAACTGTTGTACCCCAAAATTTGCCCTCCCATATTCTCCAAGATTTGTCAAAATCAAGGTCACAAAAGTCCCCAAGGGTTATGCAGTTCAACTGTCTCCTATACAGTCAAAACTAGGGTTTGGGTTCTGATCAAGAAAATGAAGTTTTCAAAGGCCCAATCAAGTCTCACATGCCTACAAATATGGTCAAGTATCTTCATATCAAGTTTCAAGGCATTCAGCTCAAGATTGCATAGTCAAAACCCTAGATTGCACTACAGTCAACTGTAGGGGCAAAATGGTCATTTGACAGTCAAAAGTTCAAATTTTTGATCAACATATCATTTTGAAGCCACAAACATCATTTGATCAATGCTTGATCATGATTCTCAAAATTTGGCTCAGAAATCATCAAAGATGCAAAAGTTGCTATATTTGGACAGCTGAAAAAGTCAACTGAAATTGACCAGGGCATAACTTTCACATGGATTATCAGAAAAATTCCATCCAAAGCTCATTTTGAAGAGAAAGACATTTCCTACAATTCATCTTCATATTCCAAGTCCAAGAAATGCTCTCACAAAAAGTTATCAATTTCAACATTATAGGTCATTTTCAAAAGTCAACAAAAAGGGGCTTTAAGTCAAAGGCCATAACTTGAGATTGGTAAATCAAAATGACATGGGACCAAAGGCATTAGTTAAAGGACTCAAAGACCTTTCCAAAATGTCCAAGAACATGTGAAAAGCTTAAAAATTGACCAAGATATGCCTTGTGGAAGTTGGGAAATTTTTGGGAATTTTGAAAAGTCAACATTGATGCAAAAGGCCTAAATTTGCTATTGGGCCCATTTTTCTTCCAAGTTTCTTCATGCCAAGCCTATGCACGACCATTAGGCCCAAAGGGAAGTATTTTCTCATTTTTTAATTATTTATTTGAATTTATATTAATATTAATTCATTTAAATTAATTAAATACATGAAAAATAACAAACTTGACCTAAAAAAATCTTTTCATGCATGTTTATTCTCAATATCACGTGCATATCCCAATTAGGCAAGTTTTGATGAGATTTGAGCATGATTGAACCAAAAACCATGAAAAAAGATTCAAAAAAGATCTTCCAAAATCAAAGATTGAAAACAATTATTGCTTTGGATTTTATTCAATATTTTTAACCTAATAGCTTCCCTATATGATCAGAACCAAAGACCTAATGCAAAGAGACTGCAAGCTGCGCCCCAAGAACCCTTTGCAAATTGAAATTTTTCCATAAAACACAAAAACTGAAAACCAGTTTCAAGGTCGATTCAAGCTTCAACTTTCATTCCATTAGCATCCTGAAGCACCACTGAACGTTTCTCAATCATTAACATCAACCAAAACACCCTGAATTGGTACCCCTAAGTCAAACTGTATCTCAAAACTTCTGAAATCGTATAGCATGATTCAAGCATATTTTGGCATTTTTATTTATGTATTCATATTCATAATGATGTTTCTAAACTGACCAATGCGTTTGATTGCATTTTTGTGCCATATACATGAATCTGCCATGCGAGAATTCTAGGGTTGCAGGTTTTCTAAATTGGGGATTTTGCATAGAGGAAAAATTAGGGCTCATGAACACCATGGTTGCATACAGCAGGTCTGGACGAAGAAGACCCCATACTCGCGATGGATTTATGACCCACATAGCGCTAATCGCTATTTTTCCAAAGGGCCTCTAAAACAACGCTCAAAAACCGTGGCCTATCTGTTTTAGTTTCAGGGCAAACGAGGACGAAGACCTCGTGGCGAAGCATGATAGGCGGATTTAAAAAATTCGCGCGCGTTCCAAGCGGTGTTCCACTTTTCTTTTATATTATTTGTATTATATTATATGTTAAATGTGATTGAAACGGCTCAGTGGCAGGGACAAACGTTGGTAACATCAAAGACCTGGGTTCAAGTCCTAGGTCTGGCAAATTTCAATGCTATTTTTCAATATGAAATCCTATGCTTTGCCAACGTCCAGGTGCACCATGTTCCATCCTCATCCAACCTCCACGCGTCCAAAGGGCATCAAATCCATGGCCAAGATTCAAGGTGCATCATACATCAGGTCAACGCGTTGGCACATGATCCAGAAAGTCAATAAGATTCAAAATCAAATGGGCCTGATTTGCTAGGCCTATACCTCCTGAATTGGGGACTCCCCCCCCTGGTTTGCCTTGTTATTTTTTTTCTTTCTTTAATTTTTCTTTTTATTTCTTTTATTTGCTATTTATTTAGTTAATTATTTTTTACAAAATATAAAAACATTCAAAATCAGAAAAGACCAAAAAATATAATTTTTATTTTATTATTTTCATAAATAAATGCTTGTAATTATTTAGTTTTAATTAGGTTACAAATTCAATTCCTTTTTAATTACTAAAATCCAAAAAATAGAATTTAGGTTTAATAACTTTTATTTTATATTTTTTAATTTTTCCCTTTTTTTCAGAATAATAATATTAGTTATTTATTTTCATAAATTAAAAATTGTACATAAATAATTTAGGGTTTAATTTAGGTTTTTAATTTAATTCTTTCCCAATAAACTTAAAAAATGTTAGAATTAGGGTTTGGACATTTTACTTTAATTATAATTAATCCTTTTTCTTATTCAATCTAAAAAATACAAAAATAATAAAAAAACATTCCTTTTAAATCTTTAATTTTAATTCCTCCTTAATTAATTCATTAACTTTAAATATTTTTGTAAAAGGGTCCAACGCCCATTGTTTTAATTATTTTCTTTCGCGCATTTACTTTATCGTTTATTATAATTTTGTACCTCTCCCAAAGCCATGTAATTTTATTTTTCGCACTTTTATTTATCGCTTTATTTATTTTCCGCTAAATCGGGTCCGGTTTAATTTCGGCGATGTGGACCCACGCCATTTGTAATAGCCTTAGATTTATTTTTCCGCAAACTTTATAACTGTTAAATATGCATGCAAGAATGAATGTCCTGATTAAAATCAAGCGTAGATCACAACAAACATGACAAGACAAATAACTGAAACATGACACACGATTCGCACACACCACCCCTAGGGTACGCCTCACTGTTGCCTTTCGAAAGGTGATCGTCGAGTAGAGGATGTCTTAGTAAGTCCTCATGATCCGGGAACCTGGCATGAGGGTAGCTTCTAAGGTGTCTTCCCATTGCTCTGGTGATCACCATGTCCCGAACCTCGAATTGACCCGAACACCTCCAACGGTGGTGCTACCTACCTCTCAATGGTGGGATGGCACTACTTTTAAGGACATTTACACAGACGAATTCCTTAGGGTAGGTAGGTTCTCAAGGATACTTGCTCTCTTCAAAACAAACTGAAATCTTTTCACACCAACACTTTTCAAAAGCTTTCAAAGCAAATTTTTCAAACACTCTGACGTATGAGTCGATCTGAATTTTTTTTAAAGAAACTTTTTTTAAACCCACATTGAAAAGAAAACAAACATTTTTGAAAACACAAATGAGCAAGTATCTAAGAGCCCATGGATAACCATGGATAGAAAGGGTGCTAACACCTTCCCTTTCTATAACCTACCTCCCGAACCGAGAGCAATCTCTATAAGGAATTTTTCTGTGCTTTTATCCTTTCCATTTGGAGAAAATAAAAGACGGTGGCGACTCTTGCTTCCGCGACATTTCGCGAACCAGCGTTAAACAGTCAGTTCCAGATCCACCGATCATAGGAAGCATATGAGGATAAGGCATCACTAATTTCTGGGAGCGGGCTCGTACCCACTTGAGGTAAGGTTCCAACGGGATGGAGTTCCGGTGCCCCAATGTCTTGCTGTCTATCCTACTTGGCATCCTCCAAGCTCTGATAAATCTCTGACGAAGTCCTTGAGTATCGTTGTCGAAGTCGAAAACTATGTCAGGAATTAACATGTCATGAGGGCCATCCTTCCGAGCATAACCAAACTGTCTCCAAGCCAGGCATGGGTTGTAGGTAATACCTCCTTTGATTCCAAATAAAGGAACATTAGGGTACTCCCCACAACGATCAATGATAGTGACGTCTTCCCTGGACCTAGGACACCAATGTATATCTGCATGCGTGAGAGCCATTAACCGTTGTGACCATCTCAAACCCCGCTCGTTCTTCAAAACTGATTGCGGAAGATGCGAAATAAACCACCTTCCCAGGAGAGGAGTGCAACACATAAGGACACCCCTTCTTCTCATGGTTCGAGTGTAACATGAGTGAAGGATGTCCCCCAACAGTGTAGGTATAGGATTCCTGGTCATAAAGATCTGGACAGCACTGATATCAATAAGCTGATCTGGGTTAGGGAACAACACCAAACCATAGACAAGGAGGGCTACAACTTCTTCAAAAGCTCGTAGGTCAAGAGAGTTCCAACATTCTTGGGCCTTTTCAAACAGAAACCTAGCTAAGAACCCTTTGATACCACTTCTAACTTCCCAATGTCCTTTGAGGTCGGATGTCTGTAGGTGCAAGGCTTTAGCAATCTCTTAAAGCTTGGGTTCCTTTTCCGTACCGTTGTAGGGTAGTTGATCGAGGATAGGGACCTTCAGAAGTCGGGAGAATTCTTCCAATGTAGGCACCAACTGATAATCCGGGAAGGTGAAGCAGTGATGCAGAGGGTCAAAGAATTGGAACAGGACCTTTATCAAGTCCTCCTCAATGTTGGTGTTAACCAAGTTGATGAGTCTTCCATGTCTCTCACCGAATGAAGAACCCTCGGGAATCCTGGACAGAAGTTCCTTAAGCTGAGGAGGGATCTTTACAAGGCTAATCTGAATTGTCTTTCTGCGAGCAGTTTCCATGTCCTATAAAACAAGAACAAAGATGAAGATTCGAAACCCTTGAAATGGTTAGTCAATGCTCATGATGTTTGTATGATGTAATGATGTGATGATTAAATGCACTATAAACATTCACAAAGGCAAACATGGTAAGGCACACAAGTCACACAAGCCCTTAGAGTTTAGGCCTTTATGGGGTCTGGGTATTACCCTCTTGAAGTTTGGTGGGCTCAACCTGTCCTATCAAAAGTAACCGGGTTCTAAAGGTCCCAATATCACTGGATTGCTTTCATTGTTCATCGTTTCGATTTAGCCACTGAACTGGCGACCGAAATATTCCAGGAAAGCAACCCTCAATTGAGTGTAGTATCGAGTATCAACCAACCTCGGACTGCACCAAAGTCAGTTATCTCACTACCCTAACAAGGCCAAGATGGTTCAATTAAGGTTCCTAAGGTCAGTTGATGCTTCATGACACCACGTGGCGGCCCCGTACTCTCCTTGACTGAACTCAAGGGTTACCGGTACACACCAAAGTGCCACATCAACGTAGCAGACTGCTTCAACCATGTCGGTATACCCCGCACAGTTCCCTCACAGCCTTGTTGCTACCTAAAAAGGGTTTCCCCAGATCCGGGTTAGGATCTATAAAACTCCGATACAAAGCCCACAAATGTAAAAGTAAACAAGACAATCAATTGAAAACAAAGGTGATCTAAACCCTAAGGTTACTCCACTTTTAAGTTAGTCCCCAGCAGAGTCGCCAGTTCTGTGATACGGTGGGAGAACTGACTTGAGGTTTTGCGTTTTGTATTCGCAAATGTTGCGGTTAGCAAGAGTCGCCACCGACTTTTTATTTTATCCTAAGGAAAGGTTAAAAAGCACAGCAAAAAAACCTTTTGAGATGTTTTCTTGGGTTCGGGGAGTAGATTATAGAAAGGGAAGGTATTAGCACCCTTTCTATCCATGGTTATCCATGGGCTCTTAGTTACTTGCTTAGATCACTTGCCTTTTGTTTTCAATTGTTTTAAATGGTGCTTGAGTGTGTGGGTTTTGAAAATGTTTTTGAAAAGAGGCCAATGTGGTGGCAACCTTTGTAATGATCCATGTGGGGATGTATACAAAGATGTATGTCTTTTGAAAAAGTTTTCATTTGTTTTTGAAAGTTGTTTTGAAAGTGTTGTGAGGTGTGATTTTGAAATTAGGCAAGTGTTTTTTGTTTTGCAAGTTGATTCAAGTAACTAAGAGGTTATCTACTCCTAAATTTCTCAAAAGATTATTGCTATACTTTAACCCTTTTAACAAGTTTGCACCACCATTGTATTTGGTGGGCAACCTTTGTGTTAGGATGTGAAAGGGACGGGCGCGGATCATCGTTTAGACCATAATTGCAACAACGTTAAATGTCTTTGAGCAATCACTACTACGAAAATGGGCTTTCACAGCGCTTTTTTTTGCCCTTTAAAAGCGCTTAAAAGCGCTGCCGTAGCCAGCGCTGGCGTAGGCTACGACAGCGCTTTTTTCTGGCCAAAAGCGCTGTCGTAGGTGGACCTATCACAGCGCTTTTTCCTTAAAAAGCGCTTTGATAGGGGGGTCTTTCCCAGCGCTTTTTGAAAAGCGCTTTGATAGGTGTGCTATTTAAAATTTTTTTTTTTTATTTATCAGGCCTTTTACAGCGCTTTTTATGGAAAAAGCGCTTTGATAGGGGGGTCTTTCCCAGCGCTTTATCCATAAAAAGCGCTTTGATAGGGGGTTTCTATTTAATTTTTTTTTTTTATTTATCATGGCTTTTACAGCGCTTTATGGAAAAAGCGCTTTGATAGGGGGGTCTTTCACAGCGCTTTTTCCATAAAAAGCGCTTTGATAGGGGGTTTCTATTTAATTTTTTTTTTTTTTTATTATGGCTTTTACAGCGCTTTATGGAAAAAGCGCTTTGATAGGGGGGTCTTTCACAGCGCTTTTTCCATAAAAAGCGCTTTGATAGGGGGTTTCTATTTAATTTTTTTTTTTTTTTATTATGGTTTTTACAGCGCTTTATGGAAAAAGCGCTTTGATAGGGGGGTCTTTCACAGCGCTTTTTCCATAAAAAGCGCTTTGGTAGGGGGTTGCTATTTAATTTTTTTTTTATTTATCCTGCCTACGAAAGCGCTTTTTAGCCAAAAGCGCTTTCGTAGCTCATACAAATTTTTTAAAGTGAAACCTATAATTTGAGGTTCCCTGTGCGGCCTGTAATTTTTTTTTGGTCCAATAATTTAACCTGTAATTCAATCCTTATAATATTCACAGAAACCGGTATTATATTAACAGAAACCGGTATACCATATAATACATTTGTAACCATAACTAAATCCTTATATACATATGTAACTAAATCACATACAAAGTATATATACATTTGTAACCATAATTCAATCCTTATATACATTTGTAACCATAACTAAATCATATATAATTACATCGAAAATAATGCTCCACCGACACGGTCTTCATCCTGCAAAGTATGAATATGAACAACACGGTCAATTAAACAAACAATATTAAAGGCTCCAACACAATCAAACTAACACGTACAATAATATTTTATTCATACCCATCAGAATAATCTGTTTTCAACATAAAATTGACATATTTCCTCTTTGACTTCTTCCACTTGAACTTTCGTGTACGACATAGTATAGAGGTCATCAAAGTACTACATAAGAAATTATTACTTCAGTATATGCATGATGTTATTAAATGTAGAAATCATACAAAATTATTCTAAGTTATAAATCCATACCGTGCTTGGAATCTCTACTTGATTTTTATGAAGGATTTCTTTCATAAACCTCAAGCAAAAGTATCCGCAATCTACATCGTTATTCTGTAACGGACACTGCATAGAAAAACAGAATATATTTTATAGTTGTCGTGTAATTTTATCAAGTAACATTATTATTATAAGCAACTAATTTTGTACCTGCACTTTGATCCAAGTAATATTTGATGATTTACTCCGGGGTACCTGTGCGTCCCTTTGACTACGAAATATTTGTATTGATCTAAGAAAATAAAAACATATATTTAGATCAATCTCACAGAAATAATTAAATATATAAATATACACGAATAGTTAGAACGATCTCACTTACTGATCAACAGTTTCCTTCATAGCGGGATAGTTAGTCCATTCCCCGTCTACCGAATTCAGAAAGTACACAACTTCTTTAATCGGATCGATAGCCAACAACAACCAGTGTTTTCTAAAAATTTAAGCAACAGTTTAGAAGAAAAGTTTCTACGCAAAATAAACAAAGATATATTAGAATAAATGAAAAACTCACCCCACTGGAACAGTGTTATACGGCAAAATAAACAAGCTATCTGGGTTGCCGACGTAGGCCGTGTATCGATTCACTAAGTACTCCCTAACTGAACCCGGTTCCCTGACAATTGTCGCTCCGCTGACAATATGGGCAGACAAGAAATGGAAGCGTCTTGCCAATACAGTCTCGCGCATTTTTTTATCGTACAACAACCTTAAATAAAAACATATAAACATTAGACTATTTTCATTGAAATGTGTAAATAAATTGTTCAACTAATTAAATGATATATTTATCGGAATACCGGATGTATGCGTGAACATTGCCGATGCCTAATTCACCATGCGTCATAATCTCAGTCATTTCGTCCAATCCTATCGTTTCTTGGCAGTCAAGACCAAAGATATCTGCATCCATAAGGATTGTACGAATACCACCTGACTTCAAATCTGAGGTTTCCAAAAGTACTCCAAGTGTATTCCGATATCGAGGTACAAAAACGCCTCTTCCCCCGCCTCTTCCCCCCTTATGCATTGACTTTTTCGGGGGTGGTCTGCTACGAACAGGCTGGGTCACTTGTTGTGACACTTTCGCAGATACCTAACAATCATATAACTTAGGTAAATTATAAAATCGTTCAGTTTTAAATTCATATCATATAATAAACAATTTAAGTGTACCTCTGGAATTGATGCCATAGACTCGCCGCCTTGCTGCAAAATCTCCTTACCCTTATTAGCGGGTTTTGTAGGAGGCTAATATTAAAAAATAATTAACTTAACGGTTCAGAATTGACATTTGAAATCTAAATGATTCATATTAACGGTTTTAAACTTACCTCATCATCAATGAAAATGAGGTCCAAGGGCCATGCAACAAACGACCCTACCGCGTCTCGCACCGATCTTATATCCAAGGCCACGTCAGGTACCGGTACCAACGCATCGGGATCAATAGGATAATCTACTGATACTCTCAGGTGTCCAGCCGGGATCGGTGTATTATGAATTAAATCTCCCAAAGTGTTGTACACTTTTCCCTTGCCAACAAGGTGATAATCTGATGCCATTACGTATAGTTGGCAAGATGAAATGCCCTAAACCAATATGCATACATATTACTTTTAATTCAATAATAGAAAGAGGTGGAATAAAAATGAGAAACTTGAACAATAGAGATTTATCAATATATTTATAATTACCTCAGGAAATTTATTCTGACGGTTGATACTAGCGTTGTCACTAGTTTCTTTCGCCATTGCCGCATTGCCCTTTTCCCTCATTAATACCTCTTTATCTCTTTCCAATGCATTGACTTTTGCTTGTAATTCCATAAGTACATTCATCACTTCTGCATTGGTAGGATTTCTTTTCCGATGATGCTGGTAGAAAGAGGTTGGAGTCACACCGTGACCTTTACCCCTAACCCGACCGGAATACTCAGGAACATTCAGTGCTTTACTAAGTACGCTCCTCGTATCCTGGTCGTCACCGGTGGACTCCGTTTGTGACAATGTCTCCTGAAAATAATGGAGATAAAAAAATCAATTAAATAGTCATAAAAATTTGATTTAATTAAAGACACAATGTTATACTTACGCATTCATCATAAATTCTTAGAACACTTGGATCAACAGCTTGATTCTTGCCCACACGGGCTTCCTTCCACAGCAAATGTGCTGGAAGTGAGGTTTCATCACTTTTCGTCTCCTCTAACTATGCATAGAAACAAACGGTTAGATCGTCAAATACAACACATTTAGACAATTAATAAGAACATATCATTTCTATTTATTACTTACAATTTTTTCCTCTAAGCGCGCATATCCCAAACTCCCTTTTTTGTATGGGTACGCGGGCTTTGATGCTCTCTCACTATTTTTGGCACTCTTTTGCCGAAATTCGTCATCTCTTTGTCTAATAAACTCAGTCCAATCTTCTTGTTTAATGAAAAGATTATACTTTTCTGGCCTTCCGGCCGGGAACTCTTCCAGCCACTTTCCTTTGTCATCCTTAAGATAGGTGTTCGTCAACAGATTTTTCCACCCTCTAAATCTTTTCCCGGCCAACCCAAGTATGAAGCCTTTACGCTCATCTGGAACGTTAAAAGACCGCTGCGTATAAACCATATAAACATATAAGTAATTTAAAAACCATATAAACCATATAAACATATAAGTAGTTTAAAAACCATATACACCATATAAACTTATAAACTTATAAACATATAACCATATAAACCATATAACATACATACCTTAACATCTTCCCAAAACATTTCTTTTCCTTGCTTCAATGCTTCACATTGTTTCACATTCCATCTAGATATGGAGATTGGCACATGCATACGAACAAGTGTACCAACGTAGCTTGTGAATTTTGAAGCATTAACCCCAACTAATTGATTTGAATGATTCCAATCTACATTATATTTCACTCCCTTATCTCTAGCACGAATGATTTCGCGCATTATGGTGATGCCTCGTGCAACATCATTTGCTGAAGTATCATCTGCTGCATGATTTGTTTCTTGTGAGTTTTCATGATCTTCTTGGTTTCCTGGTGGATTTTCTTGTTGGTTTCCTTGCGGGTTTTCTTCATTGCTAGCCATTAGACCTGTAACAAAAGTCAAACAAGCACATTAGTACACTACATGAAAATGGATAGTCGAAAAAGATATGAATAGCACTAAAGGAACTCAAAATTGAATAAAATGCTAAAAAACCAAACTTGCAAGAAATAAACCTCACCATCAGCTCCGGAAACATTGTTCTACTAATTAAGCACAAGCACATTCGCAAAAATTCAAAACGGTTCAAAAGATATGCCAAAAATTCAAAACATTATTCACATATTACTTACAATATTAGGCTATAATTATAATAATACCTTTTTCACTAACGTCTCTTTCTTTTCTTGGTAGCAATATATTTTACGCTTCTATTAACAACTCGGATGGTTGGATTGATCCAAATACCCTCATTATGATCATCTCTAGTACAAGGTTCATTCTCATTTTGATCGTTTCTTGTACAAGATTCAATGCCAACGCCAATATCACCTTGATCTCCAATGTTTTCATCAATTACTTTGTTAGACAAAAGCACTATAGACCATTTCGTACTTGTCGGATCATTGACATAGAACACTTGTTTAGCCTGAGAGGCTAGAATAAAAGGTTCATCTTTGTACCCCACCCTATTGAGATCCACTTGCAAAAATCCTGACTTATCCATTCGTACGCCATTATTATTTTCAACCCACTTGCAATCAAATACAGGAATCTGAAACTTCCCGTAATCAAACAACAAAATGCGCTCGATAACCCCAAAATATGACAGATTTGCAAATATCGGGTTTAAGTCATTCGCACTTGATATGTGCATCGCTTCAGCTACCAAGGTAACACCACTATTCTGCATAGTACTTTTATCATCCTGTTCTTTGGTATAAAATGTGTATCCATTAATTGCGTATGCGCTATAAGAAAACACAATCATACTTGGACCATATGCTAAACATCTCAACCTTTCTGTTACTGAAGCAGGATCCGAACGATACTTTGAATAAATTTGTTCCTTAAACCACGGTATGAAACTTCGATTGTGCTCTCGTACTATCCAATTCTCATTTCTATTCAGATTTAAACCTCGAAGAACACCCTTGTGCATTTCAGCATACGGCTCAACCTCAATCTCATTGTGCAGAACATACAAATGCACCTGATCCCGTTCGACCATTGACACTGTCACAACTTTATTTCCAATTAGTCTTTTTCCTTCTTTTTTCTCGACAATATGAGATTTGGGGAGTCCAATTGATTGAACATTTGACAGATATTCAGTGCAAAACTCAACCGCTTCTTCAACAATGTATCGTTCCGCAATACAACCCTCCGGTCGACTTCGGTTTTTCACGTACCCTTTTAAAATTTTCATATAACGTTCAGCAGGGTACATCCATCTCATATAAGCTGGTCCGCACAACTGTGTCTCTTTGACAAGATGAACGACTAGATGAACCATTATGTCAAAAAACGAGGGAGGAAAATACATTTCAAGCTCACATAAAGTAACAACCACCTCTTTTTGCAATGTTGGTAAGATCGCAGGATCGATCACCTTGCTGCATATTGACTTGAAGAAAAAACACAACTTAGTTATTGCGCTCCTTACTTTTTCTGGCAGAATAGAACGTATACCTATTGGTAGAAAATGTTCCATTATAACATGGCAATCATGAGTCTTTAAACTCTTTAACTTTAGGTCTTTCATTGACACAAGTCTTCTAATATCTGATGAGTAGCCTTCTGGAACTTTAACTTCACTGAGGAACTTACACAATATTTTCTTCTCCTTTCTAGATAGAGTGTAAACAGCAGGTGGTAGATATGTGCGTCTTCCTTTCGTCACGGGTGCCAATTCAGTTCTAATTCCCATGTTTAACATGTCCTTCCTTATGTTAATGCCATCCTTAGACTTTCCTTGTATATTGAGTAACGTACCAATGACACTATCAAATACATTTTTTTCAATATGCATAACATCGAGGAAATGTCTTACGTACAACGACTTCCAATATGGAAGTTCAAAAAAAATCGACCTCTTCTTCCACCCACTCGTGACAAGTCTATGTGCAAAAGGCTTGCCAAACTCAGTACTCACATCTTTCACCTTTTCAAAAATCTGATCACCTGTCAACATATGTGGAGCTCTACCGTGTTCTGCCTCTCCATTGAATGCCTTTCTCCACCCACGATAGTGATGATTAGAATTTAAGAATCTACGATGACCGAGAAAAACATTCTTCTGACAAAAGTTCAATCGCATCGTATCGGTTTCATCTTCACAAACAGGACACGCTTTTTGACCCTTAATGCTGTACCCTGATAGATTTCCGTACGCCGGAAAATCATTAATTGTTCCAAACAACATCGCCCTCAAGTTGAAACTTTCTTTCCTATACCCATCGTAAACCTCC
Organism: Vicia faba; assembly: GCA_948472305.1. Lineage (NCBI taxonomy): Eukaryota > Viridiplantae > Streptophyta > Magnoliopsida > Fabales > Fabaceae > Vicia > Vicia faba. The sequence continues at coordinate 4,343 of CATIWC010002070.1, read as the reverse complement.
ACACCGGTCTCCCACAAAAACTTCAAATCTTCGACTAAGGGTGCCAAGTACACGTCTATGTCATTCCCTGGTTGTTTGGGCCCAGAAATTAACATAGATAGCATCATGTACTTACGCTTCATACATAGCCACGGAGGTAGGTTATATATCATAAGAATCACAGGCCAGGTGCTATGCGAGATACTTTGAATACCATGCGGGTTCATTCCATCAGTAGACAACGACAAGCGAAGATTTCTTGCTTCTTTTCCAAATTCAGGATAATCAATATCAACTTTCGTCCACTGTGGTGAGTCTGCCGGATGTCGCAACTTCCCATCAATAATTCTTTCATCTGCATGCCAAGTCAAGTGTCTTGAATCGGTCTCACTACGATACATGCGCCTAAATCTCGGAATTATAGGAAAATACCATAACACCTTTTCCGGAGACAACTTTTCCTTATATCGAGGGGCACCGCATTTAGGACACTCATTTAACACTGCGTACTCGTTTCGAAATAAAACGCAATCTTTTGGACATGCATGTATCTTTTCATAGCTCATGCCAATAGAGGACAACATCTTTTTGGCCTCATACGTTCGATTGGGAAGAACATTATCCTCTGGTAGCATTTCTTTCACGAGGGCTAATAACTGTGTGAAACTTTTATCCGACCATCCGTTCTCCGCCTTTAAGTTGTACAACTTTAACACCGCAGACAATCTTGTGAATTTTGTACAACCATCATACAACGGTTTCTCTGCATCGCTTACCAACCTCTCGAACATTTTGGGACAATCCTCAAGATCTTCTTCAAGCGCTTCTGCAATCTCTTCGACTCGATCATAATCGTATGCGTCTGCGAAATCCTCATTTGAAGCATACGTCGTATTATAACTCGATTCAACATTCCCGCTACTTTTCTCACCATGCAAATTCCAACATGCATAACTTCTATCAATTCCATGCATCAGTAAATGCGATTCCAACTGAACCGCGTCAACCCGTCTCCCATAACAGCATCTCAAGCAAGGACATATCATTCCATTGGGTTCTCTGGCGTGCGCAACGGCAAACTTAACGAATTCTGATACCCCATCCTCATACTCTTTCGACAATCGATTGGCAGTCATCCATTTTTTATCCATGGTTTGACTATAGCAACTAATTAGTCACGCAACTATAGCAAAATAATAATTAATTACCTGTAAAGAAATTCAACATATCAGGTAATCAAATTCATAGTTATTCTTGCCTCACCTTAAGCATGTGCTAAACAACTCATCACTAATTACTAACTAGTGAAGTCGGATACTAGTGATTCAGTCTTGGATACAGGTAATAACAATTATATTCAAACAATAGTGAAGTCGGATTTCAAACAATTATATTCAGTCCTTATCTTACAAGTTAGCTTTGTCAAGTCTTAGTTAGGTTCAAATCAAATTTTAAAAGCAATGTATTGTTAATTGTTAATTGTCAAGTCTTGGATAACATTGCAACTAAGGATAAGCTGAACACTACTGCAGGCTCTTATGCACTTCTTGGCTCAGTGGTGCCAAGAGATGCAGGTGTGGTTACCAAGTTAAGGAAAGCTGGGGCTATCATATTAGGGAAAGCCACATTGAGTGAGTGGTCACATTACAGGTCTGCTGCTGCTCCTAGTGGTTGGAGTGCCCGAGGTGGACAAGGAAAGGTATATAATTTACTACTTCTTTGTTTATTGTATCAAGAGGATTTCACAAATGTGCTTTGTGTTGTGCAGAATCCATATACATTGGGTTTTCCCTGTGGTTCAAGTAGTGGCTCAGCTATATCTGTGGCGGCAAATTTGGTGACTGTATCACTTGGTACCAAAACCGATGGATCCATTTTATGTCCTTCAAATTTTAACTCAGTAGTAGGCATTAAACCCACAGTTGGTCTCACTAGTAGAGCAGGTGTAGTTCCAATTAGTCCAAGGCAGGACACTATTGGGTAAGCCTATTTACCTTTGTCTGCATTTCTATTGTGTTTAGCGTCTCTATTTTGTTGTCCTATTTATTATATACCCTTGCACTAAATGTGTGACATCAATTATGTCGTTCCATATAGGCCAATTTGCAGGACAGTATCAGATGCTGCTTATGTTCTTGAAACCATAGCTGGCATTGATACTGTTGATAAAGCAACAATTGAAGCATCAAAGTATATCCCAAAAGGTGGCTATGCTCAATTTCTTAAGAAAGATGGACTACGAGGGAAGAGATTAGGAGTAGTGAGACTATTCTACAATTTCGGAAATGACACTTTTATGCATGAAACTTTCAAGTTACGCCTAAAAACATTAAGGTGATTAACTTCTAAAACTATTAGTCTTAAAGTACTAATACTGCTCATGAAACTGTAATAACTCTTATATGCATATATATTTAAAACCTGTGCAACACGCGGGTAGATAACTCTTGGTTGCAAGTTATTTTGAATTTGAATTCGTTGTCTATTATTTTCTTTGGCCACAATCCTTCTGAAGAAATCATGTGCTTTGAATCTTTGTGTTCATAATTAATAGGAAGAGTAGGTATATCAAACACAAGTTGAACTGTCCATGCATCAGACCTATTTAACTATGTTAGAATTTGAAGATTGATAACATTGATGACATTATCAGGCAAAGAGGTGCAGTTTTGGTCGACAATTTGAAGATTGATGACATTGATGACATTATCGTTGCTCAAAGTGAAATTATCGCTTTGAATTTTGAATTCAAATTGTCTTTGAATGCATACCTGAAAGACTTAATTGCTTCACCAGTGAAAAGCTTGGCAGGTGTGATACACTTCAACAAGAAACAGTCAAAATTGGTGAGTATGTATGTGGTTTTGTTTATTTTTCTTGTGGACAATTGGATATTAATCAATATTTATAACAGTATCATCTTATGGTTTTTGTATCAACATTTAACATAAGCTACAAAGCTACAAAGCTTGTTAAGTGTTAATGTTGTTATTTTCGATCTGTATTAATGCATAAATTGTGACTAATTTTGTTTGTTCAGTTCACTTTTGGGCACCTACGTTTAAGTGGGGCATCAGCATTGCCAATATTGGACTAATCTGGGCGAATTACAGCACTGTAATCACTCCAGTAAGTTACATTTTTTTTCAAACACAGTTTGCTTTTAACTAGTACATGAAATGTTGAAAGCTTAATGAATGAGGATTATTTGTGGACCTTCAGTGCAAGCAAAATTTTATAGTTTCACTTCACTATCTTCATAATTTTGGTTTATAGTTTCACTTCATTATCTACATTATTTTGGTTTATAGTTACATTATCTCTCTTAAAAGAGTATGACACTCTCAACTTGTAAGATTCTGTAACATCAATTAGACTGTAACATCCTTCGCGTGATGTTTTAGTTTATAATGGCTGGAGAAAATAGGAGTAGGAACATTGACAACAACTATGCCTATATTTGGTATTAGTCTAAAACCACGGTTGCGCGGTACGATTTGACAGAAGCTAACATGTATTGCTTCAAGGACATATTTATAAAGGCTTGGTTGCGCTAATTTTGAAACATGAATGTGATTCAAACAACATTTAGAGCAAAGTTCAAACAAGCATTGATTTCAAACATGCATGTGATTCAAACAACATTTTGAAGCTAAATTAAAACATACCTTGCAAGATGAAAAGAAAAGATGATGATTCAAACTGGAGGTTCCGATTCCAATATCGGGTTTTCGATCACCAAAGTATTCTTTAAGAGCTTTATTCTTCACAACCAAGCCAGAAGAAGTAAGACAACCAGTGAAGTAGCCACCAATAGCATGCAACTCAGTCCCTATAACATCACCGACACATAGTAATACATTATATTTTCATGCTTCCCTTTAGGCTAACATAATGCTTGCAATATGAATCTCTTATACAAAGATGATGGCACTCAGATTCACACACATGTAGATATAGAAAAGGAAATTTTGGAGTTTTATGGAGGATTAATGGGTACTAAAGAAGAGAGCCTGAACCACATTGATATTACTGATATGAGGAGGGGTCTCAGCTTACTATGGAGCAGAGGACTATGCTCACTACACATGTGAATGAGCATGAGACTAAAACTGCCCTTAAAGATATAGGTGATTCCTACCGTGAACCATTAACTTTCACTAGCATCATTAATGGTTTTACTAACACAATCTTTTAGCAGTTTTTAACAACATAATCTAACCTCCGTTAACTTTCCCTAGCATCATTAATGGTTTTACTAACACAATCTTTTAGCAGTTTTTAACAACATAATCTAACCTCATTGGCATATTAATTCACTAACTATTCTAACATTCAATTTAACCACTTAACCATTATTCGAC